>CM050650.1:120524200-120945915 GCA_027574665.1 Rhynochetos jubatus
TTTGGATGTGTGTACTCTCTGTATGTGCAGACACCTAACCGCGTTGCCAGAGACCTTTGTCTCTGTGCCCCGCACAGGTTCATCACAGATGTGTGTGTTCAACAGCGTGTATGAGCCGTGTCTTATTACTTACATCCAAAGTGCATCTCCCTCATTTGCAAATGTCTTTTGTGGCTTTCTCAAACATGCTACCAAAGCCAAAACAACATCCACTCATCCAAGTTACTCAGTGATGAAAGTTTGCTTTGGCAAGATCAGCTCATGACGAATCTATGCCGGTATTTTATACTCTACTGATTACAAAATGACAGGTAAACAGTTTGCTCCATTGTCTTCCTGGATATCTAAATTAGGTTTACTGACCTTTGGTTCCCAGAGTCCTCACAGATGAGATGTACGAGGGCTGATTTTTACCTCATTGCAATGCTTCTTTCTTCTTGTGAGTGACTGAGAAATCAATTCTTGTGGTATGAGTTACAACAGAAGGGAATAGACTTTTAAACACATTATTATAGTAAATGGACTCTTTTAGGAGTGGGGGTAATGGGTCTACCCATTTCCTTAATAACAACACTGGATTAGCTATTGCATTATCATTCTTGGATCTGTGCTGATTATTTAAGAGTGCAGTAGTTCAAATTCCAGTGCTCACATCTATGTGTTAGCATCCTAATTTG
Source organism: Rhynochetos jubatus (assembly GCA_027574665.1). Classification (NCBI taxonomy): domain Eukaryota; kingdom Metazoa; phylum Chordata; class Aves; order Eurypygiformes; family Rhynochetidae; genus Rhynochetos; species Rhynochetos jubatus. Next base: position 120,524,878 of record CM050650.1, read on the forward strand.
CTAGTAGAGATGTACCCAAATGAAAGGGCAGTATACCATGGAGGAGTGATGAAGATGAATGAGAAACAAAGCCCAACAACAACCAAACAATAAGCACTTTGAATTGTGAAACCGGGATTTTTACTTAATGCTCATCTTTCATACTAGAAGAAATGCCACTGAAATGAATGAGTCAGAAATGTGTGATGAAATTATAGTGTGTCAAAGACTCTGAGACTTGAAATTTTAATTATGACAGCAGCTTCCTTACTAGAAGAGGACTGGAGTGTGAAACCATTGTAAGGTGAGAATGAGATACTATTTAGTGCCACTGTTGACTGTGCAGAAGAACACCTGCTTCCCAAAAGTCACAGAAGTGGGTATTGCATGTTATTTATGTCAGTGGTCATTTTTCTCTGACAGAGGGTCTGGAGTACGGTTGATTTCCTGACTTCTGTTTTTGCCTAGATCTTCAGTTTCTCACATGAACTGTTTTGGCCTATGCTGCCAAAGAATCAGGCTCCCTTCAAGACATAATGCCAATAAAGTCACAAAGTTGGGAGAAGTTTAGTGAACAGTATTTCATGGTAATAAGAAAGAATGAAAATTACAATGAATTGGTCAGGTAAGAATGAGTAATTTAATGAATATTACAGCAAGAACAGATATTAAAAAAATATGGAAGACACCTCTACCTGATATTCAAAACAAAGTTTCCAAATGTAGGGACATTTTCCCTTAGTGATCTATTATTTTAATTAAGCCTTTTTCTCAGACAGTTCTTTTACATTAGAAGGCAGGTTTGGTTGCCTGTATTTATGCTAAGTGCAACCTTATACTATGAGCAGGATCATTAGTTTAAATGAACTTTGTTTGTTTGCTTGCTTTTTTGTTTTACAACTGAGCATTATACAGCAGAATGTATGTCAGCAAAAGACACAGATTCTAAACCAGAATAGTTGCAGTGGAAACTGCTCTCCTTTCCTAAATCCTTTTGAGAACTACATATTTCAAGCAATCATCTTATTTATCTTCTGGTCCTGTTAAAAGTACAATAGTTTAAAATATTGATCAATTCAGACTAGTTTCATGACCAAAGACTATCCATCTACGCTGCGAACACATGGAACCACAGAACTTTAAACAATTCTCCTCAGATAACACTTTGGGAAAAGATATGAGAAGCTAATCATTAAATATATCTGGCACCCAAATGTCATATTTCAGTTAGGATCTATGTTCTAGACTATTATATGAATAGAAAATATATGTCTTCCTACAGCTTTTTCTTGTGTGAGTGACTGGACTGCAGGCCTTTGGCATATGTGGGAGAGGCAGGATAGAATCTGGTTTTGTTAAAGAAGTCACTAAGGATATGGATGTCCAAGAAAGGAAAAGTTGAGCCTGTTACTTTATTTCTGATTTACATTGGCAGAAAGCAGAGCAGTGAACTTGATGAAGCTATGGGTACATCCAGGAGACTTTGCCAAGGTAGTTGGAATAAACATCTTCAAACTTTCAAAGTTTGGCTGAAAATTATTTGAAACACAAGATTAATCATAAATGGGAAATGAACACCTTCTGCATTTCCTTTCAGAATAATTTTTCATCAATATTTCTTTCCTCTATAATTTCTTATGCTTTGTTGCCATTTACTTCACAGCAGCACCCAAAACTTTTGACCACACATAAAATTCTTAGCTCTTTCAAGGAAATTTCTCACTGAACTTGCAAGATGTTTTGAAGCTTTCTTCCTTTATACTACAGCCCATGATGAGAATTAGGTTAATTCTGTAACAGAAGTTTCAAATTAAGTCTTGCATTATGAGACTCAGCCAGTATGTTTTTGTGTTCTGTTAGAGTTCTTAAAACTCAGATTTGCTACTTGCTCTTATCAAGTGTGTTGCTACTCTACTTGATCAGCCTCCATTGTTCACAAGAAGAAGAATGAAGTACCCTCCTTTGCTGGCATTTCCTAGATTCAGGGATGAGAATTCCCTTCCCTGGGTATGGAAAAGCATGTAAACTGCAGCAGGAAATCTGGAGTTCAGATTTCTGTGCTGCCATTAGTGTAAACAGATCTTTGACTTCACTTGCAGTCAAACTGTTTTCTTACACTAGGAAGTATTCTTGAGAGTTTCCATATGGTGACACAGACATTATAATCTGTAATGAAGTTATCTAGGCCATATGAATATCTTGATGTATGAAGTGGAGGGTATCTGCATCCCAATGTACACCAACCACTGTCTAACATTTGCCCACCCTTATCTGATTTCACTACTACTGATAGTGAAATACACCTACTACACCTACTCTGATTTCACTCAGCATGTCATCCCACCATGGTGTAGTGTGGTTCTCTAATAGTGCATTTGGCACTGTAATTGAACAAATAACTTCAAATGCTTTCCATTTGCAGAAATTAAGTAGTACTTTTTAAAAGTATCAACTTCACACAAGTCACAATGAAAATGCTTAAAACTTACTGCATAATCCATTATCACAAGCATGAGGGCAATCACCACAGGGTTTTCCTTGTTTGTAGGGTGTTGGGATTGACCCTAGTATATTCCCCCTGAAACATCAACATTACCAACATAAGATATAAAGTAATGACAACGTATCTGCATACTTATATTAATTTACACCCACTCTTTGGTTATATGTCAAACAATTCTTATATATGCATTGGGTTTATCCGGAAAGGTTTTGGTAGATGGGTGGGGGGTGGGGGGAGGAGTTTGCAAGGATGGCTTCTGTGAGAAGACACCAGAAGCTGTCCCTATTTCAGACAGAGCCAGGACCAGCTGGCTCCAGGCTGGACTTTCTGCTGCACAAAACTGAGTCAACCAGTGATGTTGGCAGTGACTCTGTGATAACACAGTTAAGAAAGGGTAAATACTGCTGGGCAACAGCAGCCAGAAGGGAGGAGTGAGAATGCTGTGAGAGAAAAAACTTTGCAGACACAAAGATCAGTGAAAAAGCAGGGAGGGGAGGTGCTCCAGGTGCTGGAGCAGAGGTTCTTATGTACCCCATGGTGCAGACCATGGTGACGCAGACCGTCCTCCTACAGCCCATGGAGGTCCATGGTGGAGCAAATATCCACCCTTCAGCCCATGGATGACCCTACGCCGGAGCAGGTGGATGCACCCAAAAGAGCCTGTGATCCCATGAAGAGCCTTCACTGAGCAGGTTCCTGGCAGGACTTGTGGAGCCATGGGCAACCTATGCTGGGGGAGTTGCTGAAGGACTGCAGCCTTTGGGAAGGACCTATGCTGAAGTTTGTTAAGGATTGTCTCCTATTGGTAGGACCCCATGCTGGAGCAGGAGAAGAGTGTGAGGAAGAAGGAGTGTCAGAGACAAGGTGTGATGAACTGACTACAACCTCCATTTCCCATAGTCCTGTGCTGCTAGTGGGGAGGAGGTAGAGAAATTGGGAGTGAAGTTGAGCTTGGGAAGAAGGGAGGGGTGGGCAGAAAATGTTTTTTGATTTGTTTTTATTTCTCATTATCTTACTTTGTTTGATTGATAAGAAATAAAGCTAACTTCTGCAAGCCGAGTCTGGTTTGCCTGTGACAGTATCTGTTGAGTGATCTCCATGTCCTCATCTTGACCCATAAGCTTTTTGTTATATTTTTTCTCCCCCTGTCCTGTTGACAAGGGGGAGTGATAGAGCCACTTGGTGGGCTACTGGCAGTCACCAACTGTAATATATTACAGGGTCAATATGAAAATTAATTTTAAGCAGTTTATGAAATTACCACACTGCTTTAAAATTCCTAATAAAGTTTTTGGTATTAATTATAGCCTGCGCATATTAATATGCCTTCTGAATCAAGATTTCAAGTTGAATGTGGAAAATCATTGTGAATTACTATTATTAAAATAAGATTTTTAGGCAAATGAAATTTAATCTGAAAATCAATATCACTTTTATGTGTTTTATGCTTTTGCTTGTTTGACAATTCCTTGATTGAGTATGTTTCTGTCTTTTCAAATTCCTAATACACTATACAAACCTGTTCCTCAGCTATGGATGATATGCCCTATTACAAATTTCACCATCTTCTGGCTAATTTTGATAATGTAATGAGAAGTTCCAGTATCAGAATCAATACGTACGCGGGGCAGTACTGGCAGACATAGAAGTATTTGTATATACTGTTGGGACAGAAAGCGCCACCACATGCAATTTGATAAGAACTGTGCCAAACAACCTGTAGGAGTAACAATAAAAAACTTGGGAGAATGAAAAATATACACATGAAAATCATTTAATTACAATATGGAAGATTTGTAACCTAGTTGAGTCACTTTAATCACCCTTTATAGTATATATAAGTCTCACCTTTCTGGAAAAACATTTTTTTCCCTGTTTTCACCCCTGAATCAAGGAACATTTAGGATATAAAGACAATTTATCACACATACATATAAGGTGTTTGAGATAAACTGTCTCAAGTATATGTGTTTTCATTCAGTTAAAACTGTTGAAGAAGATGTAGGAATCATGACATAAAATTTTTTATCCTATTTTTTTTGCAGGTGAACAGAGGAGATTATCATAAACCATTTTCCAACTAGAAACTTCCGGAGTCAATGGAACTCTCTAGACAATAAAAAAGCTATTTATATTTCTTTCCTGATACTTTAATACCGCTATTCTTCCAGAGTATGAGCAATTTTCAGATGTCAAACAAACAAATTTCTTCCCTTTGTTTCTTTCTGAACTTTTGAAATACCAGTATCCTTACTCTTTACTCCACAAATACACCTAACCTATTCTTTTCATTTTAAATCAGTTGCTTCGAAATTTTTCATACTGTTTTGTCAGAATAACTCTTTTGTCTCCATTGTACTTATTCCCTTTAATGATAATGAGAGGGGTAAAAGTTGATTAGCTAACATAAAGGTAGTTATTTATTCAGCTCGAAATACAAAAAAGTTGCATTTACCTGGGTGTAATGGCCAATCACAGCACCTATTCTATTTGCTCCAATTCCATATGTGAAATCTTTGCCCTCATTGTACCAGACCTGAATAACATCAGGCCATGTGAAAGGGCCAGATGACATGAAGAGATTTTCACCACATGTTACATCTGAAAAGAGAAAGAAATGCATAAAGGTTACATGTGAGGAAAAGACAGTGAAAGGTGGTATGATTTCCAGGGAAGTTCTCATCCCAGATAGGACAGCAAGATTTTTTTCCAGTTCAGTGACATCACCCTTTGTTAATACTGAAATTGTCACTTGACCAGTATGCAGCATGGCCGGTCTGTTTGGCTGGTAGTTTGGTTGTTGACAGACCTTCTGCGTGTCTGTACATACACCCGCACATGTGCACCACAGATTGATGACTGTAATTTTGCTATTTGAAATTTAGCAACCTAGTCATTATTCAGGTCACAGCTCAGTAATCCTGTGAGAATCCCAATAATTCAAAGCTGAATTCTGGTACGCAGGAAGCTTTGTAGAAAAAACTGTCTTCACCTATTGTTTTTATTTAGGTCCAACCCTACTGCATTAGTTCTTACCTGGGGTTCACCTTAGCAAGAAGCAGAGGATTTGGCTTTTTAGGCAAAAAGTTTGAGGACTGGAGGACAGTTCACATCTTACATACAGTATAGACAGAAGTCAATCAACACCACATTGAGCACTGATACGGCTGTTGTCAACACAGTACAGCTGTAACTTCAATATACAACTGAAGAGTTTATATGAACCTCTAAGACACTAAATCCTCTGAATCTAAGCACAGGCTGCAAGTTGCCAGGGGATTTAAGAATTATGAGTCTTGTCTTAGCAATTACGCTTAGCACCTGCAGCGGGATTTGAATCTTCACTCTTTACCTCTTCTTTCACAGATGATTTCATCCAGCACATTCAGGCTGGTTTCTGCAGTAAATGGGATCTAGCTTCTCTTTCTGATAGATATTGTGAGAGGATATGCTTTCTCACTATGATTTGTTTTCACCTGCTGAAGGGAATGGGATATACCTATGTAAAACTGATGCAGCTGGGATGACAATGGGATAGAACTTTTCTCACTTAGTAGACAGATTTACATCTAGAATTTTACCTTTGTTCCATGCACCAATGAAATCACATTGAATACAAATGGCATCTCAAACAAACCAACAAAAAGCCCCAAACCCCCAAACCCAAACTATTCCCATCAGTAACATGTATGACATTATTCAGTTAGCATTCATGCTTCGCTTACTGGTTTTCCTCATGTTAGGAGGACTGTGACTTAAAGTACAACGATTGGCCCAGTTTTGGGCATTCTTTGCAGCTGCAGGAGACCATTCCTTAACAAAAGAAGAAAAAATTAGTTATTCAGACACATCATATGAATTAATAAACCCTCATGAAGGAACATTTGGAAATTACACTTGAAATAAGAAAAAAACATATAGAAAATCCTTTTCTTCCCCTTTGTTTAAGGGTAGGGAGAGTAGGAAAAAATGCACCCAAGAGAATAGAAACTGTGAAGACTGATGAAGAACACATCAGAAAGAAATGAACAGTGCTGTGGCTCCTATTTTTCCTTTTCTTTTTCCTACAAAAGAAAGAGACGTTGTTCATACACCACAAAATTTTCCAGACTTTTTTTCCCACCTGCCCAGTTTTATGTTTCCCTTGGCACTGGCCATGTTTAATCCTTAGGAAAGGTCTGGAAAGTGAATTTGTGGGTAAATAAAATAATGTGTCCTTGCATACAGTCCTGTATCTCTCATAGTCCACTACTCACTAAAAATAGATTTACAGTGCACAACGTACCATCTTCCGCATGTTGCTGGCAGTTGGATTGACTCCTCTCCTGAGGGTATTATGTTTGTCAACAATCAGCTTTTGTTGATCTGCTTTGCTAGTTGACAGAACATCGAAAAGTTCCTGTTCCTAAATTGAAAGAACATCATAATTTTTTTTTTAATTAATCTTTTTTATTTGAATGAAACTAAATACTGAATCCTGCTTAGGAAATATTAAAATACCCAAATACTAATATCAACTAAGGAGATGGTTCTTGTCATGGAGGGGGTATTGTGATACGCTTTGTATTTGAAGTATATCTAGGGGTGCTTCCATGGGGAATAGTGGTTTCAGTGGTTCTGCAGTGGAGACCTTAGCAGTAATAACACTGGTTCCTACATCATATTTGCCAACCCTCTGTAGATGGCTGAGATATCCTGGGACAGCTCTTGTGCCTGTACACTCTTAAATTTAGGCAACACAATCAGACTTATTTTACTATTATTATAATATCCTTCATGAGTAAAACAGGATCTAAAAATCAGCTAAAGACATAAATGTGCTTCTGATATGTTCCCCTGCTTCAGTATTTTAAGCATACCTATCAATCTTTTTTATTGAAGGAACTTGTTTAATCACAGGATCATCACAGACTTCTTGTGGTACTTCATCATGATCCCACTGAACAAAAACGTGTGCCTATGTTTTTCATGCCATAGATTTTTTTCCTCTCCTGCTATAACTGAGAGCAATTATCAAACTTTTCATGTGTTTTCAAATTAACAAATAGCCATGTGAAGAACTCAGCCTCCTCTTTAGAACAATTCTCACTGGTCTTTTAGACTGCAGCATGAAGAGCAGATATTGAAGAATTAGGGGGAAATGTAGTCAAGCCTTCAGTCACCTCAGTGTTTCTGAAGCAGAAGTCAGGTTCAAACTTCAGATCAGTGGGCTGTGAGGAACCCCTCTAAGTGTATGTTGCGTACATGAGTTCATTCAGCGGTTTGAGGGACTCAGTGATGCATGCTAAGAGAATGGGACAGTGAGCAAAGGGAGAGGCACATAGCTCAGGACCTGTAGGATAAGAAAGGGGGAGTTAGGTAACCACCGCCTGTAAAACTGTGGGGGATTAACAGGAGGAGGGCAGGATCTGTGGGAGATCTGGATTTCTGGATTTGTGTACAGGAGCTTCTGGAAAATACAGTTATCTCTGACCCAACTCATACGTAACATTGAGTTTATAGATGGTTTAGTGTGACCAGTCTACTGCTTTAAATTAAACAGACTGCAAGGATAAGTATCTAATCAGACTCTTTCTGCATATGAATGGTTTGCATAGGAAAACACATATTCAGTCAGACCACAAATGCCTCGGTTTCCATCCAAATTTTCTGAGTACAAAATGTGGATCCTACCTCTCCGGTGGATGGAGGCAGCACAGCAGAGAGACACAGGAGCATCACTGGCAGAATCATCTTGGAAAAGGGGAGAATGAGGATTTAATTAATTTTTTAGAGAGCTTTCATTTATCTGAATAAATAATGCACCTTTCTCCTGTGTATTTCCTGTTTTTTCTCAATTAATAAATTAACATTTCCTTCCTCTCCACCTTCTCTCCTCCTCCCGTTTGTAGAAGTGAAAAAATAAAATTCATTCCCCCTGTGCACTTCCAAAGTTCTATGTATCAACAGCAGCAAGTATGACTTTGTACATGTCATACTTGCTGCTGTGAAGCCTTGCACTCAAGCTTGGGCAGAACTGGCTGGACCAGAAATGCCAAGCAGTGGCTTACTCCAGAAGACTTGTTTCAGAAAGCTTTCTTTGTTGTTTAGTTTTTCTTTTGTTTGTTTGGTTTTTTTTTTGTGTGTGTGTGGTTTTTTTTTTTGTTTTAAAGACATCTCTTGAATACATTATAGATACTGTGGAATGCAACAGAAAGGAGAGCCTTCTCTACTTGAAGAAGAAACAACCAAACTCTGGACTCCAAGATTCTACTTGCTTAGGAAGCTCAAAACACTCTATCATCCCACTACAGTGATCCTGAAGGTAATAGGTCACTTCAAAGTTCTGGTGTCTGATTGCAATCAGTCATAGGAGTTACATTTATCTTGTTTCTGCTTAGCTACCTTGGGCAGGCAAGCAGGTGACCAGAGTGGAATTTACTTATTTTGGCATTTTTCCCAGCCTCCTACTCCAAGGGAATTTATGGGCATATTACCACAGAGATATATTATTAGCCTAAGTTATTTCATTTTGAGGGGCTGCTGGTTTTAGTTGTAATTTTTTCCTGGGGAAAGGCCAATTGGATTTGCTGATCTTTCCATATTCAGCAAAGACCCTTTACCTTGAGGCAACCAGTTTATATAAAACACAAGGTGCTTCAGTTTGTGGAGAACATGTGGGTAAGAAAAACTACTTTTCCAAATGGTACAGCAAGGCCCGTTTCCTTCACCAGCTTTCTTACATTACACTAGGGGTGACCCACAGTCCCCAGCCTGTAGCAGGGATGCTGCTCCAGTGCTACTAAAGGGCAAAGCATGTTGAAATGGACTGGAACTATTGGCAGCTGTAGCTCAGAGGCCAAAAATCTGGATGGACTGGCCACATCTGTATGATTAAACTCTCACAACCTCCAAAATAAGATGGCTTATTCCAAGCACTTATAGTTTCAGAAAGATCTAGCTGATCCAGGGGAAAAACCCAGTGGGAACTATTCTGTTATTTAAAAGTACAAGTCATTGATTTCCTTTTCTTGGTATTCCCTTATGTCACGTATGTTTTATTCTGACATCACTTATACCTCCTTGAAGTGTTTTGGAACCACGAAGGTTTTTTTCTTACTGATTTTTCTACCACTTCTTTCTAGAAATAAGTTTTGTTACAAAACTTCACAGTGTACATGACCTAGGTGTTCATCAGTAAAAGCTTATACTCCCAATAACATGAAAAATTGTTCTTTTCACTTCATTTCTAACTAGAAAATAAATAGAGGTGGGGGTTATTTTTAGCTCTACTCAAGTTACAAGGAAAAATACGTCTTTTGCATGAAAAATGTGATGATACGCAGACAAAAAACAACCCTTTTTGCACCTAAAACATATAAAAACAAATTCTCTGGTTCAATGGGAAGATAACTCTTCACTGAAATTGTGAAGCTTTCTATACTGCAAACCAAACTGAAGAAGAGATGGGCTAATTATTCATTCACTGTAATATTTTCTATGAATTAACTCACAATTAAATGTAATTGGTAATGTAATACATGATACATGTTTCAAAAAGCCATTGGAATGCTTTTTAAGACCCCATGGGTTTCCTGCTCCAACATATTAGCATACTTTTGGCAATTCCACAGATTTCAACCAAATGCTTATGGTTTATGAGATGTAAATTTAATTGCTCTGCATTAATTTCTAGGCACTGGTCCTAAAATCAGTCTCTCTGTCCCCCTCCCTGTTCCACCTCAATCAAACATAAATCAGGACATGTGCCAAGTCTTACTGACTTCCCTGCAACTCCATCTGTGTACAGGGATCTGCCACAGAAAGATGGTGCTTTAACATCCCTATTTTGTATGAGTTTAGCAAACTTGTGTGAATGTGTTTTTCCCACCTCTCCTCCTAAAAAAAAAAAAAAAAAATTATCCCAAATTATTCATACAATTGAATATCCATACAAAAGAACATCCCCAGTATTTTTTATTATCCTTGAAAGGGACCTGAAATGGAATAACATAAGCTGTCATTTAGCTTGTACAACATTGTTGCACAAAGTCCCAATTAGCAGCCACCTTGCCCAAGTGCAGGAAGTTGCACGAGGTGGTAATTTCCCCACTCTGAAAATAAGTGCTGATAGCTACATATAGCAATAGAATATACTGAACTGAATATATATCCAGTTCAATATGTTCGGTCTGCCTCTGTCTTTTTCTATGTATGTATAATCTGCCAAGATACTGCTTTCTTTCATACAGGCAGCTTTTCATCTATTTTTGTTTGTTCATCAATTCTCTCTCCCTTTTTTTCAGAAGTGTTACACTATTACCTATGTAATACTTATTTTTCACTGAATAAAGACCTTTTTCTGTGACTGTCCTAAATTGTTCAAGCAGCCTTCTGAGAATAGGTTGCATTTTAATACATGAAAAAGATTACAATACTTTAAGCAAACAAACCAAAGTGAATCCTACCTTTGGTTTCCAGGAAGATCAGAAGTTTCTTCCGTCCTTCTTCAGGTGGTTGTGGAAGTGACTGGGGTTCTTCACTGAAGGGTGATTTATAGCTCTTCTGTTTCCTGATAGGACAAGGTGACTCAGCGTCACAGGTATTATAAAATTCAAATAGTGACCAGATAGAACCGTGCATTTGTCAAGTGCATGTTGTTCCAAGGAAGAGGTTGTTTGTGTTCCATTTCTATTTCCTTTTACTTCTTGTACTGGAAGAGGTTAAATACTCTGTAAGGGGTTTTGTATGTATTGCTTCTTATATGTGAAGTTTGCAGTCAGTGCGAACGCCAGGTACTAAACCTCTCTGCGAATGATTGACACATTCAGTTGTAGTAAGACTTGATCTTAATCTCCAGCAGTGCAAATAAACTCAGCTGGCTACTGTGGTGTCTCCAGACTGACATTGTTGTAACCAGGACGGAATCTTGCCTATTGATTTTTCCATGGGGATACAAAAAGTCTTGAGCCAAGTTCCTGTTCATGCTATGGCTTCTTTAGATCAATCCTATACTGTGAAAGTCAAAGAAGGAGACAAGGATATTTCTGTAATTGATACTTTTACGCAGTATTGGATAAAGCTTAAAAGTTTATTGTATGTACTAATATTAAAGCACATATTTGTTTCGATGTTTCCGGGTACACGGGGTAAGTTGAGAATGGGTGGAAATACTGCCAGATCAGAAAGGTACTTGTGTGCACATTGACGGTTTCTGTCCAGATTCAACCTCAAGTAACAGCTGTCCAGAGCAGCTGTCATTGCCTGCTTTTATATAAAATGATGTCATTTTTCTGTTTAAATTCAGGTCTTCCTTCCTCATAGTAATTGAACTCCTACACTAGGCCCTTGTGAAGTGTGTCTTGAAAACAATCCTTTGCTTTTCACTACCTGGGAAACCAGTACATTGACTCCACCAGACAAAATGGTAGTGGTGTGATTTGTTGGTTTGTAATTACATGGAAAGGAACACACTGTCAGCAAGTTTGGGGTTGACACCAAATTGCAGGGAGCAGTCAATATGCTGTTGCTTTTCAGATGAAGCTCAAAAAGCTGAAGAACTGATCTGACAGAAATGATCTGAAAGCGAACAATTGGAAGAGATCAATTATCTAGGGAGCAGCTCTAACAAAAAACAGTTAAGGGTTGTTGTTCGATGACAAGTTGCATAGGAGTAAATAATGCTCCCTTGCCACAGTGAGGGCTAACCATGTACTGCACTGCATTAGCTATGATGTAGCAAGAGTACCAAGAACATTGCTTATACTCACTTTTTCTGCACTTCCAAAACTGTGTCTGGGTTATTGTGTCCAGTTTTGGAGTCCCTGGGATATGAAAGACAATAATAAACTGGAGTAAGCCTCGTAAAGGGCCACTATGTCAGCAAGAGGAAAGGCAGAGATGGACTCTTCGACAACACGGACATGAGGTAAGGGCCACAGTTTGCAACCACAAGAAGATATAATGAAAATTAATTTTTACAATGAGGTTTATTAAGCATTGAAGAGGGTTGACTATGGAGGTGATAGGTTTTGCATATTTGGAGATATTCAGAACTGGAAAAGGTGCTGCACAATCTAATCTGACTTTCAAATTCATAGAATCAGAATCATAGAATGGTTTGGGTTAGAGGGGACCTAAAGATCATCTAGTTCCCCCTGCCATGGGCAGGGACACCCTCTACTAGACGAGGTTGCTCCCAGCCTCATCCAGCCTGGCCTTGAAGACAGACAGGGTTGGGGCATCCACAGCTTCTCTGGGCAACCTGTGCCAGTACCTCACCACCCTCTCCATGAAGAATTTCTTCCTGATATCTAATATAAATTTACCTGCTTTCAATTTAAACCCATTACCCCTTGTCCTGTCACCACATGCCCTTTTAAAAAATCCCCCTCCAGCTTTCTTGTAGGCCCCCTTCAAGTTGGTGGTGGTTTGAACATGGTGTTAGATCAGATGAGCTTCAGAGGTCCTGTAAAACAAAAACTGTTCTAAGGTTGTATCATTTTTATATTGTTTACACTGGAAAGGCACCAAGTGAGACTTTTCTTATTTTACTTGTTGACAAATATGTCAATTTAATTACTTACAGTGAGAACCTCTAATTGTTATATGAGAAAGCAACTGTTGCTAACATAACCTTTAAAAGCATTACTAATGAAGAAGTTTGTATTCAGGTGGTCAGTGAACCATGGAGCCTAAGACTAGATCCTATTATGCTCATGCCATTCACCTTTCTGCCTTATATACACTGAGACCTCTTGAATCAACGTCCCACTCAAGTGCAAGAGCTGCCTAAATGCCTGAATGAATGATTCAGAACATCTTATCTGCAATAACATTTGCATGAATAAAGATTTTGTCTTGACGCTTCATAAACTGTTCCTCTAGTTTTTTATTACGGTATTCTATTACCATAGAATGGTAAGTTAATTGAGTAGAGGGGAAGGATCACCCCCATTGACCTCCTGGCAATGCTCTGCCTTCTGCAGCCCAGGATGCAGTTGCCCACGTCTGCCACAAAGATACATTGTTGGGTCATATTCAACTGGTTGTCTAGCTGGACCCCCAGGTCTTTCTCTGAAAATCATCTTTCCAGCCAGTTGGTCCCCAGACTGTACTAACATATGGGGCTATTCTTCCCCGGGGGCATGACTTGGCATTTCCCTTTGCTTAACTTCACCGAGGTTCCTGTTGGTTCATTCCTTCATCCTGTTGAGGTACCTCTGAATGGCAGCACAACCACTTGGTGTATGAGCCACTTGTCTCAGTTTTGTGTCATATGCAAACTTGCTGACTGAGTACTCTGTTCCACTACCCAGGTGATTAATGAAGACATTTCGTATTACTGGCCCCAGTACTGAGCCTTGAGAGGAACCCACTGTTTCTTTGGTGAAGTCTCCTCAGTTTAGTCTGCACTGTTTTGTTCTCAGAATTCATTTTAGTATTACTGTGAACTGAAATGCCTTGTTATCCCTTCAGAAAATTCAGTATTAGGCTTACTGTTAAAAGAAGACCGAATAAAGATGTGTGAAGTGTTGAATGTTTAGTAGAAGCTGATCTACTAGCCTCCTTTCCTCTCTGTCCTCCCCCCGAAACTGTGTTCTTTTATGCCTGGCTGGTTACAGTCATTAAGTTTGGGAAATTAACTTCTTTGATGTCATTGAAGCTAGTCAGGCATGTCTCCCTTGATGGCTTATGGAGAAAAATGGACACTTCCAAGTTATGAATCATTTCATTCTGTATTACTTATCTAAAACAGATTACATCCACAAAAGCCTACAAATGTCTGTTTTACTTCATTTGCTCTAAATAAAGCCTACAGCAACTAACTCAGCTGTAGAGTTCTATACTGAAGATGTCTAGAAGTCAATGAAATACATCTCATCCACCAAGGAAGTAAAGTGGTCACACACAGAGAAAACATGATTATCTAAACATCACATCTTCAGTAGATCACATTAATTCTCAGGCATTTCTAATGGGTCTGTATGCCTGGATTTGCTAATATAAATACAATTCCTTATCTTTCTTTCAGTTTTCTTTCCAGCTCCATCTCATCAGCTATAAGCTACTTACATACATTTTCCAGATATGTAGAGGCCCTCCCTGTCTCCTGATATCTGTCCTTCACCCAGTTTTCAAATTCTCACCTTGACTTCCTCAGGTTCTGGTGCTTACTTTCACCTTTTAGTTGGTAAATTTTCAGCATCTTCAGGTTTTATGCAGGAAAGTTGTCAGTAAATATTTGCAGAGCTATATCTGGATCTTCCATGTAATTTCTTCTTTGCTTTGATGCCTATAAAATATTTCACTGCAGTAAGCTAGCTGTAGTCTGGAGATATTGTCTTACAAATAGGTCAAAAGAATTATTTTTGTCCTTATTATCTCCATTTATTATCCCTGTTGATCTATATCCCTCTTTTGCCTTGTCTGATAGCTAAGATATACATCCTTCAGGAGGGAAAGCATTCATTTGTTCTCCTTTGTACAGCATCTTCTAAATTAGTTTCTTAGCCCAGAAGAGAGTCCCAGAGGCTATTAGAGTAAGCACAAAATGCACTAATACACTACATAAAGAATCATACTTTTGATTCCTGTCAGCTGTCTTTAGACGTTCAGATGATGCACATCTAGCACAAAATAGCTGTCTAGAGTCTCTCAATAGTCAACAGAGAGTAAGGGAATCATAGACTCCTAGAATGGTTTGGGTTGGAAGGGACCTTAAAGATCATCTAATTCCAACCCACCTGCCATGAGCAGGGACACCTTCCACTAGACCAGGCTGACCCTCCACTAGACCAGGTTATAAAGAGGTACCTTTATTTTTTCCTATCTTGTTTAAATCAGCTTCTGAAAGTATTGGTCTGTTCCTGTTGGCTACAAAGAGGGCCTGATCTAGTCTAGATGCCTCAAAAGCTTCTGAAACCCAAATCTGCAAAAAAAATTCCTATATATAGCAGACAGTCTCCAAATATCTGGATGGTCCTAGTTTTGTTCCACTTTTTGATTGTAGAAAGAATTAAATGAGTATTAGATGTAGAAAGAATTGGATGTTTTGCAGTGGAGGAAATAAACTGTGTGTGAGTTGTATGCTGTAGAAAGTAATGTAGCAGGAATGTCCTGAACCTACAAATAGTCCATGAGCAACAAGATGAGTGCAATGATGACCCAAACCAAGATGGTCTTGGTGCCCAGTAATTGAACATACTGCTTCTCCTGTCCTGAATACCCATCTCGAGAGATGGGGCCCAATTCATAGCCATTTCTTGTGAACATCTGGAAGAGTGGAGGAGGCCCATGAAATGGGAGGTAATATCTATCTGTTAAAGGTTAATCTGTTAGTAGTTAATGAAAATGTATAAATTTGTATGTTGGGTATAATGACAGTTTAAGTATGTAGTTTAAGTTGTAAGTGCTGGTAAGAAAGGATTTCAGCGATGAGAATTAGATACAACGGGATGGTTAGAAGATAGATATATACATATTAAATTATGTGAGACCTGAGAATGATGCAAATGGTATGAAATAGGGTGGAGACTGTTGTGTCTGGCTGAGCTGGAGTTAATTTGCCCCAAAGCAGCATTCATAGTACAGAAGCTTACTTCTCATGAAGTGGCTGAACATCACCTGTGGATGGGAAGTAGCCTATAAACCTTTTGATTTCCTTTCCTTCTATGTGCAGCCTTTGCTTTTGTTTTATTAAACTTCCTTTATCTTGACCCATGGAGTTTTTTCCTATCTTATTTTCTTCCCTCTCTGTCCTGCTGAGGAGAGAAGTGATTGACTTTGGTGGGCACCTGACATCCAGCCAAGGTTGACCCACCACACCAAGCCCTCAGTTTTACCAGTAAACTGATGGAAATATTGTGCCATTAAGCACAACCTTTGGAAAACAGCAGGCTGAAGGCTCCACTACACATCTCTAGGAATGAACTGGTTGCAAAGTCAGTCACTGAGACACAGTGCTTCCATATAACTGATTCTTTCAAAGGTCAATGGCTCTTTCCTTCCTCTCTATCATCCTTAAGTTGTGCATGCAGAGTACAAACCCCAGGCTCTTCTGTACTGCAAGAGTACCAAAGCTAGTAACTCTAAGCAAGCATGATTTAAAAGAAAGTTAAACTCCTCTATTTAGTAACTTCAGACTTCTGCCACAGCAAATGTGTTTACAAAGAGTGCATCTATTTAGAAACATTATGTTTCAAGGATCTCTTCTATTAGACAGTGACACAGGAAAATGCAAATAAAAATGAAATTAAATTTCCATACTTTATCTGAAAAGAGTGTTTCCATGTTTAGGGTGAGAGCTTGCCAGTATTTTAGCAGTATAACAAGGTTGCATAACAATATCCTTGTACCATACCATGCTTTTCTATATGGCTTCATTTAGATCTTCAGTTGTAGTTAATTCCCAGCATGCCAGCTGTTATAAATTCTGATTAAAAAATGTCAAGAAGGACATGTTAGATGTCATGGAAAGGAACGTCTATGATAACCATTTTGGAACTGGAAAAGACAATAGCAAAAGGAACAATCTGTGGATTTTATAAATGTCTGATGTATATTTCTGTTACTTTGTTGAACATGAAACATTTAAGGAAACAATACATCCATGGATATGTTCCCAAATCCAGTATCTTTACCGAACACTGCACTGGACTAGTGGAGCTCTCATTTCACTTCTTCCTAAATGGATTTTTTAGGTAAAGCCTGATCAAAACTGAGGTAGTCTAAAGCAAGAGTCTGTCATAGAACCACAGAATAGTTTAGTTTGGAAGGGACCTTAAAGACCATCCAGTTCCAACCTCCCTGCCATGGGCAGGGACACCCTCCACTAGACCAGGTTGTTCCAAGCCTCATCCAGCCTGGCCTTGGACATTTCCAGGGATGGGGCATCCACAGCTTCTCTGGGCAAACTGTGCCAGTGCCTCATCACCCTCTCCGGGAAGAATCTCTTCCTTAGATCTAGTCTAAATCTCCCTGCTTTCAATTTAAACCCGTTACCCCTTGTCCTGTCACTACAGGCCATTGTAAACAGTCCCTCTTCAGCTTTCTTGTCAGTCACTTCAGCTACTGGAAGATCTCCCAAAGCCTTCTTTTCTCCAGGCTGAACAAGCCCATTTCTCTCATTCTTAGAAATAACAAAGACTTGGGTTTGAGACTAACAATGTACTTTATTAAGAAATTAGACTTGGAATTAAAAATTAATTCTTATCAAGGAACCTGTGTGGAAGAAATTTTTTTTTTGCAAAACTGTATTTTTTTAATTTCTATATCCCTATATGTGTTTATTTAACTCTCCATCACTCAGAATAGAGAAGAAAATTCATGGCATAAAGAAGAGTTGTGTTCACAGTGCAAATGCATGTTGCTCCAGCACTTGTGGTTACCCCAGAATTGCACATCAGAACAAATCTTCAGGTCTTTTTGGCTGACTCAAGAAAACTTGGTTGGAAATTCAGTCGTTGTGGTGGTATACATGTTATCATATGAAAGGACTTGAGACCTTAAGTGTCACATCTCCTCTTATGGCCAAGGCCAAGGTGTCCACTCAAACCTCAATACCAATATCTTATTTGCTCTTTATTATGTCCTTTATCTATGTGTAGGAGAAAGAGAGGGCTCCAAGAGCCTAAAGACCTTCTGTGGGCCTTTACAACATCCCTATGGACACATGTAGGCCCTCATTCATAGCAGTGCAAATTAGACCTTGTGGCCTTTTGCAGAAAGGGAAAAGCCTTTTGAACTTCCTCCCACAAAAAGGCCTTGTCTTAATACCATGTACAGGAAATGTTCAGACATAAATTTAGCACAGGTGGAGACTTTCATATTTATTTCTATGAATAATGTACTTCCAGTTTTATTGAGAAACCCCAAAATATTTAGGAGTAATTTATTTTCATTCAACAAGTTAAAACCACATTCTGCTTTCAAGTACTTGGACATGATTCCAAATGGCTTTTAAAATAATATTGTCTCCATCTAAAATTCTAAAAATCCTTTGCATATACAGTTAAAAGCTAAAGGTTTGGGTTCTTTGTTTTCAGGTGTTCTATGTTAATAGACATAACGCAATACAGGAAACCTTACCTATCAGCCTATGCATCTAAAGAACTGCTGTGCCCAAACTAAGTCAAGTGCGATTACAGTATCAGAAAGAAATATAGAGAATGCTACTGAATCATGCATTTTGTTTCTTTTTAAGAAGTATTTGCAGTCTACATAACTTTATAGCTGTTGCCATCTCCTGAATTAGTGGCTTATATAGTCACAGGCCTTTTGAGTTCACTTAAAACCAAGGCTTACTAGGAAATATGGTGAACACTTCTGAAGAAAAGAATATTACAGAGACCATTAAAAATGCAGTCTCCAAGTCATTTAGGTACCTGAAATTGAATTCACTTAATTAGACACAGACATCTACATATGAACAAAACTCCTTCCCCAGACTTTGGAAATCAACAGTAAATTACAAGGCATATTCAAAACTGGTGCACACCCCTGGAGAGTTAGTCTTTTCTTCTCTTCACAGCGAATTGCTGTAGCTTTTCTATATTTTGTATGCAATTTTCTATGGTTTCTCATGCTGGAGGAAGTCACACCTGTGAAGACAGATTGAGAAAAGGCAAAATTCAGTCAGGGAACAAGGAAGAGAATGCCAAAATGTGGAACAGACAGTGAACTGCTTGTCATTAGATGAAGGCGGAATTTGTGAATGTTAAGAGGGATTTCTTGGTGCTCATCAGAAAGAAAAAAAAGTACAAAATGGTTGAAGAGAAGCGAAAAGTTCAGTGTTGTCAGAAGGTCACTGTCCTATTGATTGTTATCTCCCTGGCAAGAACCCTTGAGGATTTTAAAAATTTCAGGAGTGAAGATATTTCTGGACATATTCGATAAGCATCAATGAATGTCCACCCAATTTATCTCAGAAAAGGGGAAGTAATATTAATTGCAGGATACGACAGGAGGAAACGAGAAAATCCGTTGCTTGCCAAATGCATGAAGTTTGTGTCTCAGTCACAAATGAAGCAACTTCTTTTGTGAAGAAGCTTTGTACTACAAATCCAGTCCTTTCCTCCTCTAAAAGAAAATGTCATTGAGATCTGCATGATTCATGATTGTACATCCAACAAAATATTCTGAGTGTCCTCATTGGATATGTCCTCAGTAGCAAGTCTAAAGAAGGATGTACAAACTTAGATTATTTGCAAGAAGGAACAAATATCTCCATTCATGGAGACAAAGACATTGCCTTGGTATGAGGGTTATCTGTCTTGGATCGCACACCATACTGCACAGATGTATTGCTCTGAGCCTTAAGTGGCTTTCAGTTCTGTGCTACATGGGTGACAACTTGCAGGGCTGGATCTCCACATACTCAGGGAATTCTGAAATGCAGACATAGAAAAGAGAATTTTGTTGCTGAAACATGGGTGGCTGTTGCCAGTTTTGCTGTAGCATATTTGAGACATGCATAGTACCGAAAGGTGTAACACGACACATGGGAGACAATCCTTCTAGAATGTTTGGTGGAGACTAGGTAAGACATCCTGCAGTACTTAAAATAACACTAAATATCTGTATATACGCAAATGAATCACATCCTCATTGTTTCAGGCACTGTGAGTTATCTTGCTTGGCCTCAGCTATGCTACAAAACTCTGGGAATTTCCCAGAAGTTGTCTGGGAAAGTCATATATAGATGACTTCTAAAATGACACTAAATACCAAGGTTTGGGCAGCTGAATATAGCCCACTGTCTGATTCAGAAACTTGCCTGCAAATGCTGAATTCAGTGCCTGGCACTGTCTCGAGATGTTGTAGGTATATTCTACCTTAACTTTAGCTACTTGTTCAGAAATTTAGAGCTTGCCATTGATCATTTTTCGTATCTGACAGCCCTGGGTGGCTGTCTCACATATGCCAGGGCATCTTACACAGCCAGGAATAGTTAAGCTGAGGGAAAGAAATGGAGACACACCTGTCTAAACTTTAGTCCACCTTAGGACTTAATCCACACTCAATGAAGATGAAATTCACTTTTATCCAATTTATCACTGACATATCTTTTCTCAGTCTTACAAAAGTGTGAACCACCCTACAAGGGCGTATATCTCTGCAGTGACTAGGAGTGAGCCTATGGCAAGATTCAAGCTTACACACCTAACTGTGGGTGTCTATGCTTGACCTGCAAGTCCTGACTCTTGTAATCACTGGCAGTAAGATTCAGTTGTCTACAGGTATCCAGATACATTAGGAATACCTTTGAATATCAGAGACATTCATGAGGGTCATGTTGTTTGTTTAGATTTATAGATTGTACTGAAGGAGTCATGCAACACAGTTAAGGGAGAGACCACTGCACTGGGTTTACAGACAGATTTCGTCTAATGCTGTAGGAGAAGACAGCACCTTTTTGTTACAGTACATAACCCAAAAAGTATGTTTCACCTGGGGCCCCAGCACAGTGAATAAACACTGTGACTTCACTGCGATGTACCTTAGACTCAGAGGGTGTGGTTACAGCATCTGTAACCCTATGTCCCTAACCATGCTAGACTTACAAAAATGCATTGCAAGGTGCCACATAAGTACCTGAATGAAGGTGGATTGTGGTGGGATGATTTGTAGTTCACAGTCTGAGAGTCAGCCTGGGCCATTCATCCATTCACAAGTTTCTCATCGAGTCTTTTTCCCTTATATTTGAGTTGACATTGAGATTAATGGAAACAACTTCCAAAGTGGAGATTTCCTCCAGTAAATACTGCCACAGATGAGTTTGTGGTATAGAATGAAGATGTTACTAACCCTACAGTTAGAGATTAGGAAACATGCCTTTGACTTTAGAAGTGTGATTTTAATGAAACCATGAAACACACCTTCTTTGTTTGCAAGATCTCAGATTTGTATAGAGGAACTCTCTTCCTTTCGGTATTTTTTTGCACGTTTTGGTTTTGTTTTCTTGGTTGGACCTGAGCAGTAGCCAGTGATGGCTGCTTTTCTCTATGTGTGTATGTGTGCTTATGAGCCTAATGCCATATTTGAAGTCTTTCACCTCATGCTTGTCTGACAGCTGACCAAGTACCAAAAGTGTCTGTCACAGGCAGATTTTCACTGCAATTCACAGCTAACATAACAGAGGGAGAGGGGAGGGGAAAGACAGTTCACAAAATGTATGAGGAAACGTGTCGGGAAGATGCAGGGATCTCTGCGCAGACAGAGTGTCTTTTGTCTCTCGGGCAGAATGACTCCCTGGCTCAAAGCCCACAGTGAAGCAAATAACAGAGCAGATTCATTATGCCCTAATGCTGCTACATGACAGTACATCTGGGAATTAAATTATAGACAAAGGTGGTCTCTCTCTCTATTACTTTTTGTAATCTCAAGAAGTTGCCATTGTCTCACTGTTCAATAGCTTCTTTGTATTCACTAGAACTGCACACGAGGTCCAGAATTACCTTACTGAAAATAAGTTACAGTTGCACTGGAAATATTTCTTCATACTCGTTTTCACTCTATTTCTGAAAGAACAAAGGCCTATTATTGATCAGAGTTATACAAAACAGATGTATTTTTATTTTTAATATCAGAGAATAACATAACCATATTTAGGTATGAATGGTGAGATGATTATTTTTTAACAAAGTTTTCATATGTTAAAATCTAATGTCTGGTCTAAGCTAACCATATAGATGTCCTGTAGTGATTAAACTGAAAAAGACATTGATGGAGCATGATTTAACCCACTTGAAGAACTAAAGAAAAGATGCATTGCATTCTGGAAATGCTTGCACTGCTCCATTGATTACAGAGATCTTTGACACAGATATCTGTCCTACAGAATGCTGAAGTAAAAGATCTTAATAATGAAGACAATTTTTCTTTCTACTTAGGTTGTGGTGCTAGTTTTGGGGGGCGGGGTGGGGTGGGGGTGGGGGGGTGTTCTTTCCTTTTTTTTTTCCTTTTTTTGGTAAATCCAGATGTAAGTTTACCTTTTAAAAACTTTCTGAGTAATCAAATAAAACTTTAAACAAGATTGTATAAGAATCTGTAAACAATGAAGCAGAAGAAAATCCTCCCCCAAACCCACATTAGTCACACCAATTATTTTTGTAGATACTTACAGGTGACATTGGACACTTTCACCATTTTGCTAATCACTATTTCCACTCATCTCCATGAACTGCCAGGACTGATAAATGTCCTTTTTTTCTTCTTTGGTGGTTGCAAATCCTTGTGTCATTCAGCTGCAATATAATAGATATTGGTGGTTTATCTTAGGAAACAATGGCTCTGCTCAGAAATAGTTTATTGCTTCAGTAAGATAAATCTCCATGAGTGCTGATATGCCAAGGGGAACTCATTTGATGCTAAACCTCTTCCAGATGAGTAATTTCTTAAATACCCAGCCAAATCTCAGGAATTGCCGCTGATTCTATATTGATTCCCATGACATCTGGGATTCTTGCAGGTATACAGATTTCTCATAAAGGATCCTGCTGGCATCCCAAATGGAGCCTGGAAAGAAGAGTTTGGAGAAAGCACCAATAATTGAGCTGGTAGAGTTGTGAACTATATATTAACTCCATCTGCAGTATTTTTCTCTTCTCAAACAGTTAGTTCAGGTTTAGAAGCATAAAGTTTTCCTAATGTATAAAATGAATGGTAATTTTCAGATTTTGAATTTGCACAGAAAGCCCAGAAGAAAGGCACAACACATAAAAACAGTAAACACAAAAATATGAGCCTAAATGTTGAGAAATAAATTATGCTGTCACACATTTAGTTTGTAAGAAAGAAAAGGTAAACAGATATTTTTAAATGGAAGTGCTGGAGATAAAGCCTTATCTCTGCATGCTCTGAGGCTTTATCTATTGTATGTGTATATTTTCATATATATTTACTTATGTACACATGCATAGACTGTCTATCCTTGTCCCCCCTCTCTGTACATCTATACAGAAACATGTATATGTGTATGCATGTAAACATTCATATGTAAGTGACGCAAATAAATTCATGCCAGGGACAGTTCTTTAGATCTGAGACAAGTTGGAGACTCTCTCAGCCTCCAAACTGGATGACTGCATTGAAATTACCTACTGGGGATGATCTCTGACCCATGCTGTGTCTTGAACCATGCTTGGACATTATTTGGGAAAGAGTTAGACAGACAGGTAGGTATTCTGCTACCTGTTACAGTGCTGAGTGAATCAACAGAGTCTGCAGAGCTATTAATTCTGCCTGTGCTGTCTCAATCTCTGCTGGTTGTAGTGTGACCCTGAGTACCTAACTTGAACATAATCACCTCTGTGTGCATGTTCAAGGGCAGGTAAGATGAATTCCACCTTTGTGCTTTCAAAGCAACTTTGAAAGTGAAAACTCACTGCTAAATTGATTTGCTTAGGCAGACATGTAAAGAGTTTTCTAAATAACTATTTCTTGCATATCTCATATTTTTAACAATAGACACTTTAATGTTCTCTAACAATAGAAGATGATCGGGGAAGATGACCAGAAGATGATCAGAGGGTTGGAGCACCTCTCCCACAAAGAAAGGCTGGGAGAGTTGGGTTTGTTCAGCCTGGAGAAGAGAAGGCTCTGGGGAGACCTTATTGCAGCCTTCCAGAACCTGAAGGGGGCCTACAAGGAAGCTGGGGGGGGACTTTTTATAAGGGCCTGTAGTGACAGGACAAGGGGTAATGGGTTTAAATTGAAAGCAGGGAGATTTAGATTAGATATCAGGAAAAAACTCTTCATGGAGAGGTTGGTGAAGCACTGGAACAGGTTGCCCAGAGAAGCTGTGGGTGCCCCATCCCTGGAAGTGTTCAAGGCCAGACTGGATGAGTCTTTGAGCAACCTGGTCTAGTGGAGGGTGTCCCTGCCCATGGCAGGGGGGTTGGAACTGAATGGTTTTCAAGGTCCCTTCCAACCGAAACCATTCTGTGATTCTATGAACAATATTATGGGACAATAAAGTCCCAAAACAAAAGAAGCAAAGCCCAAAGCAAATGCAGTATATTTAAAATCACTGCTCTTTCACTCCTACTGGTACTCATCCTGCACTAGTGAAGCCTATTGTTCATTTTAGGATACACAGAATAACGGTCATCTCTCACTCTACCCTAAATCTGCATGAATTTGGGGCCTTAGGTTGTCTGCATACTAAAGGTGTCTAGCCTGGACACTATAAAATTAAGGGTGTATAATCTAAACAGACTACTTAATAATTTCTGTCTATCTGTTGGATTTTCCAATATGGATGTTGTTGGTTTGGTACACACATTATAAACCAGATATTTGCAAATTGAAGCAAGTCCAGTATGAGGCCATGAAGATCACAGAATCATAGAATCACAGAATGGTTGGGGTTGGAAGGGACCTTGTACCATCCAGTTCCAACCCCCCTGCCATGGGCAGGGACACCCTCCACTAGACCAGGTTGCTCCAAGCCTAGTCCAAGATCACTGGGAGCTGGAGTTCATGACTTAAATAGAGTTGCTAAGAGGGCTGCATTTGTTCAGCTTGGAGAAGGCCAGCAAAGAAATATCTAATTTCTACTTCAGCAGGGACTGTAGAGAAGACAGATACAGATCTTTCTCAGAGATGCACACACACAAAAATATAAATACACAAGGGAATGGGTGTGGGTTGTAAATCAAGATAGAATGAAGAGGTGTGGCCAAGAGAAAGTCCCATGTCAGGATTCTTATATTGTAAAAGAAGTTTATGATAAAGGAAAATAAGAGCTTCATCAGCATTAACATTGGGGAAGACAGCAGTTTCCCACACTGGTAAGAAAGGAAATGTTCAGTAATGACAGAAATATATTAGTCGTGTTCTGAAGAAACCAGGCCACCATGGCAATCACAGAGATCCTAGAGATTAATATGGATGATTTGGGTCCTTCTGCCTTTTTTCATTCCCTCGTCTTTCACCCAACTATCCCGAGGAGGAGTGGGTTCTCTTGCAATCTAGCAGTCTAGAGATGCTCATGGAGGATGACAGCTACTGCTTATTATGCTTTTCTTTTTTTTTTTTTTTCTGTATCTGCTAGAATAACTGCTGTATTTCTTCTCAACACCCTCTCCTCTCCATTTTTCTGACTTGCTTGCTGCCAATCTGAAACAGCTTTAGATACAGAGGATAACCTATTTAGCGGTGCCCATTAGTGGCACACATATGGTCGATGATGGAAACCTCAGGTTTACGTTTTTGAAAATTTCCATATATTGCTAACTTTTCCAAGCTGTCCCCACCTTTGTTCTATGTAAATGTATGTTCTAAATCTTGTCATTTCCAGATCAATGGTGCAACTAACTTACTGAAAATTCTATTCTGCCAGTTGTTAAAGTGTGCAACTGACTTAAAACAGAGAGGTTGATTTTCTGCAGTCTATTCAAACCCTAATGTTAAATATTCCTTGCTGAATCAGTTGACATTGACTATGACTGTAGGCAATTAATATGAATTTCCCAAATGACAGCCTTTTTCTCCTGGTAATTTCCCTTTTTATTTTTGTCTCAGAAACAATTTCACATAGGCAGACTATGACAGGTTTCTATTGTGAATCTGCTGCAAAGCTTCCACGTATTCATAATACTGCTTGCATTGCTAAGTGCGTTAAGAGAAAAATATCAAAGTTAAGGTTTTATGCTCTGCTGAAACTGATTAAACAGTTCCTTCAATTTGCAGAGTTATAACAAGTAAAAACCTCTTGCACAAAAACCCACGTTATCGAGGTTGTCTGTTAATGAAACAGATGTCAGTTTTCTTAAATGTTAGGCTTCTTTTCTTTCTGTAGCTCAAATCCTTCAATTTCTGTCTCAGCAAAACTAGAAGTGTACTCCTGCATAACATTTGCCTATATGGTAAGAAAATTCCTTAATTTGTCTTAATTTAGATTAAAAAAAGGTCTTATATATATATATATTTTGGCAACATTTGATCTCTATTCCTTTTTTCTGGTTTTCGTCTTATCCATGATTACTCCACTGGAAATGCAAATATCAGGTTGTTTGACAGACAGTAGGATCCATCTGACCTAACTTAATTTTCCCACTTTGAGGTTCTAATCTAACAGGTTATGTAGGCTTCCTATGCAGTATAGACGGAGAGAGATAGACAGCTGTAAGAGTGCTATTCACATCTTTGCAGAGGTGTGTCTGAAAAGTAGGATAAAACATTCTTTGCAGGAGATTCACTTTATACAGTGATAACTGACAGACTAGGTTGGATCAGATCCTTAATGTTTAGAAATCTGCAGTTAGGCAGGATACCTTGAATTTCCTTTAAAAGTTAAAAATGACACTAGAGGTTCTCTGAGAATTACATTGTGATGCAAAGCTGGAAGCAACTGTGTAGAAGCACTATCTTGAGTTTTCTCAAGTGTTGTCAAGGCAAATAACATTGAGAAAAAATGAGATTATGATAGTTCAGCTATTTTAGTAGGGAATTTGACATACAAGGATACTCAAAGGGGAAATAATCCTATTAGTAGTTGGCAAGATTTAATACAAAATAAAGGTTAACTGGAAGATGAGCTATTTTAGCTAAATTATCATACAGTCATACTATAGTTACAGAGTATAGTAGGCATAGTTGGTTTTTTGTGTGTGTGGTTTTTTTTTTTAAATTTATTTTTTTTTATTTATTTATTTATTTATTATTTGGAAATGTGTTCTTATTACAGATATTTTGTATTGTACCACAAGGACTAACCTTTTCTATATAAATTATAAAACTCTCTTAAATCAAGTATTTTTCTATCTCAGAGATGCATATAGAAAGCAGGATAGATGTTCTTGGACATATGTGTGGCTGTAAGAATATCCCTGTTTCTGTTGTGTGCAAGTATCTTGACACTTGCAAAAACCAGCTGAAAGGAAAGGGGACACACGGCTAGCATGGAATACTCTGCAGTTGGCATTAGCTATATTCTTTAAGTCTCTAAGTCTGTGTCTCTCCTGAAACTCAGAGCTGTGATTATAACCTGGGCAAGACATCTGAGATGATGGTTTTATTCTGTTTAGTTTGGACTGGTGAAACTAGAGAGACTGTTCTCTTAACTCAGCTGCTTGAGGCCAGTAGGATGAGTGTTTCGCAGATATCTTCAATATTTTTCTTGTGCAGAAGAGAAAGAGGATTAATTTAGCATTCCCATGTCAGGGGTTATGTCCATGATAGGGGTGCAGGTGTGTCTAATAGTCATGTCCTGGAGCAATGACACCCTGGCTACAGTGTATCCTACTGATGTTCCCATTTAATGAGGGAATTGTGAATGGATGGCACTGGATGCACTAACAACTAGTTGGATTGGGATGGTGCTTCTGAGTCAGACAGGGAAAAAGGGCAGTGTCAGAGAACACTGAAGGGAAAAGCAAAGAAGGGATTCGCTGTCTTCAGCTCTGGCTCAACCACATCATTTCTTTGGCAGGGGCCAGCTTTTCTCCTTCTCTTTCTTCTTTCAGTTTTTCCAACTGCTCCTTTATTTCACAAAATTCTGTTCTGCCAAGCTAACTACTAAAATGTCTACAGCAGCTCCACTGATATCAGCTCATTGCACACTGTAACCGTGGTATGAGTCCACAGGAGCCATCACCTTTGGGCATTGGGAACTCTGCATTCCCAGGCATGTTATTTACCACTTACCATTTTTATTCTTTAAATTGATATAAATGAAGATGGTGTCCATTCTCCCTGCTTAAAAAGACTTATTTTCCCCAACATTTGGTGCAAATAGTGTCATATTTACAGAAACTCACAAACTGACATCTAGTGGAGAGTGCCCCTGCCCATGGTGGTGGGGTTGGAACTAGATGTTCCTTAAGGTCCCTTCCAACCTAAACCATTCTGTGATTCTATGATTCTGTGACCCAGCACTCCACTGGACCAAGGTTGGGTGAGTGAATGGCTGCACTCCTGTTACATAACTGGTCTTTGAGATCAGTGAGAATAACCCCACAGTAATACTAACAGAGGATATAAGAAGTTGCTCCTTTGGCATGGATTCCACTTCCACAGGTGGGACAGTAGGACTCATTTTTATATATTTAGATGGCTAGAATATAGAAGCCAGCACCTCACCTTGTCAGCCCCACGCTTCCATTAGAGACAACAGAGAAAAACAGGGGTTTGAGTGGAGAGAACTCATTTTAAGGTACAGCTTAATGTGAGCTGTTCATACTCTTCTTCATTGACTTTAGTCACAGCCAAGACTATCTCAGGTGATGTCAACACTGTGGGCATAAGGTCTTGCCCATACATAGATATCTATAGCAATTTGAGATGCCTCAGTGTATCCAAGACCCCCACTGCATGGGTCTGACAAGGAAGGGAGATATACAGAAGATAGAACACCTGTGAGTGCTTAAAATAATATTACATGCATATGTTTAATACCATGCTATTGTTTCACTGGTAGCAACAGTAACTTGATCATCTTGCTCAGGTGTACACACTACATTGCAGATACTCAAATCTAAGATGACCAGTAATGAATACTACTACTTAATGTTAGATAACCTCTACTACCCTTAAAGTTACATGACCTAAATCTCACCCTGACAAGTTTATCTAAATTCAAGAGGCTATGACCATGTCAATATGAGTTTAAAGTAACTATTAGGAAAGACTGTAAGACTCAATGTTCTTCCTTAGCCTAAAACTGGGGTAAGAATTTCTATTCCTCTATGTGTGTAACACAGATATCATGTTCTGATGACTTCTTTGATCCACAGTAAAGCAATCGTGGATAATACTCCCACTGATTTACTCATATTTGTTCTGAATTTAAAAGGCTATAACACTTAATCCCATCTTGGTTGACACAACATGAAGTCTGTTATGCACTGGATGTAAACACATTCAGTAATAATACAAAGATGTATTGTTTAAAGCAAAAAGGCAAGCTAAACCCCCTTGACTGAAGTTGGAATGGAATAGCCAACTCAACATTACCAAAGCCACATCAAATCTTCACAAGAGTTAGTCATCTCTTCACTTATTGCTTAGTCCACTGTTGCAAACATGAGGAGAGTTTCTGCAGGGGATGTTTTTGAGATAAGGTGTATAAGTAGAGATCATTAGATTTCCTCTGAAGTTTTTAAATGATGTAGAATGGAACACAATCTTTATATCTATTCCAAAGAAGTCAAGAAACCTTGCTCCCTGATGCTGCAGCTGTTACCCAAAGGGAGAAATAAATATCTAGTGTCTATCTAATTTTCAGACAACTGATTTCCAACTTAAATAAAGATCTAAGTCTGGCAGAGAAATGTTGCTCTCACTCATTTCCATAGCATTATCTGTGGTAGGGAGAACATAACAGTAGCATAATTCAATGGGTTCTGAAACCGGGTGCATGTACTAATAGCAGTACCAAGCAACTACGAAGTAGTAAAAGCCTGGCATAATTTTGGGAGATACTGCTGTCATTGTAACCAGTAGTGGCAGTGCTATGTAGTAAAAGGTTGGTTGTCCTAATGCAGCATAATTTTTATAGTTCAAGTAATACCTGAGATTGATTTCCCACCACTGTCCTGGATGTTGTTGGTCCATTAAACATAAAGGTTTGGGTTTCATCAAATTAGTCCTGGGTTGAAAATGATCATGAGGTGGGAACACTTGCATAATAAAGATTTTAACCACAGGAAAATGTAGACAATACACAGTATGAGAGCCTTCTTACTTTGGTCAAGTAAAAGTTATGAAACCACTCCAATATCTCCAAAATTAGAGAGAAGAGCATGCAAATGAGACAGACCAAGTGCTTCAAAATAGCATTTTGGGAACCTCTCAAAAATCCTTAGCAACATTAGGCTCATCATTCTTGAATGCCTATATGTATATTAAACAATTTGACCTGACTTTTATTTATACTTTTTGTTGATCTGTGACAGCTTAAAGAGAACTCCAAATGTGAGAAAACGCATTGTTGATATCCTATCTCTCTCACCTGAGCATAAAATCATGCTCATATACTCAAAAGCTTTGTGTATATGAGAATCTGACTCTGTACTTTCAGCAGATTCACTTGTAAAATTTTTAGTATGAAACAGTATAAACCTTGACCCTTTCCTGAATCTCTTTATCAATGCCCAGAGTAGAACCAGGTAGACCTCACCTTTGAAGGAAGACTTTCTTTTCATTCTTTCTTGACTCTTTCTTTGCCTTAGTGTCTCATTTCTACCTTAGCTGAGGAGAGTAAAAGTTCTTGCTGGCAGTTGATATAGACTATTAACCTTCATAACTGGTCAGAGCCATCGGATTCAGATTTGCATTTTCCTACTGCCGACTTTAGCAGTTTGGTTAACTGTCTGTTGCTTTACATTCTCTGCTCCAGCACATCAGATAATTTATATAATCACAAAATCATAGAATGATTTGGGTTGGAAGGGAGCTTTAAAGGTCAGCTAGTCCAGACCCTCTGCAATAGACAGGAACATCTTCAATTAGATCAGGTTGCTCAGAACCCCATCTAACGTGACCTTGAATGTTTCACGTATGGGGCATCTACCACCTCTCTTGGAAACCTGTGTCAGTGTTTCACCACTCTCAATGTAAAAAATCTCCTCCTTCTGTCTAGTCTGAACCTATCCTCTTTAAAACCATTATCCCTTGTCCTGTTGCTACAGCTACAGCTATCCCCAGCTTTCTTATATGCCCCCTTTAAGTACTGAAAGGAATTCAGACATCTTGTGCTTTTAGAAATAGTTTTGTTATATTTCTGCTCCTCTTCTCCCAATACACAAATGACCAAATAGGGCATACTTGAGGAAAACAAACAAACAAACATACTTTTGCATTGTCTTCCAGAATTAGAACAATAAGATAAAGTGTACTTGTCTGCTTAAAGTTTAGCCTTCTTTACAGCTTCATTTCAAACATTAAGAAACTACAGGTCAAGGAATGCAATTAATTCAAAGGATAAAATTAACTACTGAGGGATTTTGTCTGCTTTGGTGGTTTTACCTAAAGTTGAATATACAATCTAATATTTTCAATGCATATTACTGAGAACTGTGTGTCGAAACTCTTAGGACCTGCTGAATTTCATAACCCAGTGTGCACAGGTAGTTCAACTGTCAGCAAAACAAGGTCTTAAAATTGCTTACATCTCTCATGCGCACTGTGTATTTCCCTCAGTCTATAAAAACTGACCACGTAATCAGGTTTCTCCCTAAGGAATTAGATCTCCCAATATAGATATCTTATCTTTTAAAAGAAATCTGTTGCCATTTGCTTAATGTATCAAATGTCTCATGAGATATAATGATAAACTTTTACCTTTAGCTGATTGAATTTTTAGTTAATAAATACTGAGCTAAAGCCATGTTCCTCAGTTACTTGTCAAACCGGTTGTTGATTTCTGTTCGGTACTGTTTGAGGAACTGCTTACTGAATAAAGAAAACTTCCATACTAGCACAAATTTCCAGCATTATTGGCTAATTAAGGCTTTGTCTACACTGGCAGCTGGGGACTTTAGGCAATCTCATGCCCATATGCACACACCATTTACATTGTAAATCTTTTGGCTAGGTCTTAAGTGACAGCCTTGCCTGATGCTGCAAAAATTGTTGGCACGAGGCTGATCTGACCCCTTCATACCATGTGCTTTGAAATTATCTGGGCACACAATCTGTAAGCACTATAAATCGATCTGCTGCAATCCCACAAGTCCCAGTTTTTGACTTCTTGCAGTTCCTGTAAATCCTTTCTTTTCTTCTCCCCCCCCATAAGTATGGACAATATTAGAAAAAGGCAGACAATTCACAATCAGCTACTGAAAGAGCTCAATTTCATGTAGTATAAGGGAAACTGTGATTCACCTTAGCCCTTAGTCAGGTTATGTGAAGCAGCAGATACATGATTTATAGTCCTTGGGAATGGGGGGATGGGAGGTGGGATGGCGGTGCAATGAGGTTCACTGTGGAAAGTTGGTCATAAATATCAGATTAGATTTCATCTGTACAACATCAAGAAAACAATGCTTCTAGGTAGCTCATGGCAGAGGCATAATATTTAACAGGATAAAATTAAATTTAACTTGCAAACATTTTTATTCACAGATTTTTCTAAGTCTTATTCTTTGCAAAGATGTTGCTTTCATTACATGAGAACCTAAGAGCAAATCAAACCTTTTACTTACATATATGTGCAATACATATTGAAGAAACATATTTCCAAGACTAATAGTCTTGAAAACACAAGAAATGGTGGAATTTCTCAGACGACTCAGAAAGCAGCCTGTTTACTGAGTCCAAACCAGGGCAAATTTTTAGTGGCCAAAATTAGTTTCAGCCTTTATTCTGTACAGTTCCTCTCCTTTTTTTTTTTTTTTTATCCAGATTTTCTGCATTTATTACTATCATCAGTTCTACTTCTTCGGGTTAAAACAGACAATTATGATTTATAATATCTGTCTTCTTGACCTCTTTCGGCTCCACAGCATAGTGCATACATATGTAGTATTATCCAGCCAAAATCCTGCCTAAATTAGAACTAGTTAGAGCTGGTTTTGCATGAAGTCTCCTTTCTCTTTGGCAGAAATAGAGATGTTCACAATGGGGGAGGTAGATATTTACATTAAGAAAACAGCATCCCTTTCAAGAGGGACTGAAGTTCCAGGTGAGAGAAACATGTAAGATAAGCAGACTGGATCTTCCTCTGCAGAGGCTGCAGTGTGAGCAGGCATAAAGGTGTTCTAGTTAGAAAGGGAAAATTACTGAACAGAAGTAAAATGTCTCCTGGAAAATACTGACAGAGAAATTGTCTGCCAGGCTGGGAGCTGTGAACCTGGGAACTAAGTCTTCAAACTGGAAACATCCCGGAGAACTGCCTCTGGCCTCTTTGAAGTATAGGTGGGGTATCCAGAAGTCAGAGGTGTGCCAAGATACCACTGATAAGCACAAGAAATGGTACCAGCAATTTATCACCTGAAAAAGGGGAAACAGTCTGGAAAAATAAAAAGGGTCCGCAAGAATCAAAACCACCATCATCTATTGGCTAGTAAAGGTGAAAAATTCAATTTAACATCACTTATTGACTCCACAAATTGTTGATGTCTTATGCTGTGTTACGTTTATATGATGTAAAAAATACTTAATTTTAATCCAAAGTGCAGCCTATGAGAACTTCCCATTCTGAATGACCATCCCTTTCCCTCTCCTCTCCTCTCCTCTCCTCTCCTCTCCTCTCCTCTCCTCTCCTCTCCTCTCCTCTCCTCTCCTCTCCTCTCCTCTCCTCTCCTCTCCTCTCCTCTCCTCTCCTCTCCTCTCCTCTCCTCTCCTCTCCTCTCCTCTCCTCTCCTCTCCTCTCCTCTCCTCTCCTCTCCTCTTTCCTTCTGTTTTCTCTGCATCAACTTTCTGACATCTTGGGTTCTCACCAGGGACATCTGGTGAACCCCAGACTCCGTGATACAGATCATCTTTGAAGTAAGACTGTCCATTATCCTATTGGTCCCAATTTGGGTCCACTTTTGAGGTTGGGTCAGTTTGATGTCCCACCTTTGGGATGGTTCATCAACCTCTGAGACCTAATTCACTTGACACCAATATTATATATCCATATAAGTAATATATCATAAGCGTATCAGCTGTTATATTGTTGATAAGTTGATTCACTAATTATGTTAGTCTTTCAGCCCATCTGCCCATGACTGGGAGGTTTAATGATAGTTTCCATCAACTCCTAGTTTTACAGCTCTCCAGCTAATGGATCAGCCTGTGTATTTATACTCATAAATTATACAGGGCATGATCCTATGCACCACAGTGCAATGCAAAGCTTATTGCTTACACTGCTAGCACAGGCCATTGCTGGAGCTCAGGCTGATCAACGCTCTCTAGACAAAGCCAGGGAAAAGTTCACGAGTTACCTTGGCCCAAGGACCATCTCCAACAAATAGTTTAGGATCCAGCCATACTGTCTGAACAGCTGCAGCTGGGCACAAGGATTTGGCCACAGAGCCAGAAGACAGGCCTGGCAATGTTTACATCAAGTGTATAGATGTAGTCACAGCTGTGGAATTGAAGGACTTACATGCTGTCACCTATATGCATAAACAAAGATGCTTCACCTTACAGTGTAGTAAATTCGGGCTCTGCATATCACACAGACAATAGAGTTAAATGCTGGGGGAGGGTATATGGAGGTTAGTAGCTGTTGCTAGGCTAAGGGTATAGTTCTTGGAGAGTTTATAAGCCACAGGTTAAATACTACTACTGCAAAACACCCCAAAATGTTGAATAATTGCAGTCTCCTATAAAGGCCACATCTGCACCTGAACTCACTATGGTGGAAAGACTCAAGGTGGAAATAAAAGTCAGTGTTGGTTTATGCTTTGTTAGCAGTTATGACAATAAAAGCCAGGACAAGTTCCTTGAGCTGTCTCCAAGCACGATCTCTCACAGGACAAGAGCCCAAATGAGCTTGTGACTCCTAAGCTTGGCATCCATGACTAGCTCTCCCTCCTTGCCAGCCTAAACGTAGGTTGCTGCTCTAGAACGCAGATCTGACTTAAGGAGAGACAGTGGGGTTGGTACATTTTGGAGGGTACTTCTCACAACTGTAGTTACCATTTTGGGTCACTTCTTCAATAGCATTTTTATTTGTTTCATTTTTTTTTTGTAACAAAAAACAAAGCCATGTTTACAGCTCGGCAAAGAACAGAAATGTGTGCTCTAGTTCATTTTCATTCAGGACAAGGTGGGAAAACAGATAATTTTAGTATTTGTACTCACGTTCCTCTGATCATAACGAGCTTTTAATATGTTCATTATCTTAGGCAATTGTTTAAATGCTTTTCAGAATATGAGTCACTTTTCAAATAAGGGTCCAAATAATTATGGACCCTCCTCAATCAAAGGGTGCGTTGCTCAAATAGGAAAAGACAGAGGTATCTTTCTGTCCAAAATATGGAATAATTAGAGCATCATGGAAACTGTTTCAGTTCTACAGCAGAAATAGTCCTATTGAAAAAACTTCTATAAATTAAAGGTGGAATGGTAAAACAAATATGTTGGTAGATAGCTCAACTTTCCTGCTGTGTATTTTGTATTTCCATCACAAAGCACTGAAGGAGCCAAACTGCCCAGCACTCATAAGAGCTCAATCCTCTGTGTAAAGATACAGAGCCTAGCAAAAATTTCCAGTGGAGAACCACATAATTGTCACATTTGCTCATATACTATTCGGTACCGCGAGCTTATGCAGATGTAAGGATATGGTCAATTAAACAGAAAAGTGATTGTGATTCCACTGAGTTCAGCTTCTGCGATTTTGTGTAACACATCAATGTCTTGACATACATTGGGCTTTTGGTATTTTAAGAGTGGCAGATTAATCAAAAAAACAAGATTATTGAATGATACTAAGTTATTGCCTAATATATTTCATCAGGAAAAGAGAAATTCACAACCTTGTCTCATTTGGAACTGATACAGAAAACCATTTCTTGCCATCATTTTTGCAAGTAAACAATCCTTTCTCTATGAAGTCCATTTTAAAAAACTTAAAATCAATGGACTTTTAATGAAAGGAGTGAGAATTCATCTTCAGAGTCTGTAGGAAGGCTGTAGAAATTAATGGTATCAAGTTATGAAGTACTTTGCAATACTTGTATTTCTTTTTACCTGTTTTGACATTATCTCTGGAGCAACATCTGATCACATCTAAGCTGAGATACTTTTTCTGGTTTTGTTGTGTTTCCAAGTGATATAAGCAATACTTGGGTTTTTACCTGGCTGTTACTGTAAACACCAGTAGCATGCAATTTGAACAATACAATCAGAATATGAAGTTGTCTTTGGGTTAATTTACTTGCTGATATTACAGTAGATTAGTATGGCATTCATGGTATTACAGGTTTCAGAATCTGTGGAGCCTCATATATATTCTGAAGGTATTCTTGGTAATAGGTATTCTTTACCTATTTAATTGTATCACACCTGTCGCAGGTTTCAGCTAATCCCTGCCACTTACTTAGGCACTATCCATCATTTAAAATCAAATATACTCTCACAATCATTTCACAATAAGCTCAGCCTGAATTAACACAGAATGACTCCCAGCAACTCCTAAGGGAGTGTCATGTTTAAATAATCCTGATATTTAATATCCATTTTAATGGACAAATAAAAAATGGATTAAAAATATCTTTACCCTTATTTTTATAGGATTAAAAATACAAGAAGCCTTGAAAAACACATTCCATCATACCTTACTGATATGAGGGTTGCAGAACAAATGGAAACAATCCAATTCTTGGTGCTGGGGCCTTTCTGTCCTAGTGTTTCACCCAACATTATGGCAGATTTGCATAACTTTGATATACATGAAAATGTAGAAAATGGGTTTTAACACAGAATGTCACTCTGCCAACTCGTTAACACAGCAGCTATCATTGTGTTCTGTCTAATACTATGTGTATATTATGGGATAGGCAGGTTTTGGCCATGTTTACTGCTTAACAGCTGTGGACTTGCTCATAGTATGGCCGTTTCCAGCTAACTTTAAAGAGTTCACTTGCATTCTTCAGAGTTTAAGTCTCAACAAGTGTTTCAAGCAATTTGTTTTATGCTGGGCCTCAGTAGTATTGATATAGTTTTGCAAATGCCAGCTGATGGAAGTTTAAGCGCTGATGCTCAGTCACCATCTGAAAAGCAAGTTGGAAAAAGGGTGGGAATAAGCACTTAGGTCATTTAATGATTTTAGTCTGAACATCAAATCATGTTCTCAAAACATAATGTAGGACAGATGTTTACTACACTTCTTACGGCTCCATATAAGAAGTCTAGGATGCAAGACCAGAAGGGAATTTCTAAGCTGTTAAGTCTAGTCCCACAAATATTACAGACAATGGAATTAGACAGTTTCTTTTAAATTCATAAAATGTCCTCTTAAAACCAGTTTATGTTTCTCGACATAATAGGTTGTTGCCAAACTTTGACCAAGCACTTCAGACTATTTACAGCTGCAGTTGGGCTGTTAAGAGAGTGTGTTAAACAGAAGCGTACAGTATATCACTTCTCACTAACAAGAGTTGACCTGTTGTAAAACATTAATTATCTTTCACCATATAATATTAATATTCTTTTTTTTTCTCTGAGTACAGAAAAGGATTCCTCACTGCAATATTTTCATATAAGTTTTGAGAGTCTACAACCAGGAAGGCCTCTCCTAACTGTTTTCTTTGAACAAGGGAAAGCAGGAAGGAGAAGAGCAAAATTTTAGATACAAAAAAATCAGATAAAATCATAGTCTTTTATTCTGTTTTTAACCACACCATGTTTAATCACTTTTTTGTACCAATAGAAGTAATTCAGAGACCTCGTGGTGCTATGGGTCACAAGCTGAAAGACATGTTAGAGTAAGGCAGTAGTATGTTAGCTAAAAATCAGTAATTTCAAGGAGGTTTGTGGACAGATCATATATTCTCTGCTTGTTCAGTTCACAGGAACAGTATGCTTTATATACACATCCTTTTGAATGAACACAAGATACCACCTTGGAAGTAATACATTCAGAACAAATGGTATGGAAATTAAATTATGAGTCTTAGATCATGTGCACATAGTCTAAACAGAAGGTCAGTTTGGTGCATTTGCGTAATCATGAGCACTCAACATCCAACCTTTGCGTTTTAATTACGTGCTTTGTAGTTTTAATCTTGCAATTTATCAGGATAAAGGAATAATGCAAATATTTGCAATTGTGAAGAGGTACTGATATTTAATATTCAGCGTAACCATAAAGATATAAACCCTGCATAAAGTTTATGGCTTTATGCGTTCATAACGTTAATAGTGAATGGTGGTATTCTATCTGCCTAACTGCCCTAGCCCTAATGAAAGGGATAATACATAAAGCATAATAACATATAATTCTGAAGTAAGTAGTTAGCTAGTCTGTATTTTAAAAGAGGAGGTATTCTCTTTT
Organism: Rhynochetos jubatus; assembly: GCA_027574665.1. NCBI lineage: Eukaryota > Metazoa > Chordata > Aves > Eurypygiformes > Rhynochetidae > Rhynochetos > Rhynochetos jubatus. Next base: position 120,563,277 of record CM050650.1, read on the forward strand.
GCATCATCTGCTTCAATTTCATTTGCTTCATTTAGATCCTCCAAAATCAGTAAAAACTCTATTTTAGTCGTTCACTTGATGTTATAAAAATGTTTGTAAAGATATGCTGCTGAACTATTATTACTTAAAAATGGAATGTGACTAAGGTGCCATAGACTTTAAGTGCTGTTATAATAAACAGATCCACTGGTACTCAGGTAATCTGTTTTTTCTTGAGACATAGGCATTGTACCTACAGTTTAAAACCAATGTTTACTTAGAAATCTCTTTTCACAGAGCCTGGGACATTCAGGCAAGTTCTATCATGATCTGTTTCCTTACTCACCATATGTTGCAGGACTTCACCACGTATTTCCTGCTTTGAGGAAAAATCTTTTATAAAAATCAAAGGAACTAGGATGTTGCACCTTAACCTTCATAGCAGTTACTCCACACACTCTACATGCACGATTGCCATGTGTCAGTTTGTTTACTTGAAAAAAGTCTCTTCCATGACATCTCAGTGTGTTTTACAACAGTTCTCCTGAAAGCAGGCGGTAGTAACCTCATATTTGCATTTCCTACTGGATGAACAGGGACATTGAGCAAGGATGACAAATTCTGAACCTGAGCCATGTCAAATGAATCTTCAGGGTGGTAAGAGCATCTCTTTTGTTTTTTCCCCTAAGTTTTTATTACTGTAGAAGAACACAATGTTTATCTTTTCTTATTTTTATTCAGCTTGTTCTCTGATGTAAAGTGATGTAAAATTCTGCTCCAAAATGGTTTCACCAATACAATATATATTAGTATACACTTTATCCTATAATTAGGGTACATATGTTTCTGTCTCTTAACTTCCTCCTTTTTTAGAGGTGATATAAGACAGAAACACAGTCTGGATGGAGAATGGATTGAGAGCAGCCCTGAGGAGAAGAACTTGAGGTGTTGGTTGATGAGAAGCTCGACATGACCTGGTAATGTGTGCTGGAAGAGGGAAAATTTAGATTAGATACGAGAAATTCTTCCTGGAGAGGATGCTGAGGCACAGGCACAGGTTGCCCAGAGAAGCTGTGGGTGTCCCATCCCTGGAAATGTTCAAGGCCAGGTTGGATGGGACTTTGAGCAACCTGGTCTAGTGAAGGGTGTCCCTGTCAATGGCAGAAGGCTTGGAAATATGTGGTCTTTAAGGTTCCTTCAAACCAAACCATTCTAGGATTCTATTTGTCAACCGCATCGTCTCTGACAGTATTTCAGAAAACCACTGACTGCTCACAGTATTAAAATATTACTACGGTCATTCATGAAGAATTTCTTTTAGCTAGCACTGAGCGCACTGATTTATGCTTATACAATATGTGACCTTTTCAATGCTTATAACTATATTATACATGCTTTTACACAAGTCAGTTTCATCACTGTGTCAAAATATTTTATTTAATTATTGTGGATGTAGGCTTATAATGAGCTAAAGGATCCTGCCTCATCCATCCAAAGTAATTGAAGGCATAATTGACTGAAAGCAATTTCTACCAACCACCTGCATGAAGGAGCATTTGTTGAAATTACCTTTTTCCTGTAAGCAATTATCAGATTTGCTACTGACAGTATCACAATGAGCTTCATTAACCAACAGCTCCTGTATACTGCAAAACTGAATGTGCTCAATTATAATCTCAGCCTACTATGCTTATTATTGCAAATCCATTCTACCCATAAAAATTAAACCTATTAATTACAGTTTTATTGCTGAATGAAGCAATAGCTGAGCTAGAGGTTTCCAGTTTGTCCTTGGCATGGAGATTGAGTGCTTGGACAGGGAAACATAATAAATGAAAACTGAAGGGAGTTTTTGTCTCCTTTCAAATATTTCTAAAAACTAAAATCTAAAATATTTGATATTGTGCTGGTTGATGTGTTAGTACAACTTTATGTTGCAGCAGTTTCACTACTGAACCATAGTTTTGTGAGCAGTGGAACTACTGAAGCTGCAGATGGGATTTAGCTGACAGATCAAGACATCATATTTAAGCAGTTACATGTAGGTGTGTACTAGGTGTTCACTGTAGTCAACAAAGCTCAGTCAATGCAGGGAAATCTACAGCTGTTCAGATGACCAAGTGTCTGAATAGCTCCAAGATTATCATCACCTGTCTCTTGTTAGTGACACAGATTTCCATTTCTGTTTTCTATCTAGTCAGTAATTTCAAAGTAATTTTTGAAATATACAAACTCCACTGTGTGTTTACATAAAAGTGGGTTATTATGACTGCTTCTTGAAGGTCATACCTGAGATGTTTCAGCCACACTCCTGTACTGGAACTTGGGTATTTGCTGTGGTGAGTGTTTTTTGCATTTTCCCACATCCACAGATGGCAATGGCATGCCAACAGAGCTCTCATTATTTGACTACCTGAGTAAGCTAAACGCCAGCGCAGGAGTCACAATCTTTCACCAACTCACTGCACATGAAATGTAGTTTAAGCGAGTTCAGTACAACATGTAATGCCCTACTGAGATGGGACAGTACATCGTGTAGGTGGAGCTCTGAAACAAAACTTTTGCTAAAGCTCTTACAGTCTTAGGAAATTGCCTTTGGTCTGTAGACTTGTATTGAATCAGTACTCTGAAACAAAATTTACAACTTAAAGAAGTTCTGACTTATAGGGAAATATTAAAATGCTCTCAGCTTATGTCCACACCACAAAATTACCCCAGCAGATGTAGTGTGAGTTAACCCAGAACCTAAAGGTAAATTTCACAAATGCTGAAGTTAACATATCTGTGCCAGCAAGCACCAAACAACACGTACTTGCTTCCACAAGTTGTCTCCAGTCTGATGATTCTGTATTACGTGTCATTCCATGCTGTGTATAAGACCTTCCTTGTTTTGCTTTACAGATAGTTCATTGAATTCAATAACCTTATTTTGAAGATGAACTAAGGGTTCCCTGTCATAGTTGAGACTGAACTTGATTTTTTTCTTTTGCTACTGATTGAAAAAAAAAAAAATTCCTCTGGACTGGTTTACAAAACAGATACAGAGGCAACCCCTTAAAATGATGGTGCTCTTTTTGAACTACACAAGTTATGCAGAATAAATCTCTTTGTTACTGTGTAATGGGACTTAATTCTGATTTGCAAAGCTTATTGTTCCTTTCTCATGTTTCCTTCTGAAGGCTTATTAAACAAATGAGTCCTATCCCTGCACTTTTTCTTACCCAGCTCTGAAAGTCTATAAAATAATTGATATGATCTAGCTGTGGGTCTAATGCATTTTTCTTCTGGAGCTTTCTCACTTTCTGTTTCCATATCTCTGCTTAGGGTGTTCATGCATATTGAAAAAACTTTTTTAAATCCTGAAAAAAATGAGACCAAATCTCCTTATGAAAAATCCTGTTGTGATTCAGAGTGGGCACAAAAAAGTTTTTAATCCAATTATCTTTGGTAAAGCCTAGAAGTACTGCTCTGCCTACATTGCAAATATTGCGAACTTCTTCATGGGTGTGGATTTGTTTGATAGAGGATCATCACCAAATTAAAGTCAATATCTTTAAAGCTATCTCCTGAAAACTTCTTTTCATTATTAGTATCTTTATAATGATATGTTAAGCCTAGTGTCAGGGAAGCCTGTCATTAAAAATAAACATTTTGCAAGTAATCTTTATTACCTTAGAAGTCTTTCCTTTCCTGTTGGGTCAGTTGCTCCCCTTCCATTCATGTATGAACCAACTTTGAGGCATGTTTATTAGCAGTTTTTCCAATGACAAATCAGAAGCAACATAGATAGATTCAGAGCTGAAATGTCTCAGTATGGCCATACTGGCAGATCCATGCTTCTATTTTTGGCAATCCTATAGAATTACAGTTGAGAAACAAAATACAGCCTGAAACTGAATTTTCACCACCAGCAGGGATATTCAGAATCAGGTTTTGTTTTGCATGTATTTTGTCAGTTATGTTTATGAGATTTGATGGAATTTATATTTCAGACACATTAATGGCAGGGGAGTTGGAAGTATATGATCTTTAAGGTCCCTTCCAACCTAATCCATTCTATGTGGTTCTGTGGGATATTTGGTTCAATTATAAAAATAACCAATCAAAATCTAAAGACAGACAAAAATATTAATTTAATTATTAATTTACCTTTTAATTAGAAGCAGTAAAGCACCTTTGAGAATCTTTGGTTATAACAACACAAATTCAACTCTTTTTCTCATTTGATTATTGACTAAGCAATTGTAAAGTATGGTTTTGTTATTTTTAAGTCAGGGGAAAATATTTTATGTTGGAAATTGTCTCAAAATAATTCCACCAAAAATAATTCTTTTATTTTATTTTTGTTTGTTGGAGAAAGAATGAATGAAAAATCAATAAATTGATACAACACTGATTTCATCTATCTTGACTTGACATAAGAAGGGTATCGACCAGTTGGAACGAGTCCAGAGGAGGCCACAAAGATGCTCAGAGGGTTGGAGCACCTCTCCTATGAAGAAAGGCTGAGAGAATTGGGCTTGTTCAACCTGAAGAAGAAAAGGCTCCAGGGAGATCTTATTGCAGCCTTCCAGTACCTGAAGGGGCCTACAAGGGAGCTGGGGGAGGGATTTTTACAAGGGCCTGTAGTGACAGGACAAGGGGTAATGGGTTTAAACTGAAAGCAGGGTGATTTAGATTAGATATCATGAAGAAGTTCTTCATGGAGAGGGTGGTGAAGCACTGGGACAGGTTGCCCAGAGAAGCTGTGGATGTGCCATCCCTGACTGTCTTCAAGGCCAGGCTGGATGAGGCTTGGAGCAACCTGGTCTAGTGGAGGCTGTCCCTGTCGATGACAGGGAGGTTGGAACTAGATGGTCTTCAAGGTCCCTTCCAACCCTAACCATTCTATGATTCTATGACTTCTGTAAGGACTTTGTCATGGTCCTTCACAACATTCTGGCTGCTAAATTGGAAAGATATGGGTTTGACAGGTGAACTGTTAAAGGATAAGGAACTGGCTGGATGGCCACATATGGAGTTAAAGTAAATGTCTCAATGTCCAGGCAGAAACCCGTAATGAGTGGTGTCCCTCAAGGGTCTGTACTGGGATCAACACTATTTGATACCTTCATCAGCAACATAGTGTGATTGAGTGCATCCTCAGGAAGTTCTGCTATCCTAAATTAAAAACCATTCTATGATTCTAAATTTAAAAATTATGATGTATACCCTTAACACTAAGGCAAAGTATCGGTATCATCCATCAATCAATTTCTTGATAAAGCAGTGTAGGACAAGCTGTATAAATGCATGTATGTTCACAAGACTTTTTTGTATTTTTGAAAGGTAGTCAATACTTAGTGGCTAAGCAATATTTCTTTCTTTATTTCTTTGCCCTTTTTCTTTAAAAAAATGTAATAAATTTTCACTACCATAAAAGCAATAGCTGCTTTTGGTCATCAGCTGTAATAATATTTTCTTAAGAGTAATAATTAATTTCAGCCAGTGAAAATTAGAAAATTATTTCAAACTGATTTAGACATAGATAAAGGAGAGCAAAGCATATAAGTATGCTCTGAATTGGCAGGTTTTAATTCAACACTACTGTCATCTTTCCGTAGACTCATTATCTGTCCATTATAGCTCATTATATTGAAGATGATAGAAATTAAGATGCTAGGCATTTTCTATGCAAGCCAAAAGAAAATGTCTTCCAGCAAAACACACAGGTTTGATTACAGAGCAGTTAATCACATTTTACATAAAATGACCTGATTAAAACCTATCAGATTTATGTAAAGCTTCCAATAATTTTGAAAAGCTTTATTTAACTTTATAAATGGGAACTAGACCATTGGTGGGACAAATAATGAACTCAACTTCTAAAAATGGCAAAGTATGTGTAGAGGAGAAAGAGTATTTGTAGCTCTCTATTAGATGAATAGAGATTATTGTAATATGTTTATTCTGCTGTGGACTCCAGTCTCACACAACAGCATAACCATCCTCTCCCAGTGCTTAAAGTTGAAATTGGGTTTATTACATCTTTGGATATAAAAAATATAAATGACTGAAATTATATTTGTTATGGTGACTAAAGTAGAAAATATGTGATTTTTTCACAAAAATCAAGCAGCAGAAGAAACTTGTTTGTCAATTATTTTTTAAATGAAGAGGCAGTTTCAAAGAATCAATTGATCTAAAATAATATCTATAAAAAAATAACATTTTTCAATTTTTAATTTCCTTCAGAAATGTTGATAAAAATAAGATCTATGAAGAAAATAATAAACTGTTAAGATATTCTTATAAGATCCACGAGAAAAAGTAATTCTTAGTTTTTAAAATGCTAAAGTAAATATGATAAAGAGAAAACCAATGAAATATTTGTCTTATTTGATTTGCTTGCAGGACATTCTATGTAGTCCTTGTTTATGGATTCTAAATATAGGATCCAATTTTTTAATACTAGTTTTTGAAATCTTCTCTCTGAAGAATGGCAATGTCATCAAGTTAATTTTTCCAATATGTCACCCAGGTCAGCATTGTCCTCCCCAGAGATAAGTAAATACCTTAGTTCAGTCCCAATCTGTTGGGGTTTTTTCCTATTGAAATTATAAACAGTGTGTCAGTTGTGAAGTATATTTTTAATCTTGATTCCTCTTTACACAGATACAAAAAATATTTGACCTGTCTCAAGAAACAAGTCATGCTTTCATCTATGCGTTTTCATTTTTTAGCTTGCTCTTTCTTTTTAGGCCTATCTTTATCCTAATGCAAGCAATACAATCTGTGAGAAATAAATCTCAATGTATGTGAGTTTAATCATAAGGTGCCCATTTCAAAGTGATGTGTGGTGGTTAAAGAGATCTACTTTGTATCATAAATAACATTATAAATTATATCATATCCATAAAACGTTCAGCAAGGCTTTAGTCACCTGAGCCAGTGGTACTATAGGGTTCCGCCTTAAAGTATTTGCAGAGTTTCTCACTATTTGTCTGGGTTTTCCTGCTTGTTGCACCAGCATGTTTTCCCAAAATTCACAGTTCATGAACTCTTTAGAGGAGATGTTGCTTCATTCTGCTCACACACCCAGCATGTTTGGGCCATAATTCATCACTGTTGCTTTGGGACCCTATTACCACGTAACCCTTACTGCCATTACTCACCACATAAACAAGGCTACCTATAGTCTCAGGTATGTTACCCAGAAGTAATAGCCCATTACTTGACAATATTACCATGGAAAGAATGTAAGACCACCTTAAAAATTTCTTACGTCAAAACTAAAACTTAAATAGATAAAATGTGAACTTCACAATTTTTGGTCGAGTCATGTCTGTGTAATATGTTTATGTTTCTGATTTTGATACTATAAAGATGAAAAAACAGTGGTAAATGGATATTACTGCCAGTTTATCTCTGTAAAAGATGTAGACTTCATCAAAAGCATAGACATCATCACAGTTAAAAGGAGTGGGATAAAATTACTTGGAGTGGAGCAGGACACAGCAGCACAACTTACACCTTCACTATTAATATTATTCCTATAAATATGGATGTCTCCACTGAAGTAGTTATTTGATTTCTCTTCAAAGTGAGTAAGAAGCTGACATTTTAATGACAAGATTCATACTGGAGATTTTAATATTTACTATAGAATGAGATGAAGTAAATTCTTGAAACACCCATTTCCTCTTTTGACCACAATAGGGAGACTAGTAAGCTTTCAAAGGGATTTTCCCTTCATTGTTTGCCAGAACTGGAGGAACTGTACTTTCAGGGGTTACTTCAATAACATACTTTGCAAGCAAATAACTTGAAGAGTAGTATCTAAGTAGAGAACACTTATTCTCTTGTCCTTGCATCTGGATTACCTGGGAAAAGGACAAAAGTTTAAAGAACATGTTTGGGGTTTTTTTTATCTGTGATAGAAATTTCATTGAACATCAGTTGAGTAACTATAAATTCACAAATATTATGTATATTCACAAATATATCTGTATATACATATATACTTAAGTATATACACAAATATGCATTTTACTTTTTTATCTTTATTGTTAATTTAAAGGGGAAGTTTTGCCTTTTTTAATCTAAAAATTTTCATTTCAAATATTACTTTTCTCAGAAAATTTACCCACAAATATTGACAAAAATCCCAAAACACATTTTCAAGAGTATAATTAAAAGTGTCCTTCTTCCCTTCCAGGTTAACCATCATCCGTAATTGCCTTAATGTGGAGAACAGTTCTTCCCCAAACCTGCCTTTTGTGGAAACGGGTACAGCTCACTGCAATGTTACATGTGGCAGAAAAGACATGCAACCTCAGTGCTAAAAATGTTTTCAAGTTTGGGTCAGTCAATGTCTTTGAGAGAGGAATAAATAAACTGTGTCTATTTTAAGTACAAATTTGGTATCTATGAAGTTCAAGTACATCCTTGCTTAATGACCCAAGAAAAATGTTTGCATAAACCTATGCAGTTGCCAATATTTATAAGCCTTTGACACTGTTTCTCATAACATTCTCCTGGAGAAACTGGCTGCTCATGGTTTGGATGGGTGTACTCTCCACTGGGTAAACAGCTGGGTGGCTGGGCCAAAAATGTTGTGGTGAATGGAGTTAAATCCAGTTGGTGGCTAGTCACAAGTGGTGTTCCCCAGTACTAGGGCGATTCTCTTTAATATCTTTATCAATGACCTGGACAAGGGGCTCAGTGCACCCTCAGTAAGTTTGCAGACAACACCAGGTTGGGTGGGAGTGTTGATCTGCTTGAGGGCAGGAAGGCTCTTCAGAGGGATCTGGAAAGGCTGGATTGATGGCCAATTGTATGAGGTTCAACAAGGCCAAGTACTGGGTCTGGCACTTGCGTCACAACAACCCCCTGCAACTCTACAGGACTGGGGAAGAGTGGTTGGAAAGCTGCCCAGAGGAAAAGGACCTAGGGGTGTTGGTTGATAGATGCTGAATATGAGCCAGCAGTGTGCCCAGGTGGCCAATAAGGCCAATGGAATCCTGTCTTGCATCAGGAGTAGTGTGTTCAGCAGAACTAGCGAAGAGATTGTTCCCTTGTACTCGGCACTGGTGAGGCTGTACCTTGAACCCTGTGTTCAGTTCTGGGCCCCTCACTGCAAGAAAGATATCGAAGGGCTGAAGCGTGTCCAGAGAAGGGCAACAGAGCTGGGGAAGGGTCTGGATAACAAGTCCTGTGAGGAGCTGCTGAGGTACCTGGAGGTGTTCAGCCTGCAGAAGAGGAGGCTCAGGGGAGAGCTTATCACTCTCTAGAACTATTTGAAAGAAGGTTGTAGTGAGGTGTGTGTCAGCCTCTTCTCCCAAGTGACAAGCAACCGGATAAGAGGAAATGGCCTCAAGTTACACCAGGGGAGGTTTAGATTGGATACTAGGAAATGTCTTCACCAAAAGGGATGTCAGGCATTGGAATGAGATGTCCAGGGAAGTGGTTGAGTCACCATCCCTGGAGGTATTTAAGAGAGGTGTAGATGTGGTACTTAGGGACATGGTTGGACTTGGCAGTGTTGGGTTAACGGTTGGACTTGGTGATCTTGAAGGCCTTTTCCAACCTAAAGGATTCTATGATTCTATGATTCAAGCTAGCAGGTATTTTAATGGATTGGTCCATTTTAAGATATTGGTACATACAGACCATAGTTAGCAAAGCATCATCAGTGTTTTAAATGAAATAAAAAAAACCACACACTTTGTTTAATTGTGAAAATATTTTGCAAATATGAAGTGGAACTTACATGGACTTAAGTGTTACATTTTAAAAGTTCAGTTCTCTATCTTCCCTAGTTAACTGTACAGTCATTTCAGAGCTGTAGTTGTCTCTGTTTTGCAGCAGTAAGATTCCCTAGAGCTTGGTACACCACAAATTTTTACAGATGAACATATAAGCATTCATTTCTTGCCTCGGTTCAACTTTGACTCATGAGGGTTACATTTATTTGTCTGTGTCATTTGAAGAAGCAGACATCATTGGCATCCCCTGAATGTGTTTTATGTGACTTTCTGGAAGAGGTGCTCTTTTTTGTGTCATTAAATTCTACCTCCATGTAGTCATATTGTACTATATGCCTATAGGTATATCATTCTACACAGCAACAAATTACTGTACATACATATATGTGTGTATATGGAGAGGGAAGGGAGGAGAAAGAGAGAGTTTGTGACAAATAATATAATTAAATCAAATGTTTCTTCCGCATTATGAAGAACAGTTAAGTCTTGTTGAATGGTGGTTGAAATGAAATTAATCTAGAATGAGTAAGCCTCTATAAAACTTGATCATTCATCACAGAGTTAATCATATAATAACCAGCATTTGGAATCATATCTCTAACTCCTGGGTATTTTATCTACTTATCATTCACTTATGATATAATAAGATAATAAAAAATATTTTCATGTCCCTAAAAACCTGTTTCTCATCTTTAGCTACATATTTTACATAGTTATCAGAAAACACTTAACTAGCTTACATATCTAACTTTAAGAGAGGGGGTGTGATGAAAATGCACTGTAAATTTATTGTTAGGGTGCAGGGCTGTCATTAGCACTAGTGTCTCTCCACAGAGTCCACTGACTTTGTGAAACTCACATTTAAGTGACAGTTGTATTATATTTAGACATGGATAACTAATTAAAAATTGGCAAATCTTCTCTAGAGAAGAAAGCTTAAAATTAAGTTCTGCAGAATCTCAAAATCCTTTATGCATTTAGCTTTTTAGTCCAAGGTCCTGATTTTGAAGAGTCATTAGAAGAGCCTTTGAATGTCTGTCATTTCTGCATTTTAGAATAACTATAGAAAGAAAATAAAACAGAAAAAAAAAATAGATAAAAGCATATGCACCTATTGTGTGAGACTATGGATGAATATACTTGAATGTCCTAGGACTTTATTACTTCTTTAGATCTGGTGGAACTCTGCTTAAATGACACCAGTAGGATCTGAAAATCTAGCCAATGAAAAAACACAGAACTTTCAATAATATCTGGAAAGGGCACTCATGTTTCTTGTTCCTAAAAGAAAGAGAGCAATAGATAGCAAAATGTTTGCACATTTCTATAATTTCATTGGATATCTTTAAATTCTCAATGGACAAATTAGAAACCCTGGCTTGTCCAAAGGATTTATAATGACATGAGCTGTGGACCACTGATCATTCCTCCTGATACGAAATTATGACTTTCAGGGTTACTCTAACCTGGGAACTTTTGCAGCTAATATTCAGCTGTTAATCAGTCTAATTATCAGATAGTGTAGTGACTGAAAAAAAAATTAGAGAATGGCCAATACATGCTCAATGAGGACTTCAAAGAATTAGAACTAAGAAGTTGAATACATGTGGGGCTTTTTGTATTTAGCTTTTAAATATGTCAAATTCCCTGCCTATGCCTGATTAAATACAATTCAGTCAGACAAAATTTTAAATACAGCAGAGGTGTGAAGATAAAATTTCTGTACTTATCAATGATTGTGGAGTAAAGTTATTACTTACAGCAATTTAAATTTGCTTTCAGTTTCAGTTCAATCAGTATTCAGAAAAGAGCTGCTATAGACTGGCTGCAGTATCACTGTGAAATAAATATTTCTTGGGGTGCAACTGAATTTTCTCTCTGTATTCCTCTGTCCAGCTGTAGAAAGCATCTCTAGAAGATTGAACACAAATGGTTCCTGCTAAAGGGGACTGAGAAAACTGACTTTCCCAGGACTAAAGTGAAGAATTCAGATTTCCTCAACCCTTAGCAGGCAACAGCAAAGCCTCACTGATACATATCCTAAGACCAACTACATTTTCTTCCAAACTGAGATCACTCCCTTTTTCAATGAGGTGAACATATAAGTCCACACGCAGTGATCTGGGTTTTGTCATAAACAGAAATGTCAAACAGCTGTAGAAGCCATTTTAAATTAATTCTTTTACTACTCAGTACTTAATTAGAAAGGAAAAACAAGTCTTTGAGCAGTATTGATCTCTACCATGTGGGCTATATCATGCACCCCACTGTGCATGCACACATACATACGCAGATGTTTACAAACACTTGCATTCACTTGAAATAGCGTGTTTGCAACTGTTAGTGATTTCTCTGTGGCTGTCATGACATCTTAAATCTTTTCCTATGCCTTGTAGCAGAGCTGATTTGAGATGTCTTAGGCAGAATTGCATTTTGTGACTGTGACAGAAGAAATGTGAAGGTTTTTATGGAGACAGATGTGATGATGAGTCACAAGAAGGATGAGTGGGGCTCTGCAGGATGAAGACGTGGGTTTGAAGGAAGCTATAGGGATGTGAAGGGTGGCTTAGGGATAAGACCATGAAGGGTTGATGAAGAGTTGAAGATCAATACACAATTTCAAGAACTTATTCCTGGGAAAAAAATAGCTTTCTCCCTTTCTTATCTTTTATTAATCTTCCTTCTTACCTTTTATTAATCTTCTTACAGACAACTGATCAGTCTGTGAGGACGCAGTGGGACTGTAACATGTTCTTCCACAGCTACTCTCCTCCCAAAATGCACTATCTCGCACATTCATTTACAGAATTGTGGAATCATAGTATGGTTTGGGTTGGAAGGGACTTTAAAGATCATCTAGCTCCAATCCACCTGCCATGGGCAGGGACACCTTCCACTAGATCAAGTTGCCAAACCCCCATCCAACCTGACCCTGAACACTTCCAACAATGGACCATCCACAATTTTGAGCAACCTGTTCCAGTGCCTCACCACCCTCATCAAAGAAATGTCTCTCTTGTGTCTAATCTGACTTTTCCGTCTCTCAGTTTAAAACAATTTCCCCTTGTTCTGTCACTACAGGCCCTGCTACAAACTGTGTCTCTGTCATTCATATAAGAGGCCCCACATAAAGTGACTCTGGACCCACTCTAACAGGTCCATGTCTTTCCTGTACTGGGGGACCCATAGCTGGACGCAGTACTCCAGGTGGGGTCTCATGAGAGTGGAGTAGATCTGGAGAATCACCTCCCTTGACCTGCTGGCCATGCTTCTTGTTATGCAGCCCCAGAAATGGTTGGCTGTGATTGACTCTTGGGCTCCCATCACTCCAGTGAAGAGTGAGAGGGGATCTGTCTTGTCCTGCCTTAGGGCAATGGAATGGGGAGAGGGGTTATAGTCAGACACTGGAGCAGCGCTGGGAAGCTGGGCTCTGGGCAGGAGAAGGCATGCAAAAGACAAAGACACTGCTGAGAGGAACTCTTCCCACTTTGGCACCACTGTCACCCATTCCAAAACTCCATGGTAAGAGCAGTGAAGCTGCTTGTGTGGAGCTGTGCAGGTAGGATACAGGTTAGTATTACAGATGGTGCAGCCTGCTCAAATAACCAGGCCTTGTGACCTCCAGTATAGGAAAGATAGAACTATTTTGTTGTTCCAGCAGATCACCTTCCAAGGTAAGTCCTTACTTTGCCAGCTATAAAAGCCACTTCTCAAGAATTTTGGTAGGACAAAATACAAGCCATAGAAAAGTGTCTCTGATCACTTCCTCCACCGTAATGCAGCAGAAAGAGAAGGAGACATTTGTTTCAGAGGTCAAAATCACTTTTTTCCTCCATAATTTCTACCTCTAAACAGTTCAGGAGACCAACAACCTGCTTGGACTTGAAGAACTTAAATCTACTACAGTTTGCCTGTTATTCACTGGGATTTGATCAATTTTATAATAAGAAAAAAAACTTATTCCATGGAAGTTCACTGTGTTCAAGGTCACAGCCTGGAACTGATGGCAAACAGGCTTCTGGTCTGACCTGGTGAAATATGTGAACTCAGCCCTGTAGCTGTCCTCAGAAGTGAATCTTGCCAACAGCAAAAATCCAGCTAAAGGGAAAAGATGGTTGTATTAAATTTTTTCCATTGCACCTCAAAGTGTAAGATGTGGAAATCTTAGAATGAGGAATAACAGGGGACAAGGCCAGGAGTCCACTTCTGTAGCTCAGACAAAGTTAAAAACAAAAAAAGAGTCAACATCTGGAACTATTTCATGTCTGATTCTTTTAGATAGACGTAGCCAAGATCCTAGGTCCAGTAAGTCACATTCCATGTCATTCACATGTCCAGCTTTTCATCATGGGATAAAGATATGGATGTGTAGCCAGATACCTGAACAATTTGTTAGTGGTAGGTTCAGCAGCTCCCACCAGTTCATTTGCTTTTACAAGAGCCACATTACCCAGCAGCTGCTCAGCCAGCACAAACCCGTGGCTGATTATGTCATGCCTTCATCATTCAGTGCTGCTCTGGGACACTGCAAACTGTTTAGGAGCCATAGTATGATGAATCAGACAGCTGATGTGTTCTTCATAGAAAGGTCTCAAAACATCTATTATAACACCCATGTTTCAAACTCCATCTATCCACTGATGTCTTCAAGCCCCAGTCCTGACTGTACTTCCTTGGCTGCTGAAAACTACAACACAGCTATCCAACATGGAAAACTGAAGTTGAGGAAGAAGAATTGAAATGGACAGGTTAAACAACAAACACAAACTAAGGCAGAAGATCCAGTGTGGAACGCCCTCTTCATTATTGTCTACTTTATACTAAAGGTTTCCATTCCTTATTTGAATCAAATTTTGATTAAAATGCAGCCAAAGTCTCCAATGAAGACTTATTTCTGTCTTCATGAAAAGTGTGAAGGCTAAGGCCACCTATACACAGACACTGGACAGAGGGCTTAAAAAAGTAATATTTTTTTTTAACTCTATCAAGTCACTTTTAGGACACTAAAAGTAGGGTCCAGTAAAACTCTGAGATGAACTCTTTCTTAACGTTTTATTGCTCAAAGAATTCTGGGCTAAGTGCAACAGTGTGGAATAACACAATGTGTATATGGAGCATACAAATGTATGTACATATGTTGGTTCATGCCACACCATTGTGCTTAATCCTCCATTCCCTAAACCATGCCATAAAAATAAATTGGCATCAAATGAAATATATTCTGGAAAGAAGTAGGAAGTTCCTCCTGACTGACAGCAGCTTACGATGCCAGGGCTTGTTCTATATTCATACTTATAAAATGCAGATTATATTTTCCTCATGCTGGCAAGCCAATAGCTAAGCTTCACTGCTTTTGGCATTCACTAGATTTTTGTCATACCTCCCTAATATGCCTTAAGGGTACTTGTTGATACCAAGAATTGAAACAAAGCTTATGCTTTCGGTTGCCAAGTCACTTCAGCCAGATGGAAACATAAATCTGGAGCCAGAAAATATTATTGCTGTTACTTGAATTCAGAATGTACAATGGTGGCTTTGTCTCTGCCATGTAATTGTTTCTTCTTATAATGGAAAAGTAACATAAGAAAAGAGGTATTTTGTTAAGGCTTCCTTTGTTGCTGTCCTAACAAGCTTCCTTGAATATGTTGCGAGGTCTATAACCCAGTTCTGGTAAATAAATGTATGTGTTCCTTTACAGAATTTACTTTCTCTTCAGCTGAGGAAGGAATAACAATAAGTAATGGTTGTAAGATGAAGTCAAGCAAATCACAGCAGAGCAGTGCACATGTATTTAATAGAGGTGACTAGATATCGGAATGAACTACCGGGGATTTAATATATTGGTGCCTTTAAATCAAGGCTGGATGTCTTTGTGGAAGATCTATTCTCATGCAATTTGACTATAATACAGTTCTACCTGGACAGGATATGACTGATGTATTGTACAAAAGATCTAGGAGTTGTAACCATCTCAGTCGGCTTTATGACCCTCTGAAATTTGAAACTCAATAGCAAAGGTCATAATTTGCTGGGATTGTGCTCAGGACTTCTTCAAAATAGCAGTACAGTTTCTATTTATGTTTGTATAAATAATAATTTTCTTCATAATTTGTCTGAGAAGATTTAGGAGAAAAACGATGTGAAATACAGAACAAAGTATCATTGCAATACTTCTTCAGTAAAAGAAGATGCTTCCCTATACAAAATATAACAGATACTGAGGTACTCTTATGAACATTAATAATTTTTTTAGTGTTTCCCTTGAGACTGAAAATTACAATGATCTTGAAAAGATAACAATTAAATTAGTCAATGTGTATTATTTCATGGAAGCTACATGGATTTAAGAGAGGTCTTTCTGAGACTACACAGTGTCACCTAAGGATGATGAAGCCTTTAGCAGCTGTTCTTACATCATTATAGTCAATGCATTCCTATACTGTTATATCAGGTGATCCTTATTCTCTTGAGGAGGCACTAACCAAATTGTGATGATACTTCAGCCATCCCAACTTTAGTATCGATTTCAGCTGTTCTACAACCAAGACCAGGAAAATAATGAGGTTCATCAAACTTTCCCAAATGGTGGCACAGCCCAGACTTCTGTCAATGACTGCAGAGCAATGATTTTCAGGAGAGGTGCTGCATTATTTTCAAATGTGGTACTGCCCAGGAAAAAAACAAATGATGGGCTCACACTGTAGTGATTTAAACTTTGCAATTTTAACTTCTGTTCAGCGCAGAGGCACTAGGGAGAAAGAAGCATCAGTTGGCCAGAACAAAACCTAAAAGAAAAGATGAGAGTTGAGTAGGAATCAGTGATGCTTTAGAATATTACTTACCTCGTAACTCATGCACAACCAAAGTCTTTTCTTAATGCACATGCAGTTGAGGGGATGGAAGAGCTGTGCTGCTTGGGACATGTGGGGTCAGTGGCTTCAGTGAAGTGCTGGATCCCCAGAGCTGCCTGACTCAGGGGCCAGCTCTCTCACCAGGCTGCCCGAACACCTGCATCCCACCGGCTGGTGTCCAAGTCAGGAGACAGATGGTCTGGGAGTCTGGAAACAGGGACCAATGCTTCCAGGGCAATCTGCATACATGCAGCCTTTCCAGGGCTGATCCAGAGCTGCGAGTCCTCCAGCCTGTGCAGTCCTGATGGAGCCTGGCCAGTGCCACCGTTAAAAGGCACTGCTGTTACAGAGCAGATTGTCCCTTACTGTCAGCAGCTGTCAGGGTACCTAGGGAGTGTGTTTTGCTTCAGGATCACAAGTGTACCAATATTGCTGAGAGAACACAGTGCAAAATTTTTTTTTAATTTTTTTTTTCCTGGTATGTCTGTGTTTCTGGCTCTCTCTCCTCAAGCAGGTTAAATTTTATCTTTTGCAAAAATCCCTCTTCCTCAAAACTCCAGTTACCGTGTAATGTAAAAACCCGCTCCTGCTAACACTACAGATTTTACCAGAGATTAAAAGCACCATCTAGTGGCATCAGGGGACTTTACAGGGAACGGAGAAATTCTGGCTCATTTAGGGTCAATAAATTGAGTCACAGACAGCAGAGGTGTCAGGCCTTCCTTTGGTGTTTCCCTCCTTATCAAAAGATGCTTGCTGTCTGTGAAAAACAAGTTTGCAACCTGCACAGAGCAAACCCTGCTTCAGCCCAGGTTCAGCATCCCACTATCCCCCACACCACTCTACTGCCTCCTCCCAAACAAGACGGTGACAGTTTCACTGTTCTCCAAGAAACTGCTGATAAATCCTCCAACGCAGGACTTAGATACTGCAGAGAATTCAGCTGGAGAGGTTTCAAACCAAAGGAAGTGTTCTGATGAATTCCATTTTCCCCCTGCCAAGATTTCAATCAGTCATGTTTGACTTTGGAATAAAATATGTTATAACTGGTGGCAAGACATAGCTTTGAGCATTGCAGTCAGTTTTGGTCTGCAACTTTCCCTTAGCTAGTAGCCTGAATGACCAAACTCCTTTATTTCTACCCCAACAGACACGAGTTCATCTATTTTACTGGAGTCACTTTCCAAAAAGATGTGTCTGTCCTATCCAGAAGTCCCACTATCCTACTGTGAAGGATATCCCATGTCTCTGAACTGTAATGGTGCTAAAATGGCACAGGCCTAAAATACTGAGAGATTAACTACTGCAGTGGTGGATGGGGCATGTGGGAGCTAAACATTTGGGTAGTAGATGGATGAGCTGGATGCCTAACATCTAAGGATTAAATGACAGTCTGCACAAGAGAGTTGATACATGGCAGGAAATCCAAGGAAGTCCAAATATGGCACTTCAGATATGTGTAACAACAAAAGAGACGATGTTGTTAGTGACTGGAGCTGGTATAGGCAACTAACCTTTACAAAAGGGTCATATTGGCATGAGGAGGAACAGAATGCTCAGTGAGTGGTAAAGGGAAGGGAGAGGAAAGACAGAAACCAGGGCCCAGGCCTTAAACATCTGAGTTTATGCATGTTGCTTTGTCATCCTTGAAGGTATCTGTAATAAGTTTCTCCCATCAATCAGGGGCCCCCATCCACATAACTGACATATTTCCCTGCCTTTATCCACTTCCCTTTGTATTTTATTATTCATTTTCCATATCACCTTCTATCATCAACCTTGCTTGCAGGTGACAGGAAACACCAAGGGTCAGCTTCAAATTTTGGGATCACTAATCAACTTGCAACTGGGATCATTAATAAACTTGCAATTTCTCATGAACAGAGGTTTCAACCTCTGTTCACTGATGCAGCTTCAAGTACTATGTGTTGCACAGAAAAACAACAAAATGTGTCTGTTCAGTGCTGGAGTTCTATACTCAGAGTAGTCATGAAGCTCACCTCCTAACAAAGGTATCGGCTATGGAGTAATTCCAGTTTTGTCCTGGTCATTCTCAGTCTCACTAAGGGCTCCAGCATCTTTCTCACCTGATCTGATAACACAGAAGAGTTTTGAGTTAGCCTCATTTCAAGACATGATCTTGATTTCTTCAGCAAGGGGATGGCAAAACCTCATGGAAATCACTAATCCCAATGGTTCAGGGAATTTCTGCTGGGAAAATAGCTTCTTTTTGGTAATCCATGTCCAGCTACTGGACAAAGGGAAATTAATGAGGATAATGGTGCCTCCTTAGGCCTGGTTAACCCATGCACTATTTCATTAATCGATTTCAGTACTATGCTACAATGGTTTACAACAATGCTGGAGACAGACTGTTTACAAGTGCCTGTAGTGACAAGGCAAGGAGTAATGGGTTTAGATTGAAAGAGAGTAAATTTAGACTGGACATCAGGAAGAAATTCTTCCCAGAGAGGGTGATGAGACACTGGAACAGGTTGCCCAGAGAAGCTGTGGATGCCCCATCCCTAGAAATGTTCAAGGCCAGGATGGATGAAGCTTGGAACAACCTCACCTAGTGGAAGGTGTCCCTGCCCATGGCAGGAGGGTTGGAACTAGATGATCTTTAAGGTCCCTTCCAACCCAAACCATTCTATGATTCTATGGTTCTTGACTGTTGGCTGTCTCAGCAGTCAATTGGTATCCTTATGGCGATGGGGTATGAAATTGTCATAACGGAATCAACTGCACTAAGTTAGGGACATAAACAATCCTCATTTTCCTGATACATTACAGGAGGAAGATATCTTGCTTGCCTGATAAATGAAAAGAAATACTGACTTGTCCTAAATCTAAACATATTTTAAAACATATTTCTGTCCATGTCCCTGTCACATAATTACAACAACACATACATGACAGTCTGACAGATTAAGTTAAACAACTACTGTGTATATATTTCTGAAAGGTTGCATTTGACCTAACCTATAGAAAAGCTTTCAATTCTTCTTCTGTAATACTCTGTATTTGGTAAGTATGTTTTGTTCAGTTAGAAACAGGTTTTAGCTAGCTAAATCTAAGCAATGGTTGAAAAATCATGAAAACAAAAGTAGGCAAGGTGTTTTTTAATGCACTGAGTTACACACAGCCTTTGATGATACAAGGTTGGCCAAATGGCATCTCTTAAGCTGTTGTAACTCTTCCGGGGTGAAAAAGCAGCTCTTGGAGCATAAACAACAACGTGAGTAACAATAATTAATGATCCTGGTCTCCTAGCTCAGCTGGAAGTGTGAACTGGGGGCTCACACTGAGGCAAAATGTGTGTGAAGCAGCAGCTCCTGCCTTCTGCTGAGTTACAAAATCGACTTGAGCCAAGGAATAAAAGAAGGTTGAAGGCATAAGGGTGGGTGCTTATAGAGGAGGAAGGAAGGGACAGGAGAAAGTATTTTGATGGCAGGAGTGGAAGGGCTGTCCGAAGTCAGTACTGTTCTTGATAATGATAAATTTTCTTGACTTTTCATCTGGAAAATATTGGTTGTGCCTGGACTAAACAGTTTCTAATTATGAAGGAAAGCAGTGCCCTTGATCCCAAACCTGCTAATATAATTCAGAAGCTGGTACAAGAAGCAAGCACTTTAAGCAGGAAAACAACCTGTTCTGAATCTGTGTTTATCATTAAGCTGCTGAAGTTGATAGCAGTTAAGCACATGCTTAAGTAGAAAGATACACACATGCTTAGAAACACACATAGATTTAAGATTTTGCTTTAATTTTTTTTCTGAATCCAAGTGTTTGTTTTTATTGATGTTATTATAACATTGTATATGTATAGCTTTAAAAAGAAAATTGAACCCACAATTAAGAGAATACAGAGACAGAGAAATCAGAGCAAAATAAGAAAATCATCATCATCTCATGCTGACTTAATAATTTTTAAGATTTTATTAGCTACTTAAATAAAATGAGATTAATCCTTAATCTAGTGTTGTTCTGCTCTTGGGATGTTTGCCTCATTCATGTTTTCTTCACTTTTTTGTTCTGATTTCATATTTTAGTGAAACACAGGCAAATTCTGATTCAGAGCAATCTAATTTCTTATACCTTTGAAACCCTAAACTTTGCTGAAAAGACACGTTAATATTGATTTGTCAATAGTTTATATTTGACGCACTAGAGAAAATGCAGATATAAGATAAAAATCTGATAGTTTTAGAGACAGACTGAACTTGATCTGTACTTTATCAGTGTACAAACATCAGAAGTTTCAAAGTGCTCTCTCAAAAGCGTTTCTCCAGACAACACATAATCTTCAGGGGAGTTAAAATCAAGGAAAATACTGGGAGGTAGAAAGGAGACTTAAAATACTCCAATCATAGGCCACAGAATAGTGTGAAGGAAACAGACATCCTTCCAAAAGGAATGTCACTTCAGGACTGTGCGGATCCTCTCTAGGATGTGCTCTTATTAGGGCTATTTAAATTATGGACAAAAAAGTTTTACGGCAGACAGACTGGCTAACTATGCAGGTCAGAGTAGAAAAGATCTTTCATATCCTAAAACAATAAAATACAGAATTAACAGAGGGAAAAGAGCCTTAACCACTCCTCCCATCATCACTGGCCTGCACCATGTATATTCCTACATCACATCACGTACTTCTCGCTGAAACCACAGAAACCTTCCCTATGCTACAACTTTCCCATTTTTTCTGGAGCTGTGTCTATCCTGGTGAAGATCATGAGTAACCAGCTTTTTACATAAAAATTGTAAAACACAACAACATGTTCCTTTAAGTTTTGTTGTCTTTGATTATGGTGATTTGATCACTGAACATGTCGTTTGTTTCCATCAGCTATAGACATCCCATGTGTTCAGCACTCCAGGGTAACTTCCTCTACTGTACCCTGCAGTACATTTATATTAGCAAATTCAACAGGACCATGGCCTCGTATCATTGTGGATTAACAGTGACCAGGGACCATTTCCAACAGACAGCTTCCATGTAGACCCATTGTTTTTCTGTAAATAAGAGAGTTTCATAGTATGGACAGGGCAGACCACCCATGGGCTCTGTGGGCAAAAAACATGGGCCCTGCCACTGTTTAGTTTAAAATTGTAGTTACAACCACCAAGACATTTTTCTCTTTGGAAATATGAAGAGGATGTGGACATAATTATGCTAGGTTTCACAACCAGAAGTTATAGACCAGGGAGTTCTTCCTCAAAAGGATTGTTTGAAAGCCTGTAATGTGACAGATAAATTGACTGATTGGTCAACTATGTATTTTATGTGCAGGTTCATTAAGAAAAGAACAGCAAATTCTTTGTCCTATCAGCACACAATGTAAGATGCAAAGTCTCAGAGGGTTTAGGCACTTAACTTCTCTAGAGCTGTTGAGTTCCATCTGCAGAAACCTGAGTACCGAATACCTGATGAGTATTTGGTACTTGCATCCTTTTGAAGAAGAATCTGGGCAGAAAAGCCCCATTTCAAGAAGGAACCACCACAGAACTTGAATACTGTTTTATCGGGAAGGAGCTATCTGACTTGGCTGCATTACAGATTCACACATTCAATCACACCAACATCACTTTTCAAATACCATCTCTTACAAATGGATGTTGTTAACTTTCCCCGACAGTAAAGGCACAGCATGTGATTTTCATCCATCAGAGGAAGCTTAATAAATCAACCAGTACATTACAGCTTCACGCCAAGTTAGCACCTTCATCATGGAATGAAATTAGCAAAGCAAATACACTGGCTAATTGTGAAATATGCTAATTACCAGCTCAACCCGTGAAATAAGGCATGAGTGATGTGTGACGAGCTTTGTACAGAGTCGTGAACACTTGGAAATGCGACACTTAAATAAAGTCTAAAACTGCTTATGCAGAGAGAAAGGAGAACAGACAGGGCTAGGGAACAGGCATGGTGGAAAAATATTTTCATAAGAAGTTTGAAACCTTTTCACTTCTGCTACTCTCAGGGGATTAAAGGCTGGGAGTAGGGAAATGCACTGATAACAGGCTACAGACCATTTTTCATCTATTTCACACCAATCTGAATCTATTCAAGGTCATTAAAGAAGAGAAGCGAGCTAGCAGTTCAGGATAAATTCACAAGTTGGCACGGTTTGACTTGAAGTCAACAGAGTTGTGGTTTTCCATGAGTAGAGAATTTGTCTTTTCATTTGATGAATTGAGACTCTTGCTCACAAGCTAGGCACAGACAGTTGGTCTTTGTAAATGTCTTCATTATTGAGAATGAGAAGATGATTCATGGAAGCATATCACAGCCTAGGGGTTTCTCTGCCATTCACCTTGGCTATTATGTAGACTCAGTCGTGCTTCTACACAAATTTCCTACTTGTGATTCTGTATTGATCTTCTAAATTATGTAGTGTTTTCTCTATTTAGACTCCACCCCATGCTCCCTCAATTTTTCATCCTGCTAGGGAGAAAAAAAGGCTTTGAGAGAAGGATAAAGTCCTACTATAATTCAGCAACAGGGAAAAACAGCACAGATGCAGAGGAGGAGTCCAGTTTTATTAGGGCATGTAGTGACAGGACAAGGCGTAATGGGTTTAAATTGAAAGCAGGGAGATTTAGATTAGATATCAGGAGAGGGTGGTGAGGCACTGGAACAAGTTGCCCAGAGAAGCTGTGGATGACTCATCCCTGGAAGCATTCAGGGCCAGGCTGGATGAGGCTCTGAGCAACTTGGTTTAGTGGAGGGTGTCTCTGCCCATGGCAGGGGGGTTGGAATTAGACAGTCTTTAAAGTCACTTCCAACCCAAACCATTCCATGATTCTATGAATAGAGTAGCCCATTTAATGCCCAAATGTTATCTCTTCCAAGTCTTTCCATGGGTCTAACAAAGTCTACTGACATGAAGCCTTGGATAAGAGGTGCAGGAACTAAGCCTTCAGAGACTTTGAAAAGCAGTGTCAATGGCAGAAAATAGTCTGATATTTGATTTGTAAAAGTGGGATTAACCCAAAAGTTTATTCCATAATAAACATACAAACAAACAAACAAACAAACAAAAATGTACCTTTAAAAGTTCTTTTCTGAATATTGCTACCTGGACCAATCCCAGGCCTCCATTAGATTGGCATAAATTCAATAATTTTTTTCAAATTCTGCTGTAAAGCAAGTGATAGAATGAACTTAAACTCTCAACTTAAACATTTGCAGAAATGCTCAGAGAAACTCAAGACTGAAACTGAAGTTTGACTCTTTATATCCCACCAGATTAAAACCAAATGCAATTCATTAAAACAAAACCAAGACATTATTTCATGACTTATTAGTAAGAGTAAAATGATCTGCAGCTTACCATGCATTAGTAAAATGGAAATTGTGTTGACCTTTAGCTTTTCTACCTTTCCAGGTTATGTAGCCCATAATATTTGTTAACACCGAGCTTGTCTAGCTCATGCAAGGTTTTTATAGTGAGCTCACTTGAGAAAAATGGGAAACTCCACAATCACTTTAATTAGCACAACTCAGCACTGTTGCCAGAACATCCTATCCCCTGGCGCTTTACTCTCACACCATTCCTCTTTCCAGCGTGGGTGCTTGTGCGGCCATGTGAGTTGGATCAGGGAACTGATCCAGAGGAAAACAGAGTGAATTTCTGAAGATATCAAATTTCATTTCTTGTATACATGGGTGAGTCTTGCAGATCTGCCTTGTTCAACACCGATTCCAACAGTGGCTCACAGCACATACTTTAGGAAGATAAGAGCATGCACCTGCAGAATAAGCTGCCTTCACGACACTTTTCTGGTCTCTAAGCAGTTTGTACCTCAGGTACTATGTGCATTTGAAACACTGTATACTGGAGTTAAACTGCAGTAGATTTTTCCACAGGCTATCACAGGACAAGCTAATGGATGCCCAGAGTAAGTGGATAGTAGCTTGAAAAGGCTTAACATGCAGATTTTTAATAAGCTCTTGCAACACAAAAAGACCAACTGTATGTTCACCTTTTTTTTTTTTTTTCCTATTTATCAGCTACTTGTTAAAAACATAACCTCAGCAAAATCAGATGGGGATTGATGTATTTCTATAAATTTGGCATAGCTTTATCTACCTGTCCCTCTGTCTAGACTTAATAATAAAAAAAAAAAATTATGAGCACCTTAAAATGACAACTTACTATTTGCGGTAGTACTTTGTTCTATAGGTGGTAGGTTAGTTTTGGCTTTGCTGAACAAAATATTAATGGCCCTGTTGGGTTTCTAGCTAGTTAAGGATCCCCTTTCAAGACAGACTCAGAGGCAGAATTCTGGCAGAGTTCAGATGCTGACCTATCCCATGAGCTTGTTTCCATTTTTTTAAATTTCTCTTCTTGAAGCATTAAATAGCTGAGCTGGTTTATCTAAAGTTTGTACCTGGATCCTAGCAAGAGTAAGAAGATGAGAAAAATGCAGCCTGAAGGTAGTGTCCACCATTCTGACATATCTGCAGAGAAGAAGGGCTAGGAAGGGATGGGTAAGACCACCAAAAGCACTTGTCTTCTCATTGTCACTCTGAAAGAAGGTAAGGGCATCCTGTGAGGCAAGGACAGGAGAACCAACACTATAAATCAGATCATAGAATCATAGAATCACAGAATGGTATAGGTTGGAAGGGACCTTAAAGATCATCTAGTTCCAAACCCTCTGCCATGGGGAGGGACACCCTTCACTAGACCAGGTTGCTCAAAGCCTCATCCAGCCTGGCCTTGAACGCTTCCAGGGATGGGACATCCACAACTTCTCTGGGCAACCTGTTTGTTGTTCTTGTTTAACCTCACCAGTGCCTCATCACTCTCACTGTGAAGAATTTCTTCCTTATATCTAATCTAAATCTACCCTCTTTCAGCTTAAAGAAAGGTCTACATGATATGGCCAAGATGAGCAATCTAGAGCAGAAGTGCCAAAGACATATAGAGGCAAAAGAGGTGTCTCCAGGTCCTGACCTACACTGTATGCCAGACTCAGGGCCTCCTGCCTCACACAAAGGCAAGGTATGACCAGACTTCTCATCAATGGGATGGAGACCATGAGAGAATGGGACATGACTCACCCTTACATGAAAGGCAGGTCAGGTGTTGCTTCTGTCATAGTCCAAAGAAAAGGAGATATCAGACTCTGGTAAATTGTGGGATTAGACTTTAATAACCTCATTTTCTTCTCACTTACTGCTGGCCTGAGTCAGTCACTAAAGTCATGCCTGCATGAGGCTGAGGAGTGTGACAGGAGAATCAGGGGCAAGGTTCTAGCATTTGGAATATTAGGTGTGGGGCATGTGGGCGGAAGAAAGATGATGTAAAGAGACACAGTGTGCTTAGAGGAACTTACGTGTTCCTCCGTGAATTTCCCTTGACAGTTTGCAGAAATACAGCGAGTCAGCTGTCATCATACAGTATATTAGTATGAAACAGTGAAAAAAGGGACAATATGCTTAGGAACTGATTAAAGAGAAAAGGGGAAAGAAAAAAAAAACAAACTGAAACACCCAAGGTCTTTGTAAGTGAAAGGGAATTATGAGAAAGTTTGGAAATGTGCCTCCACTCAACTTCAGAAATTAGTTTTGAATTAGTTGGAAGTATTTTCATTCAGGCTGCAAACCAGCCCAAAGACCACCTGCTGTGAAATAAAGGAGCACAGACCAGCGGTTATTATAGCAATAGCCATAAGTTTATTGCTTATTGGTACTAAACTTAAATCTTAGTAATTTTGAATTACTGAGTTAGCTTAGATTTATGGAGATGCAGGATCATTTAGAATTGCAGTCATTCCAGAAGGGTATATTATCTAAACCAATTTTCTTATAGTGATGCAATTGCAATACCATAGTTACGGTTGTATCAGCGTTTCCATTATAAACTCCTATTTTCAGGGTGTGTAATTTGACCATAAAAATTCACTCCTTGTTGAAACTTGGCATACAAGGTCTGAGATTAACAATTTTTTTTTTTCTTTTCAGAATTTAAAGATGAAAAAAAAAAATCTGATCTGTTCAGCTATTTCTAATGTTCGAGCTCTGCAAACAACACAAGCGAGAAAGCAGAGGTTGGCTGTTTGACATCCTTCACTGTCCATTTACAGTAACTTAAATGAGACCTTTCTTGGTAAGTAGAAGATGGCAAATTGCTCCTGTGTTGTGATGAAGAGGAAAAGAATTCATACGAATCATTGAAAACACTTGCGGAAAGATCTGCACTTCTGTGTAGCTTTTCTAATGTGCATGGATGAGATTTCAGATGTTCATGAAACAGTTAAGAACAACTTTTTAAGAATCTCTAGATGCAAAAAGAAGGCCTCAGTTTTGAGGAGCTTAGTGGTTCATATGATGGCATGGCTCTTATGAAAACACCTTCTCTGATTTGTTTTTGCTCTTTTAAAGACGTTGCTCACAAACACTATCAACCTCTCTCCACTAAAAAAATCCCATGAATTTAATTGACCTAAAATATTAATATTTGCCTAGATTAATTCAACATTAATTCAATTTGTTAATTTTACTTTTGATTTGTTTATTAGCATTTCCTCATAAATCAGTTATGCTGATATATTAGCTCAACCTGCTAACTTCAAATGTACCTCTCCATCCACTAGAAGGCACACCTTACATTCAAATTAAAGTATTTACAAACGGTGGAGTCATTCAGAACCATGTTTAAAGCACATTTTTTCCATCTAATCTTAGAATAATGCAGATAAGGTTTGACATTTCAACCAACAGAAAATATACTAGTTTTGGCTTTAACATTAAATGGAACTAACAATGATTATTTGCCTCTGGCTGTTAATTATTACTGTACAGTACTTTAGAAATACTTAAAGCCATGGAGTGTGTAAACCTACAGCAAAGTTCACAGAGTCACAGTCAGACGAAGTACCTGCAAAGCAATTGTTGTGGCAAAGCCTTCTTTTGATCTCATGGTGCATTTAGCTGAAACGGAGATTCAGTAAAATCATCCCTATTTAAGCAGTTCTTTGAACTGTGAGACAGACTTGTATTTTTGTTTATTTCTCCTGTGGTTAATAGGCCATTGAAATGGAAGGTTTGGGTTAGCCTCAGAAAGGATGCCAGACACTGCTGTTGCTGGAGGGGTTGATCCTATGCTCAAAGAAGTCAATCACAAAATGCCTATTGATGGCAAAGAATTGAGATTAAACCAAAACCAACAATAATAATAATAAAAAAACCCCAAAGTGTATTGTATTCCTAAAAATCTGAATCTTTGTATAATTTTGAAAATGGAAATGATGTGATTCTACATTAGACACACATTTTGAACATCTAAAATATCTAAAATAAAACATACAGTGATGTTTCTGATGAGAAATAGGAAAGGATGCCAGCCATAAGATTTAAGGTACAAAGCCCTGCCTGATTCATGAAAATCAGTATTCATTAATGTAGAAAATAGTAAAAATGCTTTCTGTATTATTGAAATAATATTTTTTAAAAGCCTCAAAAATTGTCTGTTTTATTCCTGTAATTATGAAGAAAGTTGGTAAAATGTTGAAGTTGTATAAAAAGCTAGGGATAATGTCAGGATTTATTTCTGCTGACATTTGGATCTTTAACCTCAAACATTTAAAGTTATATGCTAGACAAACAGTTTACAGTGCTTACAGTTTATGGTATACAGCCAGCATATCTCAAAACCAAGCTAAGATTTAAACCAAAATGGAAGTGTTGCAAGGAAAACTATTTGTTTTTCGTGCAGTCCTAAAATGTGTTGGTACATTCTGTGATGTTTTGAAAGAGCTAGTAGACAACACCTCTACTTACTGACACATTTTGTGACAGTGAAAAGGTTGTGCATGTTGGTACTCAGAATTTTTTCTGTAGACTTAAACCTGTGACTTAAGATAACAAAATTTTGTAATCTTGGCCTAATGCTAAGCTGTTGAAATACCATATCGTTATCATTATGAGACTATATTGTTGGCTTTATCATAATTAAACATTCCTGTGATTGTATTTATATTGGTGCTGTTGAGACTGGGCAACTAACAAAGGTCAGCTCTTGCCATGATGAAGTTTTGCTTAAAATAGAAAAGCTCAACACTGGCTAAGACCAAGGAACTATATCAGCCTTGCTATTTTATATATGTGAAATCAAGGCATAGAAGAATTAGAAACTGGAGGGCACCCTTCCGATGTCAAACATGCATTTTCCATTCCATGCAGTTCTGTAGAAGAAAAAAATAGAAATTCAAAGCAGTTTGTTAGGTTTTTTTAGATTCCCCAACATCTTGACAAATCAGTTCATAATTACTTGTCTCCCTTATTCTGGGTATATTTTGATGATGATGTGAATGGACTTTCAGCAGTGGACTGTGCCCCCACTCTATCATGTGGCGCCTCTGTGGAAACCCAGGAGCAACTGTCCCCAGCAGGTGGAAATGACCTGCACTATCTCAGGGACATATAAAATGCACTGAATATTTAAGATTTCATGGGGTTTCTTTATGCTCTCTCTGATGGCACTGAGGCAGAGGTGAATGACTCAGAATGAGAACTGGCAGAAAAGAGCTTCTGAACCATGAATTTTAAATTTCCGCACTTTTTCCAGTTCTGGTACAAGATGAGAGAGTGAAATAGCAAACATTTTCACTAGACAAAACAAAATAGATACTGTTTTGAATTAGGTGAAAAACAATGTTTGTTTCCATCATTTGAAATATTTTGTTTCAGAACCAGGTTTTTTTTTACATATTCTTAAGTGGCAAATTACCTCACAGTTTGGCATGCTCTTGAGGTAGATAAATCCTTGAAAATGATATTTTCTCACACACTGAAAGATTAGTTTCTGAAAAATTGGCATATTCTAATATTCTGCTGAGGGGAAAAACATAAAAAGCTTCAGTTGTAAAATTCCTGAACAGTATCTCTCAAAATATATAGGTATTAGGAAAGGCGTGGGAAAAGGTGTGGATCACAGAAGATGTCTTTCATGTTGCAGTACCTAGTTTGCTTTTTCAGGAGTCAATGTAGCTCTTCTTTTCAGGTATTTCATCTTCATTTCTAAAACTGCCTGCTGCCTACCTCCCACAAGGAAGATACTTTCACACATCTTGTTTCCTCAGCAAAACACAGAGAGATCTTGCCTTATAGATCTGTACAGATCCCATAGATCCAATGTCTTTTATTCTTGCTTTCCATGTTGGACAAGAACAATGGTTTATATTTTATTTTCCTTCCTTTAAGTGTTCCTATGCTCAAAGTCCTTCCTTACTCTGGATTTAAATCTGGGTTAAAAAAAAGGTATGACTGCATTGGCAAAGTCAACCGTGTTTATCAAACATATTTATCAGCTAGACAGCTGGCAAACTTCTAGCATTTATTTCACAACAAGCAAAAGATTGCATTGATTATATAGAGAAATAAGGCATCCTCATAAGGAGAGACCTGGATTTACATTAAGCGATGAAACTGGACTAGCAAATAAAATGGGCCATGGAACTTTCACTGGTGGGAGATGGCATTATGGAGTGCAATGGCATTATGGAGTGCTAGTTGGCACTACCCAAAGCTGTGTTGAGTAACCTGTTAAGAAATGGTGGAAAGACTGTGGAGCCAGCTGAAGTCTATGCCTTGCAACTGGTTTGTTTCATTGTATAGATGCTGTCTGGGAAATTAGGTTCTGTTCTTTTCTCAGTTTCTTGTATTTTAGAAAGAAATAAATCCTTAGGAAACACACTTCACCTGCTTATCTGTTTACCCATTTGCTAATGGGCATGAAAATGCTGACCTTCTGTACAAAGATGCTTGAAATCTGCTTATGAAATATGCTATGTGTCAGCAAAGTTTTTTCATCAGCATTATGCATATAATAATCTTGAGGACAATGAAATTAGATCACATAGTCATTGCTAAGGAGTGAAATGAACATGAATGACTTTGGCACCAGTCACTACAGTGTGGAAATATTGGTGTGATTAGGGCCAAAATAGTTGGAACAACTCTGGTTCTTCCAGCCAAAAATGTGATTTGCTGGCAAGTAGAAAACTAGGCAGACCTCTGTCAGATACTGCATGCACAGCTGTATAGATTATGTGTCATTGCTGTTGTGGGCCCATCTGTAAAAGGGGCCCACAAATCCAAAACTTCATGACTGGACTGAGGTTGAAAGGGAATTAATTAAGAAGAAGAAAAAAAAAGGAAGGAATGACTGTATTTCAGAACAAGAACTTTAATATTCTTTTTTTGTCAGAGTATCTTAATTCATTTTCTTTTTCATTTATGCAAATCCACCAAAGTGCAAACTACTAGCATTAGTTTATTTATTACTATAGGGATCAGAAACCCTGGTTCTGATCCAGAACTCTACTGAGACATTGACAGAAAATGCCCCAAAGACAGACAATCAGATAGACTGTGTTCAAACATCTGAAGAGCCATGACAAAGCTCTCTCAGGGAGTGATATATCCAGGAAGCAATATATGCCTTAAATAACTGTTTTAGGTCAGCATCAAATTTTCCTGTAGAAATATTCTCTTTCTCTCTACTTCTGTTAACTAGAGAAAGTGTCTAAATGACTACGGACACAAAGACAGAATCTTCTTGAATTCTTCCCCTTCACCTGCTGAGACCTAAGTATAAAAATCTTCTAAAAATCATGCTGAAGGGAAGTTTAGAGGGCTTGGAGGAAACTGGAAAAAACACAATTACAGCAAATAAGGAGGCAGTAACATGGTTTCAGGAAAACCAGCCGGGATTTTCTTGATCAACTTTGAAGAAAGAGGTTGGCAGAAGAAAGATGACACTGGGAAGCGGTTTCTGAGATATGACTAAAGAGGATAATATCAAGAGTCAAATTCATTTAGTGGATGGTTTAGGAGGCAGTTCCGAAAGGTCCAGTAGGGATCAGCAGAAAATTAACTTCTTTATTTATGAAACCAAGTGTGATATAACTTTACACTGGGTGGTCAGATGTATGAATAACATGTTCCAGCTTGCTCATTTATTATTATTTGAATTAAGTTCTAAATTTGGAATGCTGAGTATCCCAGCATTCTGAATAAGAGAGACTGAACCTTCCCCATAGTGGTAATTTAGCAGAGTAAGTTTAGAATTTTTCCAAGAGGAGACATATATGAACCTATAAAAAAGCTTCAAATGTGATTATTGTTTCCTCCTTTCTTCACTTGTTAAATTCAGAGAGTAGTGGAACTGGTCTGGTATGAAAACATAAGACACTTGAATTAAGAAGGAACACAACCTAGAAAATACAGTATAAGAATTGGGCATCTCGGCTACCCCAGACTCTAAAACCTCAGTTGAGCTCCACAGTGATCTTGTGCTTACATGGCTTGACAGGCTTCCCAACCCATTTTCTTAAGAAACTCTCCTCTTTTCTCTACTGGATCTATCTCAAAGACAGATCTTCAATCTTCACATCTTTCAGAAAGTATTAGAATTTATAGCTAAGACTTTGACTACAGTCTTTTTTTGAATAAATGCTGAGGTCAGATTCCATATTTAGTAGGTATAAAGATAGGCCAGCACTGGGTGTTTTGTTCTGTTATGGCCAGGTATCCTTACCTTGCCTATGCCATTGTCTACATTAAGCGTAACCAAATAGACCAAAAGGCAAAACTACACACAACAAATGGATAGGGGAGCTAAAGTTGCTCTCTTCTTTGAGTTAATAAACAAATAAAATCTGCGTTCTTTCTAGGGTAAATTGAATTTTCTTCTTCAGCTCAGTCTATTTCACTGGTTTGCTTTTGTTCTCTTTCAGTTTACTTTTATCCATAAATATAAATCAAATTTTCTTTCAAAGATCACTGTGTTATGACTTAGTTGTTAATTTTCCCCTAGTTCAGTGACATTCTGTTTTCTTCACTGCTTCTTTCGATCTAAGCTGAAACATTTCTTTACTAGAACCAGTGTTTAGGTCCCTGTTTGTTTTTTCCCCTAGCTGGAATCAATATCCAACCAAATGCACTGCATTCCCTCACTTTCAGATTCCCTTCACTCTAACTCTCTGTTTTTTTCCACCATAAATTTAGATACAGAATTCCCTGCCCAGTAGGAGAGGGAGGAAAGATGCATGCTGGTCATTTGCATATTTTAACAGACGGAGCTGCTTTTACTGTGCAGCTGTCGATGAAGAAGAAATATTCTTTGGGGTAAAGCACTAGGCTAGGCAAAAAGTCTGTGAAGACTTCCATCTCTTCCACTCCTGCTTTTCCACCAATGGGGATAGAAAATACTGTCATGGTATAAGATTACCTTCCCTCCTGTAGTCAGCAGGACAGATATGCCTAGTGGCTTCTGGAAAGCTCAGCTCCCCCAGACACTAAAATCCTTTCTATTTTAATAACTCCAAGAACAGATGAGTATGTTTTGCAACTGCTTGGATTTTGCTAAACAAACAGATTGGATTAAATTTTGCACTAGACCCATAAAGTAGGAAGTTTCTAGCTCAATGGTCAGTAATGGCATCTGCTGCAGCAAAACTCAATGTATTGTTTCACGGAGAAATCAAGGCTTGGGATGACATTAAATTCTGCTTCTTTTCAAAAGCAGGCATTTGTTATCATAAACAATAATAAAGAGTGATAAAGACACAAACAGAAATGATATATTTTACTGAAGATTGTAGAATGGTAGGATTAATCTACATATTTTAAATTGACTAAAAGTCAGATATACAGGGATATATTACCTAATTCAAAGCAATTAATATTGGAAGTCTAAAAGTTAAGTTGAATATGTAGGCCTTTTCCTTAGTCAATGGGAGGAAAAAGAGGCATTTTGTGAGAATTATTCATCATACCATAATACTTAATGTCTCATATAGAGTATTACCCTGGAGCTACCCCATTTTATTAAAGGTGAGAAAATATCGATGGTTAACTTAAACTGAGCACACAAGTTTTAGAAGGCTAAAAGTAGATGTGAAAATTGAAGTATGGCTGGTTTTACTGAGCAGAAGTGACAACTATTCTTCCAGTCTTTTGGTAATGGTGCTTAAAGATCTCTAGTTTTCAGAAAGATTCCTTGTCTTCAAATGTATGTTTTTCAGGTCTCAGCTTCAGAGCTGGGGAATTTAACATGCCTTTGTCTGTTCAATTAAACTGTGTCCACAATTACCATCAGGCTGTAGGTAGTCCCTGGGTCAAAGGCAGCAGCACCAAAAGATTGGTAGAAAAAATGGGAACACAAGTCACAGAGGGAAAGTAGCAATATTTTTTATTTGGTGGACTACAGGGAGTTATCAGGGAGTCACCAACTCCCCCTCTGACCACTGCTGCCATCTGTGTGACCCAGAGCATATTTATCCCTCTGAGAAGTTTTAATTTAACTCTTATTTCAGTCTCCTTGATAAATTTGCAGAGCTATCATTTTCCATCAAGCTTATTGTTAAAGCATAGCACAGTTACTTTATATGTTTCATTCCTCAATGCAAAATGCCATGTCTTCTTTTTTCTTTTTTTTTTTCATTTATTTTGTGTTTGCAAATTGTGTCCAACAATACTGCCCACATATTTTAAAAGTGGCAACATAAGGAGTTATTTGCAAGAAGTCTTGAAGCACCATCAAGGACACCTGCTTGCAGGATTGTATTAAATTGAGATCAGCCAACATTACAGAGTATTTCAGCACTGGAATCAGCCAAAAATATGTCCCTAGCAGTGCTATTTTCATTATTCAGACCTTCACCCAAAATCTGTGTAACTGCCGCTTAAATTAATTTTCACACTTGCCTGTCTCTGTAACTAGCTTCAGCAGTGTGCTGTATATTTTAACTACAAGGGAATATTGCAGGTAAAAGAGTTCTCCCTGAAGTCACTAGCATCCTCCTTATATGCAATCCACAGTCTCTCGGTCCCACGCTTGCAGTGGGGGGCACCTGTCATCTTTTTCATCATGGCAAGCTGTGCCCTAGATTCTGCACCCCCTCCCCTTCCCACCATACAGGTACGTGTGAGTGTATGTTCTTTTCCTACTGAATTTTTTATTCAATAAATAAATAAAACTTTCCTGATGTTGCTAAGGTCTCAAAGGTGCAGGAACCTATAATATGAAAAAAAGAAGGAAAAAAATAAAAGAAGAAAAAAAAAAAAGGAAATAAAAGAAAAGAAAAAAGAGTTCAAAGGCAGCCAGGCAAGGTAGAATGGAAAAACTCAGTATGGTGGGACATAACAGGAAAATAGAGTTGTTCTAGACTAACACCAGTGGAAGGGATGGGAAATATTAACAGTCCAAATAAATATCATCTTGATTTTATACACTGGGGCCAAAGTTGTGCAGATTTGCTGCAGAACCTAGAAGGAGCACCAAAATGCTTAGGGGTTGGAGCAAACTTTCACTGTTAGCAAAATATAAATTTTCCAGGGAGGCAATAATTAATGATACCATAATGAAAGTGTCATTTTCCTCTCAGGAAGATGCAGTTGTACCAGACTACTCTTCCTCTTAGGTGATGTGTAGATGAGGTTTTACTAGTATGTTAGGCATAATATATAGACCAATATTAGCTTTTCCTAGAATTAGACTAAATCTCAGAGTTTTCTGAAGTGCTTTGCCCATCTTTTGCCTACTCCCATGTGTTGAAACCATTGCATAACCTCCTTATTACATTAAACATGATAATTGGACTCTATCTCAAACATAGTACTAATCTGTACCCACAGCTCTTGTGTTTCTATCACAGCAGCCATTTAGGTGTCTTAGAGAAAAAGACAAATAATTTTTGGATTATCTTCACCAAATAATTTTTACTGTTAAACTTCAGGCTCCACCTAAGTAACAGGCAACAAACAAAAGCAGTTTATCCCCGCCCTGCTTTGAGCAGCCTTTCTTCGCCAACATTCTGTCTGCAGCAAGAACCTCAACTTTCTTCACAAGATGCTTGTTCACTTAAGACCAAATATTCCACCCCAAACCTGTTGATTTTGGTGAGGGAGCAGCAGAGAATAGAGAGGTCCCCATTCAGGTGTTCTGGGACACACAGCAATGATTTTTGTAAGGATTAGTATGTCCCATTCATTAAAAATTCCAGATTTATCGAAGAACAGCACTGCTGCTGAGATACTTTTTCTCCTGTCTCTAGACTGATAAAAAATCAACATTTGTTGATATATTTTTGATTGTGGGCCAAAATAAAGCATTTAAAATGTGTTTGTGAAATATCTCAAACAGATGTTGGTAGGCAACCAGTGTCAACAAGCTTCTTGAGGTTTGGTTTAGGTCCCTAAAAAATCCTGGTAATAGCATAGCACTTGAAGTAATTTGGAAGTATTTTTTTCTATAAATACCTTAAGTTAGAAATATTTTTCTCTGAATGAAATCATAAACCATTTTCTTGGACAGGAAAACTGTCCAAGATGGACAAGGCTTCCATCTTGCCAATCTTTAATCACAGTCATCTGAAAGCTGTGCCTGCACAGAAAATTTTCAGTGGTGTTTCTCCTATCTTCTTTAGAATGCCAAATGCAGACAGCTTGGTGAACCCCTGCAATGTGGCTCAGAAGGATGGTTTAAAGTTCAGGATTTACAGTGGCCCAGTTCAGGAGATGTGGCTTCTTTTATTCACCTGTTTGTAGCTTTAGGTACTACATGTCACCTCATGGATTTCTTTTCATGCTGATTTATTGATTAAAACAGTAGTGTCCTTGGGATATGATCTTTTTGGACAATCATGAATACAGTGGTGCTTGAGTTCATGTCCTGTAGATGTTTAATGATAAATAATATGTGATAGAGGGCTAATGTTGTGCAAGGCTTACCCTGGACTTCTGAAAAAGGGGAATTTCACCTCCTAGAAAAAAAACATGCTAAAGAGGAAGGAACCTCTGCAACCTGAAGTTTCTACCCCACTTCCAGCTCACACTAAATTATCTTTTCCACTCTCCATATAACAATTTCCCAGATGAGACTTCAAAAGCCATTGCCTTTGCCAGATATTTAATTTTTTTGAATGAACCTTTTGTATCCATTTTAATTGTACTCCACTCATGGGGGAACAGAAAGAAAACAAACAAATCCAAAACACAAAACAAGAGACCAAAACAGAGTAAGAAGTGTAAAAAAATAGACAAACCCATCAAAATGATAATTGCTAAGGTATCGTTTATTTGCTCTTTTCCAGTCTAGCTGCAGCAGTTCCTCTCTCGTCTTCCACTCTGCCTTAGCTCCCAAATGGTATCAATTATCCACAAATCTCACAGGGCCTGCACCATCTGAATAACAATTCATTAACCTTCACTTTTCTCCTGCTGATTAACTTGCCCCCACCACCTCCCTGATGTAGGAGACAGCGTGTTGGAAATTCAGCCAAACTTTTTAATTATGCAAATAATACAATACCCTGAGATAATTATTTAGCCCAGGACTCAGGCTGCACAGTCTATGCTCTGCTCTTCTCTCATAGGCTTTCCGGCTCTGTTCTCTTCTTTACATCATCTTAGTTGTGTCAAGGAGAATGAAGGATGTTCAGTTTCACTCGGTGCAGGTGATCACACAGAGAAGCTGTGCACAGATGTGCCATGGTTTGCAGAAAAATAGGTTGTTGCAAGGCTGGTCAGGGCACAAGAAGAGCCAGTTTAAGTTTTCAATTTCTATCTTTCAGTCTGCTGACTTCCAAGCAGCCTTCAGATAAACCCTGTGTGGATCCAAAATCTTTCATTGCAGGGCTGAATTTTGCATCTTACATCTGATAGGACCCCATATGCATAGCTCAAGTGTTTTTCATTGCTTATGTCAGATATGGAATTGCATAGCGCTGCCTACCTTTTTTTTCAGTCAAAACTCTTTCTTATTCCATTCAAATTTAATATTTCATAAATGAATAATTGCAAATCCAGTTTAAACCTTCAAACTTTTCCTTTTGATTGAGATAACTTTAAAAAAATGCAAACAAAATTATGACCAGAATTTTGTTTTATAGAGACACACATAACTTTCACCTAGAGCTAACTCCAGAATGGCAGGATGGATTTGTTTCAAACTCTCGAGCATGCTTTTTGACAGACACATATGGGATTGTTTCCATTATTCAAAGGGTAGGATTCTGAGCACATAATATTTTGAACCTGGGTGTGCAATCAATTCACCTTATGGCTCTGACCAAGTCACATAAATATGTGTATGCATCAGTACAATGGTCTACGGACTCACCTTTGCATCTCTGGCTGGTCTGTTGAACTTCTTTACCTGTAAAATAGAGGTGACATTGCTTTATAATGATTTTTCAAATCTCTGAACTGAAGCCTTCTTAGAATTACAGATCACATCAACAGTATCACATTTTCCCATCTGCTACATTCATCTGACAGGATTCTTGTACACTGGAAAAAGATAATTGATTATGTTTGATAATCAGCTTCAAATATAGTAGCATAAACAAACCTTTGTGAGATTAAATGTTGCAAAATTCAGGAAATATTTTATATGCCCTAATTTGACAGTGTCTTAATTTCATTCTTGGAAGCATATCATGGTTATGTATTGTCTCCAATTTCTGCTAAAAATGTTATAAAATTTCAGAATTCCAAACTGATTTGGACTGATTTCACTGTTCAGGATGTAAAAAGAGAGCCAAACTACATCTTTATGATGTTTTTGTTGTAAACTTTAAAATCACTTCAAAACAAGAAATAACAATAACTAGGCCATTCTATTATCTTGTCTCAATTTCTCAGATATTTCAGAGTAGCTGAATGTTATTATCTCAGTTTGGTAAGAGTGAAAGTGGTGATATAGGCAAGATAAAAGCTTGCTATTAAATAATTTTTTAAGCCTAAGTAGGAATTTCTAAATCCACAAATGGACTATGAATAAAGTTTTCTTAGTTGCTTCCTAATGGAAGAGAAGTCCACTTTTCCTTGGTACCTTGTTTTTTCTCCAGGAACACTTCCTTTTCTTTCAGTGAGCATGAACTACTCAAATAATGATTCTGGAAAGTTCAGCACCTGAAATTCCAGCATTCACAGCAAATATACACTCACCAACCCCTCTTGTCTCAATCCACTAGGAAGCTGAAACAGGTCTGGCTGACACAAAGTACATAAATGTTCATATAATTAAGGACTGTGACTCCAGATTCATTCTTCCCCTTTCACATTTCTTACTCTTATAGGCAGTCCCTTGCTCAGGCTGCTGACTTCTACAGGTCTCATCCTTAAGTATCTTGTATAGCAAACCAAAATGAGGGTATCCACCAAACTGCAGGAGTAAAATGTTACAATATCAAGTCCAGACTCAACCTATAGACCAAGTGCCATAAGCTGTTTAACAACCTAGTGCTTAAAGAAATACCCTATTTCACAGAGATGCTGAACACTCTTAGCCATTGCTGTCTACAATGGAAGAGTCAGATGGTCTTCTCTTTTAGAAACAAGCCACATACTTAATAGCTTATATATGAGGCTTCATAATTAATTTTAAGCACACCAGTTTTAATGGTTTACCCTGAGAAGCTGGAAAAGAATCCCACTGAAAATCAGAGCCAGTACTAAAGTGAGGATAAAGGCAGCCTTTTAGCTCTCTGGCCCACGTTCAGTGTCTTGAGTTACATTGCTTCTTTATATCAGTGCTGTATATGAGTAACTCCTGGCCTACCTAGGGGTTGCCTCTGTCTTTTTCAGTGACCAAAAAATGACAGACACTTCACAATACACAGAAATCAGGTTAGGAAGTTAAATAAAGAATAATACTTTATCCGAATAAAACATTTGGGGCACAATGTCAAGCCAGTGCAAGGATTACTGATGGAATGGATTCACTTTCCAAAAGGATAGAGAAGTGCCTACTAAATATTTTCTGGGAAGGCACTAAGTGGAGAAGGTATAAACACCTAGCTTTAAAGTGTATCCAGGATATCACTCTTGCTAAATCTTCAATCACTCTGAACAGCCAAGGTTTCATTTTTTCACTGACTTAGGGACATCCAAATAACTACTGATTGCATAATGCTACCAGGGAATATCTGTAGGGATTCACAGGCAAAACTCTTCCTAATGCAGCTCCAAGATCATGTCCTTCACCATTCTGAAGGTCTCCACACCTCTGATTGCACATTTGTCCTGCAAGATTTCCTGCTTGAGCATAAAAATATGCAGAAATCTTCTACACTAGTACTTTGTTCTTAACACCCAATGAGTTACTGATGCTTAGTTCAGATCTTCTCGGGTGCAACCATGTTTCCTCAAATAGATTGAAACGATCCATGATATTCCCATGGCATTTTGTGGAATACACACAGCACTGTTTATGTGGCTTGCCTTTCTGTTTGTACAAATCGATATTCATCCTAGGAATTTTCAGATTTAGAGCTGGAATAAGGTTTCCAGGTAAAACTTACTGACCCTGTTTCTTCATCCAGCTGGACTGACCTTCAAAACCAAAGTTGGAGAAGGACTCAGTTAATGTATGTCTACAGACTTGTAACTTGATTTTTATATAAGTGCTAAGCTAACTCTGTTTAATTGATTTTCCACATTGTACACTGAGAAATAGGATTTTTATGGCTCTTGAATAATTCAGAACTTTGATTCCTAAGGCAAAAAAAATGGGCAAGGAATAAAAGCATAATTATCATTGTAGCAGAGGTCAAAAGGACAAGCTGGCCATAAGCTCATAATGTACCTGTGCTCTTGGACTCATTGTGGACTGTGGAATATTACCTTGTTGAAATCTTATTACTTAAGGAAAAAAAAAAAAAAAAAGCACACAGGCAGTTAGCTGCAAAAGAAATGGAGAAAGTGTTAATTTTTAAGCAAGTTTGACAAAGATTGAGTTTCATATGACAAATACTGTCAGCAAGACAGGATTCTGTCAGTGGAAGAAGTTTAAACATTAACAATTTCTGTCAGGCTGTTGACACAACCACGGCAGACATTTCCCAAGATGCTGAGATGACTGCTGGCATTTGTCAACAATCCTGTCACAGTGACAGCAATAAGACCATGTCTGGAAATGTGACAGTTTTGGCTTTGTGTTCCCCTGAGCATTGGCCCAGGTGTTCAGAGAAAGTGTGGGAAAAACCCGTATTTCTGCATTGTCATTCGAATGCAGAAAAAACACAGGAGGAAAATGAGCTGTCACTCCAATTCCCATGATGCCTTGCTGCTTAGCATAACTCTACTCTGCGGCCCAGGGTCCACTGGTCCATACTCTGACAGATAATTAAGAAAGCAGCAGCTTTTTCTAGACGGCTCTTCCTCATGATTTGCATTTTAGCCAGAGGCGACCAGTTATAAAAAAAACATGATGGAAAGATGGTAAGAAGCCAATTAGATGGATGGATGGCTGACTGACAGCTCTCTGGTAATACTACTCCAGATTTCATTGTATGTAGCCTGGCAGTTTTCAACAAGAACCAACTTTTGCAGGTTTGTAGAGCTGTTAAATGAAGGACTATATATAGAATGCAATGGTTTTGCACAAATCTTTTACATTTTCCTGAAATAAACATTTATTATTTCCAATCTAGTTTAAGTGCAATAATCTTCCTTAATTAATCACAATTTATGTAACTGCATTCAGAAATTCTGGAAGACTTTGTATTAAAATAGCTCTGTCAGTACAGCAATGATTAAAAAGTGAGCTGTAAGTTAAACTGTGACACGTTACAACAGGGCAGGGGTGAAGCCAGTTATTAATTACGGAATAAGTCTGATTTTTAACATA
The DNA here is from genome assembly GCA_027574665.1 of Rhynochetos jubatus. Taxonomy (NCBI): domain Eukaryota; kingdom Metazoa; phylum Chordata; class Aves; order Eurypygiformes; family Rhynochetidae; genus Rhynochetos; species Rhynochetos jubatus. The sequence goes on from CM050650.1 coordinate 120,604,509, forward strand.
ATTAAATGAAACCAATTCATTTTTAAAGAATAAAGTATTTGTTTGAAAGAAATGAAGTCTTTGAAAAATCAAGAAAATCTGAAATTTCCCATTGTGCTGGGAGAATCTGTTCTCAGTGGATGTTTCCTTTCTTCTGGGGATCTTTTTTCAAATTCTTTTTTCTGTTGTTTTTCCCAGAGAGAAAGGATTGTTTTGCACAGGACCTAACAGTTTTAAATATGAAATAGCTTGTAAATTGCTACTTTCCAGCTCATCTGTTCAGCTCCAACAGCTGGTAGCCAATCAGAAATATTCTTCTGTGCTAGTGCCTTGTGGCTGTATCTCACTATAAAATTGAAACATTAGCAGGGCTTTTGTTTCACTTCTGTGTTGTTTGTGGATGTTTTTTTCTTTTTTTTTTTTTTTATGAATACCAAATTTAACAAAGCACAGCAGCAATTGCGGTTCCAAAGCTGCAAATGCCACCCAATGAGTAATAGTCTTCGCCAACATAAAAAGTCCATCAGCTTTCTTTGAGTTCTGCAAGTTTATCCAGAGCTAGCCGTTATCTCTTGATGGATGGCTGGTTGTTTTAGCAAAGTTTCCCGTAAACCAGTGCTTCAAGGAATATGACTGTGGGTGTGAGTCATCCAAATTGTTGTGAGCATGGATGACTGAAAATGTTACTCCTTCTTTTCTGGCTGCAATATTAGAAAACCATATCAAACCCATTGGAACCTCCTTGTTCAGACTTGCTAGGATTTTTTTTTTTTTCCAGACAAAAAGTAAGACAAAAATATAAAGCAAACTCGTAACGTGTTAAAGGCCAGATTACAGCAATTCATGTTAAATATCAGTCTCTGCATTTTCCACTGGAACAAAATAGGCTATTCATATTAATAAACTAAGTGATTTTATTCTACAGTGAATTGCTCGAAGCTTGAAAAACTTTTAGAAGACTAATCCTTCCAGTCTTGCCTTCTGTTTCACTTCATTCTTCACTACATCCACATTTTTCACAGTCTAGGAAAAACCTGAGTCATGGGCTGCTTGACATGTTGTGAACTCCATGGGGGAAAATTGGACTTCTAAGGCCACAGCTTGTAGATCTTCCCCAAAGGGAAGCCTCCATTGCAAGGTCCTTCATATCCTTTTTATCATCCAGATGCACGAACTCCTTTCCAACATAGTCTACTATTACATCTACCAAAGTAGATGGTCCTTAAGACTCTTCATCACCTTTCCAGTGTATCTGAAATTTTGTACTGCAATTCAGACTTCTCTTTTATCCTGAAAACCCTTAGTCCTAGACTTTTTTCAGTAGTAAAATATTCAGCCAACCCTCTATTAGTGATAAACCTAGTGTAGAATAGATTTAGACCAAAAGTATCATTGCTGGCAAGAAGTGAAGGCTAAATATGACAAAATTAATAAAAATTGTGGTACCAAATAAATTTTGCCAACTAAACTCCTTGAAGAGGAAACATGCTGATCTGTGATGGGATTTGGAAAACCAGTAAATTCTGAATAAGCATTAATATAGGAATTTTGATCTAGTGCTCAGGAAGTTCTGTATGGCTGAGGTAAACCTCATACTACTTTTGCTGACCCGAATTTAAACCCCTGAAAGAACCTTCTATGGGAAAAATCAGAAAGTAGGCTTAAATTCATATTCATAACCTTTGACAGGAACTTGCTGTGCTCCTAGTAGCAAAGATAGGAAGATGCCATTGATGACCACCTCTAAACTGAAATTACAATCTGCCATTGGGATGGAAGGAGAATTTAGGAAAAAATATTTCCAAATAAACTGAAGAGTCTGCTAATTCTGTATCTTCCAGATCATCTAAATATACTTTTTCCCCATTAGATTTATGCCCACATTTACTTATTTCAAAATATTATCTATGAATATGGTCAAGTAGCTGTTCATGAAACTTTCTGTTACTTAAGATCACGTTTATTCCTCTAGGTCTTAAAATTACTAAAAACAAAATGAAAAATGATTAAACCATCTTTTTCAGAAGTAGAATATTTTAATGGCATGAAGCTCTAATTAAACCAAAATACAATTATAGCTTGTCCCACAAATCATATTATCTATATATAGATATAAAAATATGCAGAAATATGCACACATACATTCAAATGGAGGTTTCTACAAATAATACCAAAAATTAAGTATCCATCCTCACAGAAAATTATATGAATTTCAAGAGATACAAGGTCTGGAAGGAAGATGAGAAGGTGGGAATGAAGAAAGGAATGAGGTTAATATAATTTTTACTACAATATTCTTCCAATGTTTGTTTGTTTATCTAAAAACTAAACTTTGTTTTAATTTCAACAAATATTCATTTGCAAACAATGTGAGAAATGCTTATGGATCTTATTTAAAGATATCTAGCACTGAGGTAACACTGATCCAGAAAACCCACTTTGAAAATTGAGTTGATTTAACTCACCGCTACTAGAAAAGAAAAAAAGAAAGAGTCATGACATGTTTTTTAAATTTTTTATCTGGAAACACCCTAAAAAAAAAAGCGGTGGAAGAAAGGATGATGAACTGTGTTCATTAAAACTTCAGTGGTGATTTTAGTGTGCCAGGCGGTAATGATCAGATTTGGAATGGAACTATGAAACCTGAAACCACTCCTGTTAGAAAGATTCAGGGGCATTCAGTGTGGGAAACAGCTAATCTACCTTTGCTTACCTAAAAATTAGGCATTTAGTCTAAGTTTGATTCTTCTGATATCAGGCTGAGAGAGCAGCTCTGGGGTGATCTATCCTTCCCTGAGACCAAGTGTCTTGACAGTTCAAATATCTATAAGCTATAGGAGGAAGCTGAATGCTTGGTTTAAAGTAGTCACTCACTTTTTAGGTGATTCACATGGGACAAAAATGCATCCCATACTCCCTCCATACATGGCTGTGCTTTGAGAATTACATCGTACTCAGTTTTTTGTCTTTATCCAAGACTGGAGGCCAGAATATCATTTGTCTCTGCCAGAGTGGCCTGTATGATAAATCAATTTGAGGACAATCCAGAAATTTCTTTGTAGATCTTTTGTCTAATAGTCAATTCTGTCCCGCTTTTATTACTCCTGGATGAGAAATATTATAAGACTGTCAATGTTTTAAGCCTATGTTTCTTTGTTCTTTCAATATGGCTTGCTAGATGTGACCTGCTGCTTCATTATTATATAGTGGAAATTATTCTTTTTGGCTCTTTGATGCCTACTTTCCCCACAGCAGTGATGAAAAACTGTATATGAGATAAAGGCAGAAGATACTGAAGGTAAGAACTACTTTATTATTCACCACTATTTATTATTTCTAGTGTAATAAAACACTAAAATAACAATATCACAAACTCTGAAAATAGCCAGAATACATTAAGAGAAACATTTTGCCCATGGTCTTGAAGCCAGCACAAGCATAACTTAATATTAGATGGTACGATTGATATACTGAACATGGCAAAACACCAAGCTCTTCTATCCAAATCAACACAAATGGGGCAGATGAAAACAAATCTTAAAGTGGAGCTTAAAACCCAAGAAATCTTTGTTTAGAAATACTGCAGCAGGTCTTAAGGTTTGACTAAAGACCAAGAAAAGAATCCTTGCATTTCCCTAGTGGCCTGGAGAGCAGGTTCAAAAAGCATAGGGCAAAGCAGCAAAAAGTCTGATCACACAGGGGTTTAAAACAGAAAAGGAGAATCACAAGTATTCCCTAATTGGAAGACTGGAGAGAACAAGGGTGAGTGTTAGCTTTCTAAAATTCAGACAAAGGAAGAATGAGGAAGATGAGGCATTCACTGAAATGTCAAGATAAAATCGATACAGCATTTTTCTGGGAAATCAATGCAGAGAGTGGAAGACATTCAAGATAACAGAGAAGCAAATGCTTTCTCTGGAGCAGATGAAAACTCCAACAGTGGCACTGAAAACAGGTGTTGTTTTCATAATTAAAACTCAAGGGAAACCTGCCTAAAGGGAGCCGTAATAATGAAATAGGGGAAAAAAATACCCATGGAGAACAACATCTCATTAGGAGAGATAAACTTCACATGCGAACAACGTTGAGTTAAATGATAAATTGTTTTTCCTAATGGTACTCTGGTGTGAGACAGGTTCAGAGGTTCTGCTTATTTTGCTGCAAGCTGGTGATTAATGACTGCAAAGGTTTTCACACAAGTGTGAAAGACAGGACTGGAAAATGAAGATGCAAGTTGTCTCTCCAAAGGGGCACTTTGTAAAACCAGTGTCTGGACAGAAATAGGAAAGCCTTTGAGAGGTGAGAAAGCCCTTATAATAACTGGCTGTGGAATGACCCAGTTTAGTTATTTTCTGTTTAGTTTCTAGTTAATACTGTTTTCCCCTTGTAACCGATGCACACTAAAACCTCAAGAATAAGACCCTGAGGCAATTCTGAAATCGTCTGCAGTGTATTTTCTCAGAGATAAAAAACATCAGCGACTCCAGTCCCTCTGACTCAGCTTGGTGTTCAGGTACCATGGAGTCAAATGTGGTACAGACAAGCAGAGCGCTGCCAGAAACCCTCCAGGAAATCTGAAATGTCTGGGTGATTCCACGCTTGATTTTTCATAACCTTATCAATACCGTTCCTCAAATGGGGATGTTTAAAGATGGAGAGAAACTGCTTATGTCAAGGGGCGGCTTGTCATGCAGACAAAAACTACTTTGCTGTGAATAAAACTCTTCTGCTACGAACAGAGTTTTCAGAGGAGCAGCATAGCACAGGGATTTCTGATAAGGGATTTTTGGGATAAACGTCTGCAGCAGATCTGATGTTCTCCAGTTTCTATGTGCTTAGTAGGCACAGCTGGGATTCAGGAGCTGTTACAGTTGAATAACTACCTGCTGCATGTCCAGAAGTACCAAATAGGCCAAAAAATTCTATAAACAAAGTGAGACTATTCCAGCAAGTTCCTGGATGAGAAGCAAAGCTACACCATAAAGAACATTGTAAATTGTTCAGAGATAAAAAAACTTGGCTGCTGTCAAATATCGTGACTTGGAATATTTAGGCAAACATCTATTCAATAACAACATGTTTAAAATGAGCAATTGTTAAGTCATACTTTTAAACATAAAGGCTCTGTTTGAAGACTGGGTTCATCATCTGCCAGCAAAAAAATTTAGAGGGCATAAGAGTTAATAATGCTCTTATGTGTGTAACATAAAGTTAGTAATGAACAGCAGTGATTTGTCTCCAAGTACATCACTGAAGAGATCAATACATTATTGAATTAGGATCTACAGACATTAAAAAATACGTTGGAAAATTGAAAACCTTGTGGAAAGCTACTGTCAGCATAGAAAATCTTATGCTGGAAAATTTACGGAGTTCCATCTCTTTCACTACATCCCTAAGACTAAACAGTGACAACACTGAGTTTATCCTTCACATCCACAGAATATCAGGAATCATAAAACTCTTCTGTCTCATAGGGAAAAGCTCATGATATACTGCCTGGAATTGAGTCAGGTAAATCAGCATTAGGAAACAAAAAATCATTCAGGGTGATGAATAAAAAGAAAAATAACCTATACCATGATAAGTGATCTTTTATGGAATTTTATCAATACCTATATTAGGCATCATAACAATAGGGTATTGCTATAAAAACCTCCATTTGATATGATTACGCTGATACAGAAAGCTAGAGGAGATAAGGCCTTCCTGTGATCTCAGATCATCTCTGCTCTGTACCAAAGATCTTTTCTGAAGGTGGCACATGGGGACATAGTGTTTCTCTTGTGCGTGGAATTACAGAGGTAAAGAATCTCAGTACACATTTCTTTGCTCTTTCAGGTTTGACAAAATTCACTTTATTTTGGGAGGCAGTGTGGCAAATAGGAAACACAACTGAGCAACGCCCCATGAATTCAAGGGGGACACACATATAATCTTTCGCAATTAAAATTGCACAGGGAACATGGATAGGTGAAATAGTAATTATTAAATTGGAGCCTTGCCAGAGAAGTGGGACAACATTGTTGTCTTTGTTTGGTATCTCAAACTTTTCAATTTCAAGTAAAAACTCTGCATGTCCCTCCAGAGATGTCATGTACCATCCTCATCCAAGGGACTGCTTTGCAAATGTATAGGACTAGGACTGCTGCCTTTAAACACTAAATCTCAGCCAGAAAGGAACCTAAATTCAGCCATTCACAGCAGTGCAGCAGCTATTGCCTAGCAAGAACTGAGAGCCCATATCTCCTGTCCAAAGAGCAAGACTAGTTATGTACCTTACAAAAGGATATTTTGAGCTGAATTATTTTGCCCAACTAACCTGAAAAGAAAAAAAAAAAAACCAACAACAAAACCCAATGTGTTTTAATCACTTACCACTTTTTTGCAGCTCAGGTATAAATATTGCTCTGAACCTGGAGTTCACTGCTGGGATTTTTTTCTAGATTTCCATTATGGACAATGGAATCATTGGGTGGCAATGTGTCCACACAGAGGTCTAGCTGTGACAGGAGGTGGGTGTAGATGGTCCCATCCAAACCTGTGGCTGGAAGAGCTGTAGGGTTAGCCTGCTCTGCATGCTGAGAAGATCGTAGAGTCAAGGTTTTGTCTGTCCTGCAGGAGTTCTCCAACCTCTAGGTGACATTTGAAAATTAGCCTCTACCAACATTGCTCGTCTTTGGTTTTAAACGGAAAAAGACAGCTGTACTTTCTCCGGCACGTCAACACTGCCACCAATCAAGGCACCCCTGGGGGATCACATTCCTCTCTTCCAGATGTGCCAACTCTGTGGGTCCTGAACAACCCACAGATGTGGCGTCAGTAGCACAAGTCTCTGCAGGCAAAATGTTTTGGAGCTCTACACACCTCTCTATCAGTATTACAGACATACATTCTGCCATAAAGGAAGTGCCTGCATTTGGGTCTCTCTGGTTACAGCTGTGCTACTAAAGCAAAGCCAAGCCCTGGTTCAAGTACTGCCATGTGTTAAAATGTATTGTCAAATGCTAGAATGTTTCCTGGACTCACAGCTTTATTTTTACCCAGACCAGCTTGTGACAACCACATAGCCTCTGGTGATTTGCACACAGGGATCATGCCTAGTAGGAAATTCAGGTGCAGTCATTGGTTGTGGAGGATGAGAAAGCTGATCTGTGTAGATGTGAACTCACTTGTCTTCAATCAGGGAAAAAATACTGACTTGTTTCATAGTAATAAAATTATCCTATGGTAATAAATTATTAAATTAAATTACTATCATAATAATAAAAGGTTAAACTTATTTTATTGCTGTTATAGTCAGACCAAATATCCTTATAGTTTGGAAACCTGTCTCTAGGTAGTGACCACTAAAGAGTTGTGAGAAAGACAGCAAGAACAGGGCTGGTACAAGCAGGTATTACTCCAGTATATACTCCACCCCCCATCAGCTGATGGCCTGGGGCATTCTTGAGCCACTGGCTGTTCTGAATGCATTGAAAATCCTTCCTTGCTTCTGAGGTCAGAGCGCTGCAGAGTCATTTAGGTTCTGGAAAATCACCTGTCCATGAAATAACATTTAATTGACCAAATTAGCAGCCAAGCAGTAATTAAGCTGTGGAGAAAGCAGAGAAGGGAGATGTGCTGCAGTCGAACAGGAATATGATGTGATGAGGCTGTTTATCTAGCAGGAGAAGCTAATATCCAGAGTTAGCATCAGAAATAGTGGTCTGTGTACACAAAATAGGTTTTGTCTGAAGAAGCTTAAAATAGGTAACAGGAATAAGGAGAAAAATAATACAAGAAAGCAAGTAATATTCTTTTCCATTTTACAGGTAGGGATAAGAGGCACAGAGAGATTAAATTATTTGCCCCAACTTCAACAAGGGGAAGATTGGGGAGGAGTGGTGGTATCCTGGTTGGGAATTTCTTTGTTTATCTCCTCTGATTTTCCATAAAATAATCCTTAATCAGATTTGGAAGATTCAGACTACTTCACATATTGACTACTGACACATAATAATTTGGAAAGAGCCCTGCAAGTAAGACCTGTCTCCTAATGTCTGACTGGGCAGAGGGACTGAAGGTCTGTAGGAATTTGTAGGAAGTATTTAAAAAATCATAGAATGAGGGAAGCTACTTGAACTAGGCGCCAAACGCATTTTAAAGCTTAGGAGAACAAGATATATTTGCAAATGCATATTAGCAACAAAATACAATGATACCAAACCCCCTGAATCAGTCATCATATACTCATTTTAACAGACCTGCCAAAACTCCTAATTAAGGTCTCCCTTAGGACTTCTGTTTTCTATCTCATTATACTGATAAAGTGGACACCAATGAGTCTCTTAATGAGGATTAAACTGTAGGATTTAGTTGAATATGCATCTCACATTTGCTATTGATGAGACTTTACTGAAATATGCCACATATACTTGCCAGTTTCTAACTCAGAATTCAAAATACTGTGTGAAAAATCTGCTAATTGCATTTGCAATTGTCCAAAAGTAAGAGATAAAAATTGTCTGTTTTGATAAGCACAGCATTTTCCCACCCACAGTCCAACACTGCGTGTCATATTGCTATGTATCAGGCTTAAAAGGGACAGCTGCTCCAGGGATCTGGAAACACTCTCTTTAGTTTTTAACAGAAGGAAAAACTGAAACGGAAGCAGATGTTTGTGACTGTATCACACGTGAGATAAGGCCTTTGGAGAGGTTTTTTTTTTCCCGACAGCAAGTGTTTAAAGTCTCATCTTCCTTAAAGGAATTTTGATTTCATGCCTGACCCAAGAAATATGTTTTGTGTAAATTCACATGACAGAGTTTTTTTGCTGACTGTTTTAGTCAATGTGGGGCTAAGTCATTAGGTTGTTCTGAAATCTGGTTACTGCCTGTGTTTACCAGAGAAATGATCCCACTGCCAGGTGGGAGTTTGCTCGTCTGTACCGCCTCCATCGCCATGCTGTTAGAGGTAAGCTAGCACCACTCAAGTCTATGTCTACTCAAAGACCAGGAGTCTTCTAAGTCCTAGGAGACAGAAGGGTTACCTGTTAGAAATAGGACAAAAACATATTTACTCAGCATTTGTAAAATCTGCAAGTCCTGAATTAATGTCTCAGTCAATTTATCCAGAGTGTTAAACAGACCTTAATTAACACCCTCTAAATGAAATTTATGTCTGTCTTGCAGACATCTTCTGTGAACCGAGAAGCTCATTTCTTTCTGAGGAACTCCTTACTTTTCAACACAGGCAAGGATCAACACTGACACTGTCAGCAGCTTGCTCAGCTCTTATTTCTCGTCTTCTTGCCTTAATCTATTCATTGACATCTGACAGCATATCGGTGAGACAATTTAACCTTTGGAAGAGATGCCAGATGTTTCCCCTCGTACAGAGTGGTAAATGCACCCATAAAAGTACCTTTGTTAGTAAGCACATTTGGAGTGTATTAATGTTTAAATGGGGAAAGACTCAATATTTGGGTTGAATTTTGATGCCTGAGTTATCCAAACTCTTTTACACCTGTACTAGATTTTGTGTTTACAGAAAGACTGTATAATAAAAACTGTAACAGCTTTAGACTTACTGGTAGGAGAGAAAAACTTGGAAATTCCCCAAGCATACCTCAGGTTTCAGAAACTAAGAAAAAACCTTAATATTTACTGTCGATTTAAAGATCTTATTTAAGGCACTTTCAGTGGGTATGTGCATGTGTGTGGCCTGATGCACAATCTTTTTAATGTTTGGGAGATAAAAATTTATTAATAAGTAATTTCCATCACTTTTACATGTCATCATCTACCAAATCTGTGCTGTATAGCCCATCTATGAATGTTCTTGTTAAGGAGATAAGATCTCTCTGTTCTTGGTTAGGTTCAGCTAGGAAATGTTACACAAGCTGCAACCACAATAAAAACAGTGAGACATCTGAAAGCAAATCACATATGTCAGGGAAAGTCAGAGGAAATATAGAAGCAAACTGCAGTCTTAGAGGCAGTATTTCCCAATTTTGACATAATTTCCTATAAAACGATACTAGAAAGTGCTTTTTTCAAAAGAAATAGTTTCTTTTGACTATCTAACAACAGCAGCCATGATCATACCCAGAATTTTGCTCTCTCTCTGCTGTGACACCAAAACAGGTTTTGCCTCACAACAGAGCTTTCTGTCCAAAAAAGTTCCACCATATACACAAGACCCATGGGTGCCATAGGTGACACAAGCATTTTCTCCCTCATGACAAGAAATAAGAAGAGTCATGTTCATTCACTAAATTATAAATGTTTGGAAAATGTTTTTAATTAAGTAAAAATGGATAAATTGGGAAATAATTGTTCACTGTCTCGGTGCAACAGTGAGGTTAGTCAAATGAAACAACAGATCAGAGATTTCAAACAAACAAAAGAGAATCTTTCATCATAGGACACAGAGTCAACCCTTGGAATTTCTTGTGTCCAGACACTGATATCAAATACTACAAGTGCTAAAACTTTAGATGAGTTCAAGTGTTGCCCATACAACTTGGTAGAGAAGTTGTTCATTGAGTTAGATACAAAGCACGATTTCAGGCTCAGGGAATCCCTGAGCTGTAAAGTTTTGCAGACTGGTAGATAATTCTGGAGAAAAATTGTTTCGTGCTCTTCCACAGACATTAATTTTTGGCTCCTACTGGAGATAGGATATCAGTCTGATCTAGTAGTGGACTTTTCTGTTCTTAAATATCAGAATGTTTCACTTGACACTGCAATGTGCAAAACTTTGTCTTCCCAGTCCTAATCTCACAAATAAGATTTTTTTAACACAAAATATTAAAAAGGAAGAAAAAAAAATCATAGTTTCTTTCTTTCTGGTGATTCAAGCTGACTTTTCCTTTGATTTTCTTTTTAACATTAATTTGAAAAATCTGTTATTTTCAGTCAAAGCTAAGATTTGCTTTACTTAATTTAGTGAGTAAATCATTTGGACTTCCATTTTAACAGGTTTGCATAATGACAGTCTGTTGTGCTTCTTAATTTGGGAATTAGGGAGATTGGAGGAACCCTACTGTTCACCAGCTTCAGTAAAAAAATCAATTTTAAATTCATTTCAATGAGTTCTGTTTCTTCTCTTCCCTGTGGACAAGTACACCTCTGATTATGCGTTACACTAGTTATGCTGGCCACCCTAACCATGGATAACAGCTGAGAATTGTTATCATAGATGTAGCAGGAACACTGGTTTTCACGTAAAAGCAAATTTTCCTGTTTTACTTCAAAAACTGAACAGAATTTAACCTTAGTTAAAAGTTCTCAGAGTTAAATCATCTCTGCTTTGAGATGTCTTGTACCCCAGAGACCATACTTCTGCACATGAGACATCACAGCTGACATTCCTGAGATGTGTTTGTTTGGGGACAGTGATAGAGAAATTATTTCAAGAGAAGGGCTTGACAGCTTGGAATTTGCTTCTGCCCTTGATATAATGTAAGCTGAACTTTCTAATAGTCGGGGCATTTCTGCAAAGCTTGTGTCTAGATGAAAACATTCCCTGTGAATCTACTATAACAGTATATTTTGAAGCTCAAACATGAACAATTAAGCATTAATCGCACTAAGATTTTCATAATTTATTTCTTAGTTTGACAAGACCTACTGTATACATGGAATTCTAACACTTTTGCTTTTGTCTCTATCTGTAATGGTTTAATTCAGGTGTGATCTCTCTCCGCAGGGAATCTCCAGAATTGCCAACCACTTCCACATGTACCTGAGTGGCTAGAGACATGCACAAATACTTGATGAGATTCACAGTAGTGTTAAGACATCCAAACTTAAAAAAAAAAAAAAAAATCAAACCAAAACCAACCCAAAACCCAAAACCCAAACTCATCATATATGCATTTAGATGCTTTAAAAAATTCCTAACCTTTCTCTAACCAATCCACTAAGCGAGAGGCACAACATCCTTGTCTGTCACCCCTGCTTGAGGGCTTCTGTGTAAATAAGAACCACTTGACAATGGTCAATGTCATGTTGCCTGACATCTTCCTTCTGCTTCCTTAATTGCTTTGCACTAGCAGGACTGAAGTGTCTGAAGTTAATGGGCAATCAGCCTATTGACATCAAGGAATTTGTAGTCACAACACTGAGGTCAGAAAAAAATGCTCCTGAGTCTCAGGATGTCAGTGGGAAATGGGGTGGATGAGCTCATCCTTACCTTACACTGGAGAAGGTCATTTACAGCAGTACCTAGTCCAAGTGCGATAGATCTGGTTACATTGCCATCACTTATGCACTGTAGATACCTAAATCTGAGCCAGACCTTTACAGCTCTATCCAAATCTCTATCCAAATCCATCTCAGAAAGATCAGGACAGCCAAGATACTCTTTTCTAAAGGAGGTCAGAAGATGTGTGCTCCACAAGAGCATGTTTGTCCCCATTTGAAGAGGGTGTGACTGTCTCAGAAACAGACCACTTCAGTTATTAGTGATGAATCCCACCCTGAATATCTTTACCTGTTCTCTTCATTTACTTAATACACAGATCTAAAAGTCAAAGATGAGTCAAGATCAGGGCGTACTTTGTATTATTTGATGGCAAGAAGGAATGCAATGCACCTGAATATTCCAGTTTCACTTTAAACACAGATTTTCCAGTGCTCACCTGAAAAACAAAGCTTTGGTCATCTGTTATTTGCATAAATAGAGATTACGGTATAAAGACAAAGAAAACCTCCATACACCAGAGGAATCAATATCAGATGAGTATCATACCTAGAGCAATAACTTTTACAGCACCAAAGTGTTTTCAAAGAAGCAACTTTTTTTGGGGAGTTTAGTCTCTATGCAATTACATCTCTTACTTTTAAAAGAAGGGAAAACACTTTGTAGAACAATTAGAAGAAGCAGAGGCTGATGTTTCCCCTTCTGCAAATATCTAGTAAGTCATGTGTAGAGTCAGGAGCTCCCAGACACACACCAGTTTTACATGCACATGATGCTTGTTAAAGAGACCAAGTTACTACTGTATATTTTAGCATGGGAGGAAAATCTGCCTCCAATGGTTTTGGACACCTTGTTACATCCCATTCTGAAATCTGTCAAGCATGTAATGACAGCTAGGACACAGAGGAATACTTCTCCAGTTCAAGAACAAGGGGGCCCACAAGGAAAATTTGCTGATTTGCTAAACCCTTTACATTTCCAGATACAGCTGTAGGATACTGAGCATATTACTGTAACTATCACAGATATCAAGAATTTTGCCTCTATGGATTATTGAGCCAGGCAGTTAATATCTGAAGAGTTCCCCTGTAACTTGGACACTGCCAATAGAGTAATCCCAAAATCTTGTACTGACAGGTGGAGCTGCATTTGGATTCATCCAACTGCAAATTGCCTAAAGGTTTTGATGGAACATCTTTTACAGGAGACTTCAACCCACAGCAATAACCACTTGTTTTTGCCATTAGTGTACTGACACATCTTACCTCAGAGAAGCAAGTAACACACTGTTTTTTGTGTGTTTTCATTAGGGTAAATGGTAGCAGTAAAGATAGCCAGCCCTAGAGAGATACCCATGCTGGTCTTGCAATTAATGTAACTGTTCATTGAGAAAGCGTACACAAGGGGAGGATGATTATCTTTTGCTTGAATTTAGTAGTAGAGGTGGTACTCAAAATGTAGAACCCAGTGTAGTACCAATGAGACAATAAGAATATGTGGTGGTGCAGACTTTAGCACCAGAAACCTATGTGTGTTCAGAGCCTTTGGCAGACCCCTATGACTTATGCTAAACCCAGAAGTACTATGTCTTTGGATTAAGTCTGTATGGGTAGATGAAATCTACCGTGGTCAAGCCTGAAACTGGATCTCATATGAAAATCTACAGGCAAGTTAAATGAAATCATGCTGGGTAGGAAGAATGCAAGAACACAGTCTGCAGCTAGAACATTTTAATACCATCTCCACAGTTTTCCTTCTCTGGCAGGAAATCTTCCTGGAGAGATGCAGAAAAATATGGAAATATGCAGGAAAGGCAGCTATTTCACTTGGCAAAACCACAAATCGATACAGTTACAGTGAGGAAAATTTTGATCTTCTTCCCCAAGACTGTCTAGAATAGATGTTATTATGCTGTTTTCTTCTGGGAATAAAATCTTACCTCTACCCTGCAGGTATCCTTTCTCTCTTTGTAGTACCATAGTCACTGGGATCAAATTTAAAATGTTCAAACCCCCAAATTCCTCAAAAGGTAGTGTGAAACCCCACCTCACACACAAAAGCAAACCTTGAGTTATTTCAGAAGTGGCATGTTCCTTTGCTCTTACTAAAAGTTAGTTGTGCAGCAGAGGTGGTAGTGTGGCTGAAGTACAGGGTTGTGAATATTCCAGTTCTTTTCCTAGCTTCTCCATAGAATGACACCTCATCCAAAATTACCCACTTGTATTATAGGCACACAGTCTGAGTCCCTGTGGCTCCCTAGATGATGCACAGGGAGATTAAAAACACAGAGAGAATGTTTATTCCTATTTTTTTTATTGTGCATAGTAAGAAATACATGCTTATTAATAAATGCACATTTATTAATGAATAATGTCTGTTAACAAACACATTTTCATCTAGGTAGGATCTATCATGACCTGGGGGTGCCGCCTATCTCTATTTACGTTGGAAGGAGTCTAGATGACCAATTTAGGCTTTATTCTTAGTTTTAGGGTGACAGATTTCAGTGTGATGAACCCCACTTTTCTTTTTAACGTGTGCAGTGACTACAATGTCAGCGCCTCTCGAGAGCACTTCTCACACGCTTTGACCCAGGTTGATCACCCAAAACAACCACTGCATTTCTTGCAGCCTGTTCACTCCTCTAAAATATTAAAAACTTGTTTTGTACTTGTTTTGGCAGCTGAAGCACATCGTTTTCCAGGCTCTGTCTGAACTGGAGCACTAGGTGGCAATGTTGTTACAACGAAAACTCCCACCAGCTCCACGAGCCGCGGATGCCTTGTGCCGCCGGCGACCCCGGAGATGCTGCGGAGGCTGTGCAGGAGCTGGGAGATGCCACCGCCTATTCAGCGGCTGCATGACATCATTTTGGTTGCCCAGGCTTGCTCTGAGGGAAGAAGTTGTTGGTTGGTTTGTTTGAAATTTCATTAAGTAGCAAACGAAGATGGTGCCCTGACATTTAGGACAAATTTGGGGTTTCCCCATAGAATTTGCAGATCTTGAAGAGGACACACAGGAATGAGCTGACAGTCCTGCCAGGGTGGGGTTCAACCATCCGAAATAGGAAGGTGAGAACTCAAGCCTGATCCTAATAATATCGGTGGGATCATAAAAATACTTCTTGACCTTACCCTTTCCTTATGTATTCTTTTCAAAGACAAAATTCCTCGGTATAAAATCTAGGATGTGGGCAGCTTTTTTCAAGATTAATGCTTTTAAAGAGAAAAGAGACAATGTAGTGTGCTACAGCTAGCAGTTCAATCTGTGTTTAATTAAGTCCACACAACTAATCAGTAGTATAAGGTCATGATTCTGTGGGGCCTCTGCACACTCTGAGTGTTTATTTTCATACACTTTAATGCACATCGTTTACAATTATCATAAACTGTGTGCATTGCATCTAGGTGCAGCAATAGGATAAGGAAGAGTTCTGCTCCAAGTTTACTCCATCACTACAAGAACCACCACAAAGACTCAGATTTTAATTTCATTTTTAAGAAAATGCTGCATCCTTGATGATACCAGATCTTGTGGCCAATAGCAAAAATGTTCACAGTGCATAAAATCCCTCTCCACTGCCCAGGGAAGGAGAGTGGGCTACACTGTCTCTCAGGGCACCTTCCAGCTCTGCATTTTTACTACTGTATGAACAGTTGGGTCCCACAGTGGGTAATGAACTAAGCCATGAAGCATCTTGGACTGCACCAGAGTTATGCAGGGATCAGTGTAGTCCCTTACGTGGCTTCTCAGTGATGAACAGTAATCGTCTGCCACGGTGCTCAGGAGGATCTGAAGATGCATCATGGGGAGGACCAAGGGTCTAAACAACAGCCCTACCTATTTGCCCAGTCTGGAGCCTTTGTTGTTGATTGTGAGCAATATTATGTCAGAGTTACTTATTCTATCAACTTTAGTTATTAGTTAAGTGGATATTGTTTTACTCCGTATTTTACGCGGAGGTCATCTGCCAGGTCAGTTTCTAGAAGAGATTCTCACAGTGTGCATTTCCTCAGAGTATTAATTATACCACAAAACCACAGAAATATTGGAAAGGAGTAAGATACAATTTTATCTGACTGGAAGAACAGGAGAAAATTACAAGACTTATTCACAGTGTGTGTTAAGGAGACATTAGAATTACTCTCTGGATTTGTTTGGGGTGGTGAGGAAGAGATTCATCTTCATTATTTCAGTCCCAAAATGTCTTTGAAGTCTTATGTAGATTATATATGTCTAAGTAAAAAAAAAAAAGCAAAGAACACCAAACAAAAACTTAAATGAACATTCATGGACTTAGGAGTTTTGCATGAGAGTGTGCACTGACATGTCTGAGGTTACCGCATGTGCTTAAAATGCTAAATGCAGACTTCCTTGAAGTTTTTCAGTGGGAAAAAAGAAATTAGTAAGGCTGCTGCTCCAAAAAGCAAGTTTTCTTTAGAAATCTCTCATTTATACAGACACTTTTTAATGAAAATGTTACTAACATTTTTCCACAAGGACGGAAATTTAGCCGTATGGGACAGAATTTGTCTTCTTTTACCACACATCATAAGTCCTGATTTTACAAATGATACAAACTTCTTAAGATGTGAGCTGCCCCAAATGGGTTCCTGCTGTTCCCCTGCCTTTTCTGACCACCTTTGCCTTCCCTGCCGAGTGCTTGCACTCTTCTGCAGTGACTCAGAGCAGGAACATTACCTGTTTAAATACAGTTTTCTTGGGTTTTGAGGGGATAAATCCATGGTATGGTGAACAGGAAACATAGTGTGACTGGAGGTGGACAGAGCTGAGCAGCCTGCTTTTAGTTTGGTTTGAGCAGTCAGTAAAACCATATTCCTTATGCTGGAGAAATCTCATTGCTGGATCAGATTCTTAATGTTTTAATCTCCCTTTCAAAAGAAAACAAAAAACCACCAAAAAGCTTCAGCTGCTAAAGAGTAGTTACCAGCCCTGAGGAATTTTGTGGGTTTGGATTTTGTTTGCTTGCTTTTTTTCCGTAATATGCCATTACAGAATGGGGAGGGAGTGAAGAAAAGGTTTTATTAATACCATGAAAACAGCAGATTGTTTTTCTCACCCAGAGCCATCAATTTAGATTGGAATGAAAAGAGATAGGTGAAATGAGGGATTTTTTGCTGGTTTTTAGCCATGTGATCATACACAGACTTTGACAGCACAGCAAAGTTGTGCTGATATCTGAGGAAAAATCAGAAACAGCTAAAAGATGGAAAGTTTAAAGTGAAAAGATGTGCATTTCTGTCCTTATTCATGTCTCATTAGCTTCTGGCATAGTAAATTGCTTAGACCAGCAAAACCAGTTGTTCTTTCTCTTTTTTTTAAATGCAAATTTTGGGAAAAAATTGTAATGTCAGTGAAAAAAATGGTGCCCAAAAGATCAACCGGACTTAACATATTCAGAAGCATCAGATGTGACAACTAAGAGTATGTGTCCACCATCCCCCTTTCCAAACAGGTTTAACTTTCCATAATTGCCTTTAAGACACCTTATTAACAAGCTTTCAGAAAGCATATTCTTGCCATTAGATTGTTCATGTTTCTGTGCTCACTCAATAATTAAAAATAAAGAGGTCACCACCCCCGCCCAGAATGGTGTTGTGAGAAAGTCTACAAATTAATTAATTCAACATGTACTGAAATCAGTGGGGTTCGGATGATCCCTTTTTCTTAGAGCATGCCCTAGTGTGAATTTCTGTATGCTAGATGCTGAAATATGTGGCTGAAAATTCAAAACTTTTTGAAACTTCCCTAAATGTCCAGGCACCCAAATGTGTCTGATCTGGTCACAAGGATCACAGTGAAGTGACAGTCAAATAAATATCCCATAAACCTACAAATCTTCCTTATTATTTCCAAAATGCATGACTTCCAAACTCACAGATGAAAAAAATGGGAAAGGTAATGTCCTCTCCTCTTACTTCTGGAACACACCATGTCTCAAGAGACGCATTTTAAAACTCAAATGACTTCTTTAGCATAGCCCATTTGTGATTCCTATGTGAATTACCTCCTACTAGGAGGTACAGCTCGATGATGGATGGACCACTTGATGGATAAAGAACTGGCTGGATGCTCACACTCAGAGAGTGGCTCAGTGTCTGAGTGGAGGCCAGTAACGAGCATTGTTCCTCAGTGTTGGGACCGGTCCTGTTTAACATCTTCATCAGTGACATGGATGAGGGTATCCAGTGCACCCTCAGCAAGTTTGCTGATGACAGCAAGCTGTGTGGTGCAGTCAAAATGCTGGAGGTATGGGATGCTATCCAGAGGGACCTTGAGAGGCTGGAGAGGTGGCCACTGCCAACCTCATGGAGTTCAACAAGGCCAAGTGCAAGGTCCTGCACCTGGGTCAGGGCAATCCCAACTACAAGTACAGGCTGGGTGGAGAATGGATCGAGAGCAGCCCTGAGGAGAAGGACTTGGAGGTACTGGTGGATGAGAAGCTGGACATGAGCCAGCAGTGGGTGCTGGCAGCCCAGAAAGCCAGTCGTATCCTGGGCTGTATCAGGAGAAGTGTGGCCAGCAGGTCGAGGGAGGAGATTCTCCCCCTCTACTCTGCTCTTGTGAGACCCCACCTGGGATACTGTGTCCAGCTGTGGAGCCCTCAATATAAGAAGGATATAGAGCAGTTGGAACGAGTCCAGAGGAAGGCCACAAAGATGCTCAGAGGGCTGGAGCTCCTCTGCTATGAAGAAAGGCTGAGAGAATTGGGCTTGTTCAGCCTGGAGAAGAGAAGGTTCTGGGCAGACCTTATTGCAGCCTTCCAGAACCTGAAGGGGGCCTACAAGGAAGCTGGGAGAGGACTTCATACAAGGGTCTGTAGTGACAGGACAAGCGGTAATGGGTTTACATTGAAAGTGGGGAGATCTAGATTAGATATCAGGAAGAAGTTCTTCCTGGAGAGGGTAGTGAGGCACTGGCACAGGTTGCCCAGAGAAGCTGTGGATGCCCCATCCCTGGAAGTGTTCAAGGCCAGGCTGGATGAGGCTTTGAGCAACCTGGTCTAGTGGAGGGTGTCCCTGCCCATGGCAGGGGGGTTGGAACTAGGTGATCTTTAAGGTCCCTTCCAACCCAAACCATTTTATGGTTCTATGATTCTATATGACCTCACCCCAGTGGAGAAATTTAAGATTGAAAATACACACATGAGACCAGTCAGAAATCCTGGAGCTGGCTCAGTCAAGAAGATCATTAGAGCAGGACAATGCCAACCTCTGTGGAAAACCTCTAACTGGAATGTGACAGAGAGTTTTACATTTTAATTCGACATTATAAAAAAAGGACTTCTCACCCTTTTACGTTTCCTCATTAATATTGTTCTCCACAAAGCTTTTAATAAAATGCTTTGGTAGACAATTGTCTTTGTTCACTAAAAGCCATGAACAAAAAAAATTTCATTTATTTAAACTAAAAACTACCATTAAGAATAGCTCTATCACCATTTCGACACACATGCTTAAAAAAACCTATCGGTGTTGAAAAAAAACCCCAAAACTCTACTTTTTCTCTTCAGTGATATTTTCCATTTTTGTTGTTGTTGAAATAGCAGTTTACAAATGTTTTTAAACTCAGTTGTGTTTGAACTGGAACGGTGACACAGGAACTTTTAGGCTGCACCCAGAAATGTTTGGTAGGAAGAACATGTAGGGAACTAATCTTTGGTGGTCTGCTACATGATATGATACCTAGATTAAACATGTGTGTACGAAGGAGAAAATAAATGGTAGTCTAAATATGGCCATTTGTAATGAAAAATAACCCACTCCCCCTGGACCTTACAATCACAGAAGAAAGAGTTGAGATGAGGAAGAGCAGAACCAACAATGCAGGTTAAGATGCTGGCAATTATCCCATGGAAATTGCATGTTAAGTGTTCTTGGGGTGTCCTTACACATCTTCAGATGAAGTGGAGTAATGAAGACAGGTGCTTTCACGATTTCCCCCATAAGCATTTTTTCCTCACCTGCCTGCTCTGAAGGCTCGCTCAGCATTGTCTTGCACCTGAAGCAGCCAATTATGTTAGTGGTAGTTGAGTGTCAACATCCCCAGAATGGACGTGTTTCATACCTCTACACAAGATGCAAAACAAACGTGGGGCAAATGAGTTGTCAGGGCTCTGGGATCCAGTGCAAACATCTTTCAAGCAAGCACATTAAATTCCTTAATATACATTACTGACTAGCTGGTTCGTTAATGTATAGTTTCAATATGTAGTTCCACTTACTGTAACTCCATTCTCAGGAAAATGAAGGCACACATCACCATGAAAGACACTGTTCTTTCTGGTTCTTGCATCCAGGCCAGTCTTTTCAGGCCTCCACAAGGCCCACTTCTCTTTGTTGTAACTGTTAAGGCAAAACTGGCTGTTAGAAAGATGTTAACTCTGGCACAGTATCTTGAAAGTTTCATGCCACAGTGCAGCATAAAACAGTAATTAGATGAGGAAAAAATAAGCAACTCTTTTTGTTTAAATGGTGATGTACATATTTTCAAAAAAGCAGCTACACAGCCCATGACTTTCCCCAGACTCATTAAAACAAAAGCCTTAACCTTCCCGCCCCTTTCAAAACCATAAATTCTGCTAGGATTACATGCCAAGTTGATTTAAAGTGGTTGCTCAATCAAAGATAGTGTTGACTCTAAATTTCAGTGCCTTGTAATGTTCTGAATCAGGCTGTAATCTGCTTTCATGGACAAAATGAGACTTTTCACCCTTCCAATTTGGATTGTCAAGGTTTTTACTACTGGTGTTATGGGATAATCATAACTTTCCATGGTTTGCTTATTGGTCTGGTTGTTTTTTCCTCCTATTTTTTAAAGGAATCATTGATTGCTCCAAACATAACTTGCTTGATGTCCTTTGGAGTTTCTGTCCCACCTGTGCACCAGTTTAGGCCATCATGTATAATTCAGTAATTAGACTTACCCAGACCTGAGCAAGACATAGAGGGCTGATCCCTTCATGCTTTGGTAGCTCAAGATTCCCATTGAAGCACTGAATGTCGGATTCAGCCCTCTGCAGCAAACATATGTCAATACACAGATGGTCACAACAGCAGCATTTTCCCACAGACGTTCACTTGATAGTTCTAAGTAAACCCTCTTCCATTTGTCCTCAGATCTGTTTTTGTTCACCCAAATATTCCAGGCAATTTAACCTGTAAGAAGAGATTTTTCCCTGAGGAAGACACACAGATACAACAGCAAAAACAACCCCAAAAATAAGCTGGGAAGATTAGCAAGCCAGATGGACAGACGGACTGATAGTTTGATATGCAGAAATAGTGTGCTTGGAGTGAATTCAGGAGGCTGTTGAGGGAACACAGATTATAGCTTGTAAATGGGAAGAGTTCAAACTAGGAACCTGGTATTCCTTGACAGGCATGTGTAGGCTGGAAAAGAAATGTACGTGTGATACTTAAAGGGTCTATTTTCTCATTAAAAAAAAAAAAAAGAAAAAACAAACCCAAACTTTTCCCCCTTAAAAGTAAGGACTTTAACTGGAAGGTAAATATAGATGAGATTGAGACACACTGAATAATATGAACATCAATAGAGGTATGAGGTACCCACTGAAGGTATCTGCCTCCACACACCAAGGAAGAAAATCCTGATGACCAACAGGGATGAAGGATTATCTGTTGCAAGACCCATGTTAAAAACTAGCAAATCAACTGGTGGAGGACAGCTTTAGCAAACTTGGGATCTTAGAATTCACTGCAAGGGGTAGAGCCCTGCCTTGAAAGAAAAGCACTTGTGCTACTGAAGTCTTCTGACAGTGTGGAGGAAAGCAAAGGGTCGGAGCTGTGAGACAACTTTGAATTTGGTTAAGTCTACTGGGAATGACACTAAGTGGGTCACCTGTCCTCAAGAAACAAAAATTAAAAGACATAATCCTATTGTACAGAAACTAGAATGCTTTATCAACACCCAGCTGTGGGTGTGCCTTTATCATTGATAAATATTGTTGAAATAATATGCAGAGAACTTAAACAGGGCCAGGACATGTTTCATTTGTTCATTCTCCAGGAACAACACAGTCAAAGATCATCCTTTCACCAAATCTTTCAACATCTAAATACTTGTATTCCTTCTCTGTCGCACTTGGGAGATTCATAGGAGCTGTTAGATCTCTTGGTCTAACTCAGTTTTATGGGTATAAATCGAAACTGCCAGAAGACACTGTTTTGGTGCAAGATACATAAGAAGGGGTCGTGTAGCCAAATATTTTGGTAGTTTATTCCACTGACTAATCTATCCAGTAATAGATTATTACCTGTCAAAACAGAAAGAGTTAATCTGTCCCCAGTACTCTATCAAATCTCGACTGTTAAGTTCTGAGCAGTTTTCTAACTGAGATTTCCCCTTTTAATACCCTGCTGACTCTCCTGGCCCTTCATTTAGATTTCTGCCAATCTTTTGTGACCATCACACTTCTCACTCCAGCACTCCATGTCCTTTCCACTTCCTCCTGCCTTTTAACAGTCCTGATTTCTCTAGGACCCCACACGTTTGCACCCTGCCTTGCACTCCCTTTTACAACTCTTCTTTTATCCACATCTCCTCCTCAAACATGCTAATGTCTGTTCTAATATAAGCTCATCACATTTTGCTGCTGCGTCAGACTTGACTCCTGCGGGCAGTGGGAATGATATCCGTGGTGTCAATCAGGATTGCCCTATTGCCTTCAGTACAGCAACCTCCAATTTACACCAGCTGAGGATTCAGCCTTCTACTGCCAAAAATACTAATGATTTTGCAGAAATATGGGTCTCTCTTTTTTTTTTCTTCCCAGCATGAAAGATCTAATTACAGATTGCTGAAGGCTTGCTACAAATAAAAAATAATAAAATAATATTAAAAATACCCTTTTGACTCTGCATTGTCTGTTATTAATTTACTGAAAGGAATTTGGATCTATGTTTTCACCAGAATAAATATTTCTCCTCATGTATACTGAGAACGACTATTCAGTGAAATATTTCCGTGGAGAGTTTTTAAACTTATTTTCACAGCTGGGAATTTGTTCAGGCTGATATTACTGGGTATCAGTACTATGAATGACAGCAACTTTAGCATGGTATAATGTTAACAGAACCATCTAGCCTGGCTTTCTGCTCTCTGGAAATACCAATTATCTTACCTCCCAGTAGCTTCAATCCAGTGGATGGGATGTGTGCCATATTTTTATTTGTTATGATTATATTAAAGATGACAACATTGCAAAGGCTAAAGGCAATATTCATACTGTTAGGCTAAACAGTGTGAGGGCCTTTTCCCTGCCCCGAGGGCCAGTGGCTATGTCTGATTTCTCCTTGGAGTCCCCATTGAAGGGTGTTCAGAGAAAGCCGGTTGAGTCATAAGAGAGGGATCTCTGCTTTGTGATGCTTGATGGACCCAAAACACTTCACAACCAAAGAACACAGAGGGACTATTGGAGCTAATTACATATGGTGATGTTGATGTCTGGAGTAAGGGGTTGAAGGAGATCAATTTGGCATTTTTGGTCCGTCACAGTTTAAGTTAAGGAAAGTAATTTTCTGGATCTAGGCCTCAGCAATTTGTCCAAGGTATGGAAGCTTTAGGCAGAGCCAGGAATGGAGCCAATGCTGCTTGACCTGCAGCCCAGTGATGAGGAAGACCACTTTCCTTCTACCCCAAACACTGTTCACTACAGTCAGTGGCAGGGGAAATGTGCTTTCCCAGGAATAAAAATCATCTTGAAGTGTTCCCATAGCACTTCCAGTCATCTGAGCCCTGGGCAACAGGCACCTCTGTGGGGACACGGACAGAGTGAGGCCAGGCTGGGATGTCAGCTCATGGGTCAGGGTATAGGTCTGGACCAATAGTGCCGCTGTCTGGGTCCTCACAGAGCTGTGGCATGCTATGGCCTTGTGGGGTGCCAGCACAAGAGACCCAGCTCAGAGCAGCTCCCCCAGGCAGAGAGATCAGCCCTGGATAACTCCATAGTGCAGATCTGGAGCCCTTTTTAAAGTAATGAAAAAAGGCAGACAATCCTCACATGTGCCGTCTCTAGCCTGGCCCAAAGACCCAGCTGCCAGACCTCCAGGATGGGGCATGTGCTCATGTTCCTTATAGTGTCCTCATAGTCCTGTACTTACAGTACACTTTCTGTAACCAGTTGGTACAGGGGCAAAAATAGAAATCCTGCTCATATCACTGGAAATATTTCCATCCTTTTCCTGTAGGCATGGAATGACCATTTTCTGTCTCATGAAAGGCCTATTTCCCTTCAATTTGTATAGTCACTTACCCCTGCAAGTTCCCAACAAACGTAGAATTGCACATATATTTTGCTAAGTGCAAATGCCAAAATATAGTAAAGGTGATGGTAAAGTGGACTCAGAGAAGACAGGGGAAACAGCATGTGATTCAGCTGCCTCAGCATACGGACCATGAGACACACAGTATACCTGAGCCCTTCTGGAGATGTGACTCAAGGCACAAAGGGATATTCAAAGGCATTTCTGATAATAGTAGTTGCTCCTGGTTGAGCAGCTGCATTGCACACTTGATGTCTTAGTCTTAAACTGAACCTTCCCCAAATGTCTCAGAAACCCAAATCAGCCACCAAAATTGTGAGGAAAAAAATTATGTCTTCTGAAAAGGACACTTTTAAGATTTACACATACTTCAGTACCACTCCAGACACCAGCGTGCTGGTCCACAGTCAGAATAAATCACCACCAGTCACAAACGTTAACAGATTTTTTAATAAATTTTCTTTTATGGTAGGTTTCAGTTGGCTAAATACAGGTATGTAGTGACATTTGAGATACCCTGACATATATACACAGGGTGGGCTGGCTTGACATAAAGCTTATCAAGCTGCAGAGTCCTCCCAAATGACACTGAATTAAGGAAAGTAAATATTGTCTTCAGTGTCCACTGCTTTGAATGCCAATGCAAAGAGCAGAGACATGGAGGATCAAGTCATTGCATTTGTCTCAGAAAACACTTTGATCTGTGTGGAACAAACACCTGGAGACAATTCACCTCCTGCTATGAAGAGTTTGTCTATGGTTAATCAAAGGACCCAGTCTATCTGTAAAGAAACCAATAGCTTTCCTTAATCCTTAGCAGTGAGCCTGCTCTTTCCAGCCCCTGAACATGTTTTGGTTTAGCAGATCATTGCTCATCCTCTTATGGTTTACAATGCAGGTCGTGAACTTGGAGTATAATATTCCAGCGCTTACGTTTTTAAAGTGCAACCCATGTAGCATTTTAAGCAGAGTAAATACTCAATTAGAAGACAGCACGGTACTTCCAGTACAATGTTATGTGACAGGGAAAACAGGAGAAGTAATTGTATTTGTTTAATTTAAGAAATCAAGTGGACAAGGGTATCCAGACCTTTCTCTTACCCTTATTATTTGTTTCAATTTTGTTTCTGGTATTTTTCCTCCTGTTTAATAGGCAAGGCAGCTGACAACTGAATTAGTACTCTTTCCTTAGTATGCCACTGGCTTATGACAATAGCCTTAGGGGTAAGATATAGATAACTGAGAAGTTTTCTCACTGTTGTGATATATTTTTTCATATGGTTAATAAGGCAATTGAAATGACATTCTGTCACAGTGGTACAATCCAGTGAATTTGTGATTTCCCTTGTGTTGCCACTAGGAGGAGATGCACCGTATTAATATCCCCCCTGTTTTTCTTGAACACATTTAAAGGATATGACAGTCTGCAAACTAAAACATACTTCAGTGTTGCTAAGGATTAGCTACTGTTTATTATTACTAATGGGAAAAGGCTTAGGGCTGAACTGTTGTTGCTCCACTGTGGATTTTGTTTCTAAAGCCTCACAAAAGTGCCCTTATATTCCAATCAGTGAGTTCAGCTAAAGAAGCACAAATAAGAGAATCATTGGCAATTAAAACAAAGTGATAATAATGGCTAAATCTGTGTAAAAGGATATTTGGTAAATTGCTTATAAGCAATTACATGGTTTTCCTTACAACAAAGCCTACCAAAGCACGTTATACCCAGTTCATTTTTGAAATAACTCCGTTAAGGTTCTGATGCCAAATTCTGCTATTGCTGCTGTAAATTAAGGTATTTTCACTGAAGACTACATCAGATGAAGACTCTACATGGTCTATTCACATCAGGATGCCCTGTCCTGAAAGGTGTGAAAGGTAAAATGAGGGACCAGTGCTGAGCACCTTGTGAGAGCAGGGCTTTTGTCAGCAAAGATCTCCATCAGCGCCATGTGCTATTCTAATATGGTAATTGATTATTTCCCAAAGGCCTCTGTACCAGCAGCTCAGATTCATATAAAAACATTGCCTCAGTTCAAGTGTCTATTACAACTATAGCGACTACAGGGGAAAGAGGTAATTGGAGTGGCAGAGACTGCCCTGTTCTCACTGGACGGGCAATTGCCCCATGGCGAAACAGAAGTGGATGGTGTATTTATGCACAGGCACATATTGTTCAAGTGGTACATGCCTCTAGACATACTGTCTGTACTTGAAGGGCTCCAGCTTGCATGTTGCAGGTTATTAATCTGATCCGTGTCTAGGCGTAGGGCTTTCAGCTGGAGCTTTGCTTACTGCAGGTCATTGGAAAGCACATTTAGCTAACAGTTCATGAACTGTTTATTGGAAAACTCCAAGGACATAAATAGAAGGATAGGTTTTCTCTTATTATTGTTAAGATTGAGGCATAGTATATGCATACAGGGATATTTCTTTTTTGCTTTACTAGTGTTGAAGGTTATCAGATATCTGGATTATCAACTTTTCTCCCCAGCTTTAAGTATCACCACATGCACAGTCCTGTCAAGTCCCATGCTTTAGGAATTTTCCATATTTATTCAGTCCCATATGATCATATCTCAGCTTGCACCATTTACGACAGACTCACATGCATTTTAGCTGCTTCCTTCTTTCACCGTGTGACCTCCATTGCATGTTACAGAGAGTTGGCAGTTATTTTTTTTAGCCACCAACCAGTAAAATCTGGTGTGGGAGGGTAGAGAGACACAATGGTGTCAAGCAGCCAGGGAGTATAACTTCACCTTCACCAAATGACATAAGATGGCCTCTTCCCAGAAGGGGACCTAATGTCCCCACCTCATGCCAAGATCTTGCTCTGCAATCTAAGGATTGTGAGTTAGTTACCTGATATGGACATCATAAAATCACAGTATGGTTTGGGTTGGAAGGGACATTAAAGATCACCTAGTTCCAACCCCTCTGCCATGGGCAGTGACACCTTCCACTAGATATGGTCATGTAGATATGCTGGGCAAGATTTAATGGCACTTGAAATGCCTACAGCTGACCTGCTACTCCAGAATCATAGAATGAGTCATCTACAACCATGTCATACCTGGTCATCCTTCTAGATAACCTGGATACCCTTGGGGGTCCCATATAACACTGGATATCACTGCATTGGGGTCTGCCCACCTAGTTTATTTATGCCCTTCTGTTGTGTTTATTTTTGTATTATAAACCCCTGGGCTTTGTAGAAGTTTGTAGCTGAGCAGCTTAGAGGCAGCAACCGATCAGCTCTGTATATTTCTAGCAGGAACAAAAGTACATGGAAATTGAACCACATTATTTTAATAGTTTTATTGAAAAGAAGTATTCAAAAAGAGGAAATATTAAATGACTTGGCATAGACTTTTCTTTTTCAAGTTAAATGTTTGAACTTTCCATTTCAGGGGGATGTTTTATTTTAAATTCAACTTACATTTTTAAAGGGAATAATAAAGAAGCAATAAATAATTAGCTCAAGTATCTTTGCTATTTCAGCTCTTACTCATCTAAGCCATGGTCATACAAGCAGGTATGCACAATTTACAGCCAAGGACTCTTCACCTTTTTCAAGCTGCTCAAGTGCTGAGAATAACACATGTACAGGTTTATGCAGGATTGGGGCCAGCTGAGCAACATCTTATTTTGTGTATGTGGAAGCAATGAGCATATGAATAATACATTTGTAGGCCTGAAGATTTAATGGCATGTAGGAAACATGACAGGGTGAATGCAGAGTACTACAGAGCAAACAGAAAATTTCCAGTAACTGAAAGGATACTTGGAGTAATGGCAGATGAGGATCCAGATAGTGACCAGCAATTCCTGCTATTAAAAGCAGAAGCAAATGTTATGAAGCCACATTGTTGGCAATTCAAAAAGATAATGTTATGTTCCTGTATTGAATGCTATGGACCATCAGAGATCACTAGCAAAATATGTTGTTTGGAAGGAAAGCCCTCCAAAACTGGACCTTGGTGTGTGCTGTAAAAAGTAGCACAGGTAATGAGATTTACTATTCTGTTATTTTTCCCGCAGCACTCTGCACTGTTATTTTGTCCTTTGAGCACTGGAGAGTTTTTTTTTACTTTTCTCCTAGAACCTAAAACCTGGTTTAAAACATTTAATTTGTTGCTTTTAATATGTTTTAGCAACAATCATGGAAGTGTAATTGCAACCAGGAAGGAATGAGGTGGTGATTTTGATTTTCTGCAGGGTGCAGGAGATTTTGCCTTTCAATGAGACCTTCCCACCCCCATCATGGTGTTTGCATGGTGTTTCCTTTGTCCCAACACCCAGGATCACCTCTGTGGAGAGATGGAGTTGGATGGGCTCCTTTGCACAGGGTGTGCTTCAACAACTCTTCCTTTTACAGAAAATATTAAAAGCCAAGAGTAGTATCTTCCCATGCCTGTTAAATGCTTGTTCCAAAAATCCTCCCAGATTATTTTTTTTCCAATCAGGATTGACTTTTAAAAGGAAATTTAGTATTCATGAAAGGTTTACCATGACAACTGTGAACACTGAAAGCCAGTATAGAGTAAATGATTTTCCTAGACCTCTAAAGAGGAGCTGTCCCTATTGAACATGTATGTCTACATTGCAGGTTAAATCAAGATTTGCTAACATCCACAACAGCTGTCTAGATGCACAGAGGCTTGAAAGAAAATAAACTCAAGATCTTTCCTGACATAGTAACAGGTTTCTAAATTTTTATGTCTTATTGACCTTGACCCAGCAGAGAAGGCAGGCAATATTCTAGCATTAAAAACCTGCTTCCCCTGAGCCCCTTTCTATCTTCATAGGAAACTTGACAACTCATTTAAAAAGTAGACAAGATGAAATATATTGAGAGCATTTTAAAACATAAAGGCTTACCGAAAAGAAAAGCAAACAGTCTGCAACATTTCTGCAGAGCACAAATTCAAGTGTTCTGGCTGTGGAGATTTAACTACTATGGGCTTAGACTCCAGGGGATTTTGAGCAATTGAAGTCATGTCAGGCTATGTGTACAGGCATAGCCACTCTTTGATAAGCTCTGTGATGGCTTTGCCCAGATGGCAGCAACCTTTGGAGAGCAAGATCCTGGATTGCTATGTATCATAATATGGACTGTAACATCTGTACTGACCAAGCATGGCCAAGCTGAAGCAATTTTCCCTATTCTGTCAGTTTGTCCTGGGTTGTTGCTTTTTAATCACAATGAAAACACTTTCTCCTCTCTCCTAAATGTGGTGGTGCACGGAAGCTTTCCCTTGCAGTGGGTGGCTACTGTCCATTCTCAGCCTGTCAGAGCTGTCTCTCCAGGCTCTGGACACCAGCACCCTCTCAGAAACTCTCTCCCAGGCACAGTCTGGGAGTCAGCACAGACCAGAAACTTTTCCTAATGGACATTTAGGATGAGGTCACACTGTTCCAAAGTGTAAGAGAATGGACTGTTCTGTTTCAGTTGCCTCTCTGCCAGTCAACTCTGTGCAAGTGTAGTTAATTTACGAGTATAACCATTCAATGGGGTCACTTCACCTGGCCTTTGACTTCCACACTAAGATTTCTTTAGAATTTAGTAGAGAAAAATGGGCTTTTTAGTGTGTGATTTGTCTGACTACTTTGGACACATCCAGAGGGATAAGATGACTTGCTCTCTGGGAATACTCATTTCTCTATGTTGACTGAAAGTCTTGACTCACCACCTTAGATGGAAATTCTTCATTTTATCAGGCAAGCTTCCCCTCTCACCCAAGTTACAGCTGAGCTACCTCTGGCAATGCAGAAATTACCATGCTATGTCTTAGCTGAGCCTGGTCTTGACCTTGCAGTGTAACCATAAACTTAGTTTTCCCTCAGTTTCCCCAAAGGGGGTGATTTGTTACAATTGTTGTAGTGATAACACACGTCCAATCCCAAATAACCATTATGGGAAGAAGAAACTGAGTCCTCTTTATTTCAGGATGCTTTACATGTGAAAGTGTAAAGGTACCTTAGGCAATCACAAGTCCTTATATGAATCATCTGACTTTTCAATAGAATCCATTTAATAGGTAAGAAACTTTAAAATACCTATTTTCTCTGTGATTCTTGAACCAACACTTGCATTAAGTCTTAGTAGAAGATTAAAAATAAATAAAATTAGGAATTTTCCTGAGCAATAATATTTCAGATAAGCAATCACAAAGGTTACCACAAAGATAACCACAAAGATACCATGTGAGTGCAGTTTTCAAAAAGGAGGAATGAGAAGATTTATAATAGGGGAAGGCAGGAGAATTAGGATGAGTCTATCAATTAAACTGTATTAATTCTTCTGCCATCTTCTCCATTTCCATATACATGTCAGCTTCTTGGGTGAGGATTTTCTGGAGAGTTCAGCAGAGCCAAAAAGCTGCTCCTGTGAAAATGTGTTTAGTAATAGCTGAGGCAGAAGTGGAGCTCAACCAATGCAGTTGAGACATTCAAACATATAGACAAATGGGTTGCCAGTATTTTCATCCCCCAGTGAGGACCAGTGGGGTTTAACCACACCTGAAGTCCTATCCTTTCATTAACCTTAAACCTGAACCTTCACTGAGACACCTGTATGGCAGGTAGATCCAAATAAGTTTGAACATCTCCACTTAGCTTTTTGGTAGTAACCTCAGCTATATGGCTGTGTGGGGGCAAACCCCCTGTCTTTTGAAGCTAAGCAATGCAAATACTGTCTGAGATACCATATACGTATCTTGGTTGCTTCAGGCACACATGAAAGTGCTGAGATTGAACAGGATGATGAGGTGTCACAAAAAGGAATAGGGACATGATGTTATTGCTGTCTTATGGCTCATATTAATCATAGAATCACAGAATAGTTTGAGTTGGAAGGGACCTTAAAGATCATCCAGCCCCCCTGCCATGGGCAGGGACCCCCTCCACTAGACCAGGTAGCTCAAAGCCTCATCCAGCCTGGCCTTTAAGACAGCCAGGGATGGGCCATCCACAACTTCCCTATCTCAACACTGGTTTTCTGTAATGACTTGGAAATCCATCCTCCCCAGGATCCTGGACAGTTAGCCACTGTACCAAGACAGAACCAAAACAAAGAAGGGTGCATGTTTATGTGAGCATTGTTTAACCTGACTGGGTGTCAAGCTGCATGGTTTTGGCAAGAGCTCTTTTTTGAAGAGTTTGCAGGTACTGAGTTGTTCTGCCTTGCACAACACTTTTTCACATTGTGATTTCAATGGAACAGTTCATGAGAAAAAACCATTACTGAATAAGGGCAAATAGATCAGACCTGAACCCTTTGATGGTTTCTAAGGCTTCTGCTATTGACAGTTTCTTTCCTGAATTTTCTTTGTTTTTGTGCCTAGTGAGTATCCGACTGCTGCTTTAGAAACTACTAGCATATTCTACAGAGCACTAAATTTTACAGTACCCCTACAGTAACCGTAATACCTTTTATCTTGAATACTGTAGTGCATGTACCTTTATTTATAATGTATTGTACAGTCTGTGATGCTCACTAGTGCTGTACTTTTACCATTAGCACTCCAGGAAATGAAAGAACTGTAGCTTACATTATGACAGGGGCAATTCAAGGCAGTTTTATTTGGCAGGGCAGCTTTCATTTAAATTGGAGCCTGAAGTGATGTCTAGGACCAGGGTGAGTAATCAGTTAATAGAACAAAATATTAGAAAAAAATCAAATTAGGAACTATAGGCCCAGAAAATGACATAATTTTGTTTTTCAGTTAATTTTGGAGATGCAGAGTGGAGTGGAGGTGGAAGGATTTGAATAGGCAGTGACTAGTGACTGAAAGATAGAAGAGACCTCTCTTCTACCCACTGATAATAGGAAGGGGGAGGAAAATTGAGGAAACAGTAGAAAGAACAAGACCTGAAAGAGAAAGCCTTGAAGGGTCCAAAACATGCAGCGTGGTGGTTATTAATTTAGTTGAGTATTTCTCTCTGAAGTCACCTAGTCCCTCTCTTGAGTTCAAGAGGGGGATGGTGTTTTGCTGTAGGCAGTTGTGCTGCATTTCCTCTCCAGGTGGTGTACAAGCCTCTAGGGATTGGCCAATTAAGTTAAAGCAAGAAAACCAAACTGAGTGACCCAAGCTACTACAGAACTGAGATGGAGGAAAGGAAAAAATGCTAAATGCATGTGTCAGAGGATGAAGGCAGCTCCATCATGTACTGTGACACCCACGACAGAAACACAAGGTTGTTTGCCATGTATCTGCATCTGAGTAGAATGGGTATGGTGTACTGGTTTTGGCTAAGATAGAGTGAATGAGTGGCTGTGGGGTGCCCAGCTGCTGGCTGGAGTTAAACCATCACATATGGTGACACCTGTATCACACAGCTGGGCAGTGCTGAACACATGCAATTCAACCAGGGATTTTCAACTGGGGTGGAATACTCTGGATCTGGCCAACTCCACCTGACGATTTGCACCTGAACAGAGATAAGACAACTTGTATCATCTGAAGGAAGATCCCATATCCAAAGTATTACTATTTTTTTTTACATTTTTTGCATTACAAACCACACCTTTTGGAGGAGCACTTTAGATTATCTACAAAACAGATTACAAGGAATACAGAGGTCCTGATCCTGCTGACAAAGCGCGTGCTGTTGATCAATGACAAACTTGTATTGACTGAAACAGCATCAAGCCTTAAAGATGAAAGCAAACCAGGAACATAGTGATCTTTTCTGTATTTGTTAGCAATGAAATATGCTGTTACAGTAGAAAAAATGGACTTGATTCTGCTTTCCCTTCCCAAAGTGTAAATAAAGATTAATGGCACTGAGTTCAGTGGATTTTGTGTAAGTGGAAAATCAGATTCAGGAACTCTATTGAACCCAAACCCCCATCTTGCAGGAAGGTGCATTTCTACTTCTTTCTCACAGGGTCACAGGGGCTCTTTATTTGTATGTTTTCCCTCTGCCTCTCTTTATTTTCCTTTCCTTTGAAGTCTTAAATCCTATAGGTGACCAATCTTTCATCCATAATCTGCATCATTCAAATTAAAGGGAATGGTCTATAGATTCTAGGATTTTCTGCACACTCTGGCTAAATCCTAGCAGAGTCCCCTATGAGCTAGGAAAGCCAGGAGCAGTGTGAAGTTAAATTGATCCAATCAATGTGCCACATGCAATCATGTAGTGTTCATTGCTAGTCAACAAACAAGCTAAAGCCTTAGATACATTTCTCCTCCTTAATAAATTGTTTTGTCAAGTGATGGGTTAGCCAAACATGTTTAGCAATCTCAGTAGTTCCTGTTCTTATTAATCATTGTGTAGCCTTGAAATTTACAAGAATCCATAAATCTTCCTTCAACTGAATATTTCTAAAATCCATTTTCCTAGGTTCGTGTTATTTTAGGAATAAATAAAATCATTTTTCACAGTGAAGCTGTATATTGCTTTAAAGAAAATAGATAGAATGGAAATAAGTGCATTTTCCTCCAGTAACATTAAACAAAAAGGTTAAGCTCCTACTGACAGGAAAGATGTATTTGCAAGTGATTAGTTATATTTCTATCATAGCGCTTGTCTGTGTTCTCCTTTTGATGTTTAAACAAAGCTCTTGAACACACTGGGTTGTAGTCTCTGATGTTGATTTATAGGTAGGACTGAATTCCAAACACTGAACTAGTAGGCAGACATTAATAAAAAGGAGAGACTTTCTTCCTGCTGGTTAATATGTGACTAAGCTATCCTGTTTTAGGCCTCAATCTGTCAAGAACAGGTGTATGATAGGGCAGTCCTTGAGGCACAAAGACTGGAGCTATACACAAAGGGTTTTGTTCAGCTGCACTCAGGACAAATGTTGAAACACCAATTTACAAAATTGTTTTGACACAGAATTATTTTATGGTTATTATGACACAGACACAAAATTATTTAGGTTACTCCAGGCCCAGGAGGATTGGTCAGAACTCCAGATGGACCTAACTAAAGTACTGTAGGTAATTGGGCAACACAATGGCAGATGAAATTCAACACAGACAAGCAGAAGATAAAATGTGTTGGGGAGAAGAGTCTAAGTGCTAAAAATCCCATAGACTTCGGGGAGGTTAGATCCTTCAAGGGATTATAGGAGCTGAACAAATTTTACTCTCAGTCAAAATCTCTAGCTCAGTGTAGGTGGCAAATAAGTAGAGAATAAAGATCATAATAATTCTTTGTTTTATATCCAATTTCCAGTTGGAAACAAACTCTCACATTACAGAAGGCGGCAAATCATCAACAGTGAAGTTATAAGCTCAAAGAAAATTTGCTCTTAAAAAATAACAGGCTAAATTTCATAAACATGAAATGTGATTGTAAACATTGCCTGAATACAGGTCTGTGTGCTTCCTCAGCATGCTAAAGACATGCCACCATCGGTTCCTTCTAGGAACTTGAACTGAAGCATTTGGTTTCCTCCTCCCACTGCTACGCACACAGGCTAAATAATTATTCCAACAGCTGAATCAAACCATGTAGATAAAGAGATGTCCGATTACAACTGAAAAAATCCAAAAGGCAAGTACATCTGCTCAGATTAGGTGGCACTAAGCCATATCCTTTTAGTGCTAGAAAATTCCATCTTATTTTAAAGTTGTGTTTATGTAAACTTCAGCTTCCATCCATTGGATCTTGTTATGCCCTTGTTAGCAGGGATGACAAGCTCCCTGCTATCAAACATTTCTAAGTACTTTACGCAGTGATCAACTCACCTCTCCACTTTCCCTTTGATAATCTAAGTTGAGCTCCTTAAGACTGACATCGCAGAGCTTGTTTTCCAACCCATGGATCAGTTTTGTGGCACTCCTTTGAACTCTCTATAGTGTATCCACTTCCTCCTGAAAAATAGCTATGCACTCTTATGAAACGCAGTTTATGGTGTCAGTGGCTCCACTGTCCAGCTTCTAATTATTTGAACCTCTTTTATCGATGCAAAATTAGCTTAGCTGACTTTGTGGTGTTTGCACTGAGTCTTTCTATTAAATAATAACACAAAACAGTTGTGCATCCATGACACACTTGCCTGTGTACCTGTTTGCTGTCTCTGCTAGGGCTTGTATGTTCTACCTAAAGGACAATAGCCTCTTAAGACAGCAAAGTTTGATCTAGTGCATCTTTCTCAATGGGTGAAAGATCACTTTGAGTGATAGTGACAGGGTTGAATGCCATTCTGTAAAACATACGGGATGTGCAATAGAAATTCTTAGTTTCTGATGCCCTCATTCTTCCAGGATTACAATGCCTTGCGTTGCAGCCCAGAAAAATTAGTAAATAACTTTGTTATGCACAGAATCAGGTTTGTTAGTTATACAGGTAAGAGCTGTTACAAACCCCTTTGTTTAGAAAGGCTGAATGTCAAAACATCATATGCTTAAAACAGATATGACTGCATTTGCATAGAAGTCTTAAGGTTTTCAACTTTTGCTTCTAAACCTCATTGCTGCCTTTTAAACAAGACCCCCTAGTGCCTCAGCAGTAGGTGGGACAAATCACAGCATGTAATCTAGAATTGGGAAACTGCAGAGTAACCATGGTATTACGCTTCTGCTGCAAAATTCTCCTAGCCCCAAAGGCAGAGGGGTGGTCACTGCAAGTATCCAGACAGACAGACAGGCACAGCTCCTGGGTTTTGGAAGCCTGGCCTCTCTCTTAGTATGCAAAATAGTGGAGTTTGATGAGATCTTAATCTTCTGCAACTTTGTTCCTCTGTGTGTGTGTATGTATATATTTTATTTTTTTTTTACCTTTTATTTCTTTTTTTCTGTATATAACCCATCAGGCTTGTGATACTGATCCTGAGCTAGACCGTCATCTGGAACTAAATAAATATCATTCTATTGATTTCAACTGAGGAAAAGACTGTTACATAAGATGAGGATCTGTAGTTTTACTTTATTTTTTTAGTGGTGTAATACCACAGACTTCCTTACTGATGTCAGCATAACTAAGACCAGTGTCTGTATGTTGCAATTGTATTGCTACTTCTACATTTGACAATAAGCATTCGTTTCACTGGTAAAGTGGAGTTGGGCTCCTCTCTCACAAAATACTTGAAGTAGATAAGAAAAGACCAGGAAACATTGCCTTCAGTTCATTTTTGATGTCTGTTTGCTATATTAGTGAAGAAGAACAACTAGATGAATTCTGAAGGGCTGATTGTGGTTTTGTCTGAACAAGTATGCATCAGGAATTGCTCCAGTGATGTCAGTAGAGATAAACCAGCATCAAACCAACATACAAATCAAGGGAAGAAACTACTGCAAATGCAGGAACTGAAGTGAGAATCATTATAGAATCATAGAATGGTTTGGGTTGGAAGGGACCTTAAAGATCATCCAGTTCCAACCCCCCGCCATGGGCAGGGACACCTTCCACTAGACCAGGTTGCTCAAAGCCTCATCCAGCCTGGCCTTGGACACTTCCAGGGATGGGGCAGCCACAGCTTCTCTGGGCAACCTGTTCCAGTGCTTCACCACCCTCTCCGGGAAGAATTTCTTCCTGATATCTAATCTAAATCCCCCTGTTTTCAGTTTAAACCCATTACCCCTTGTCCTGTCACTACAGGCCTTTGTAAAAAGCCTCCCCCCCCCCCCTGCTTCCTTGTAGGCCCCCTTCAGGTACATAGAATCCATCTTTCCCAGCCTGAATTTTACCTTTACAAATAATTTGACAGGGGAGCATAATTGTTGAAGCCTCATTAGTGATATGTTTTTACTGACAACAAACTGATAAAGAATATAAAACTGTCAGGGTCTCACTTATTCCAGTATGAAACAGAAAGGAGAGGCATATCAAAACCACATACACAGATATAAGAGTATTTAATGTAATTTTACCCTGGCTTAAAATTCCCCCAAACTCAGTGTTGGCTTAGTATAATAAACCAAAGTCCATATGCCTCTTCACTGTGGAAGGAGTGTATACATTAATTCAGTAGATTCTGCCTGTTCCCATGGGACTCAGCTGGATTTGAAATCTTCTAACCATTCTCCACCTCCTTATGTGGCACCAAGTCCTTATGAGAAAGTTGCTGCTGTTTCTCACTACATCCAAAAGGCTTTAAGGTTGACACTATGAGTAAAATGGTCAGTTATCTGCAGTGACTCCTGAGAAATTCAGGAGTATCATGTGACAGCATTATCACTTCTGCTTCCTTCACAACCTTATCCCAAAATGACATCCGTGAGCTACAATCAGGGCTCTAAATTGGAATCAAAATTTCTTGAGAAATTAAGAAAAAATTAAAGATGTAAACATAAGGTGGCAGCTCCAACAAAAAGTGAGGTGGATTTTTGAAGTGTTTTTCAGCCCTAGAAGTTGTTATATAGCAATTGCAAATTGATGAAATTGTGTTTAATAACAGCATCAATCATCCCCATTTTTATATATAATTGCCAGGAAACTCAGCATACACAACACACATCTGAATGCAGTCCTCGAGGTCCCTATGTCTTGTGGCTGCAATCCCCTCTCACTCTTATTATAGTAGATGGGAAGGGGATTGGGATTTCTAAAAAGGAAGGAAGAAATAGAGCCGTGCAGAGGAAAAAATAATAATAATGAGAAATCAGGATGCCTTACTGAACAGCCAGAGTCGTTTTATGTGGAGTTTTCCCTCCAGCAACCAAATGGAACCCAAACAAGTCTATTTCTCTGAAAACTTGTTCTACCCACCATTCCCCAACTAAAATACGTTGTAATAATATCATAAAACAGCCGAGGATGAAGAGCTTATTCTGATGGACTGCTCAACATCCTAAAAGGATGGATATTAATATACCTGGGAATCTCACAGTTGAAGCATTTTAATGCAAACTTGCAGTTTGCAGGGAATTGAAATACTTCACCTAAATAATTTATATATGTATCTGTGTATATAAAAAAATGGAAAAACGAAATTTCATAATAGCAATAAGTCTGGGGATGTTGTTATCAGGAGATAATCACATCCCGTGGGGGTTCTTGCACTCAGCTGCGCCTCCTTTCCGTTCTCTTCCCCAGTCCTTGTCTTGCCCCTGAGGTATGATTTTTCTCATGATAATTCTTATCATGCCTTCGTGGTTAGTAATAATAATTAAAATAAAATACTTTATTCACAACTTCCCTGGGTGCTTGGCATATGATCTATCTCCCCACCCCCCACACCCACTTTCTTCTACCTCCACTATTTGATAAGAAAGAAAGAAAGAAAGAAAGAAAGAAAGAAAGAAAGAAAGAAAGAAAGAAAGAAAGAAAGAAAGAAAGAAAGAAAGAAAGAAAGAAAGAAAGAAAGAAAGAAAGAAAGAAAGAAAGAAAGAAAGAAAGAAAGAAAGAAAGAAAGAAAGAAAGAAAGAAAGAAAGAAAGAAAGAAAGAAAGAAAGAAAGAAAGAAAGAAAGAAAGAAAGAAAGAAAGAAAGAAAGAAAGAAAGAAAGAAAGAAAGAAAGAAAGAAAAAGAAAAAGAAAAAGAAAAAGAAAAAGAAAAAGAAAAAGAAAAAGAAAAAAAAAGAAAAAGAAAAAGAAAAAGAAAAAGAAAAAAAAAGAAAAAGAAAAAGAAAAAGAAAAAGAAAAAGAAAAAGAAAAAGAAAAAGAAAAAGAAAAAGAAAAAGAAAAAGAAAAAGAAAAAGAAAAAGAAAAAGAAAATTCAATGAGTCGGGTTCTGTTTTCTGACAGAAAATGCGGAAGGCTGTTGTGGCTGTTATTGATTGGGCTGAGAGAGCAGCATTGCAAACAAGCATAGCTCTCCTGAGAAATATGCACGGAAGATCCATACATTCATTGACATTTTATAGGATGTCTAGACGTGCTAATCCACTGTGAAAAATGCAAGCTTTGTAGTATAAGAGGATGGAGAAGGGGCCGTGTCTCTTGTTCACGGGAGCAGCCCTCTCATGTACCAAATTACCAACAGTTTAATAAGGAAGAAACGCAGGTCCAAATTAAGACTCGGTTTCAATGACTTGGACACCCTCTGTATTTCCCAGAATGCAAAGCTGCAATTAGCCTCGAGCCAGAAAAACGTTTTGAAAGGTTGGTTGAGACACTGGCTGGATTTTGTCTGTGTACAGGGAGGAGAGGAGAGTTGTAACTGAAATGTTATAATATAAAAGAGTATCTGTACTAAATGTTCCTTTCCAAAGTCAGACACTTCCCTGCTCCATCTATTCCCCTTTCACAGCAACTTTTTTCCCCCTGCAGACTGGTAGAGGGTAAAGTAGTAAGTGTGAGAAGTACTCAGTGCCCCGCCATCCCTTTCTACCAGGCTCCATGGAGACTTCTGTAGGCGTAGATAAAAACAGAGGCAAGGTTGATGGAAACCACATCTAGGAGTGATGACGGAAAACCTGCTACCCCAGAGGGGGGGGGGAGGACGCAACTCTAGGTCACCTTGCAGCTTCTCATACTTACATCACTACGAGACCAGGCAGCGTTGCAGCGTGCCTCAGAACTCCGAGTCTGGCTTGATAGCTCCAGCATCTCAGCGACCAAACCTGAACTTCAGCTGTCTGGCAGCTTATCACCCTTGAAGAGAAACCTCCCTTTTCTCCCCTTGCGACATCTTCCAGTAAAATTAGTTAGATAACTTAAAGTAAATGGCTATTTTTGTCAAATTAGAGGTTATTGGGTTTTTTTCTTTTCTGAAAGATGAGGGCAAGGTCATGATGCTGCTGTAGTCAGAGGTCTGTAACATCTATAAAAAAATGCATTAGTTAGGTTATAATTAATATTAGTTTGTCCTGAACCCAAACATATGTATACTAAAATAGTGTATTTTCTATATATAGCTAGTCTTAGAGTAACAGTTACTGCTCGAGCAATAGAAGTGTAATTAAACATTCAGGAGTTTTTACTAGCTAGGAATAATGTGGCAATACTCAATGAAACTGACCCAGAAGCACAACTACATGACCAGAAATAGTTTTTGTTAAAATCACCTTGCTTTAATTCTAAAATCCATGTGTTAAGTCTGAGTTTCTTCTTCTGGACAGATGTTCTTAAAAACTCCTGAGGGATTTTCACTGAGGAAGAAGTACTGTACTGGATTAATGTAATAAATTTTAGTTAACATTTTGATCATTCACAGTGCATTTAGAGTCTGTGGCAGAAAATATTGTCTGCCACACAGAAATAGTTTAACTTCCCAGTGATAGAAATGGCTTTGGTAAGATGACTGTCAGACAGGGAAATTCAAATTTCAAAGGGACTTCCCCCAAATACCTGCAGCAGGCACTCTAGCAAGGTAGTAATATAACCAGTAGGGAAGAACTTCTCCTTCTGCCTCATTTGGACAGTGAAGTCAAAAGCTATATGGATATGGTCTTACTAGTTTAGGGCAATGCTGTAATTATTGGTGGAATAAGGCAGGATAAGGTACTATATTCAAACCCTATTAAAGTGAGAGAACAGACAACCCCAGACTTCA
Source organism: Rhynochetos jubatus (assembly GCA_027574665.1). NCBI lineage: Eukaryota > Metazoa > Chordata > Aves > Eurypygiformes > Rhynochetidae > Rhynochetos > Rhynochetos jubatus. Next base: position 120,645,379 of record CM050650.1, read on the forward strand.
CAGGGAGCTACACAGCGTACCTATTATATGACCCTTAGTTCCACTAAAAATCTTACCTGTCAAGATTTCATAGGCTGCACTACCTATTCAGTTATATGGTATAAGAGTTGGACTTCCTATTCTGGGACGCCACAGAAATCCCATCACCACTTACCAAGAGGTAAGGTTTCAGTACTTTATGGATAATATAATCCATTTCAAAGGGTGAATGGGAATCCTCAAGTGCCCACCCAATAGCTCCTATAAGGCAATGCAATAATCTTCCAAAACAGAAAGAAATATACTTCTGGATAAAATTTTACAAGGGTCTTTTATTATTATTTTATGCTGAATTCTTCAAATTTTTGACAAAATTGTAAAGGATAACTAACTAGATCTAATTAAAAGGGGTTTTGTAAACAATAAAGCTTAGTAACAAAGGAGACCATATTGCCTGAAGTTGAGTGCATATCTATGAGTTTAAAAGTTTATATCTGTTGTAGTAATTTAACTTTATGAGATATTTTGGGAAAAAATCTTAAACCATTTCATAGAATCATAGGATAATAGAGTAGTTTAGGTTGGGAGGGACCTTTAAATGCCATCTAGTTCCAACCTCCCTGCCATGGGCAGGGACACCTTCCACTAGACCAGCTTGTTCAGAGCCCCATCCAACATGACCTTGAATGATTCCAGGATTTACTGTTGATGAGTTATAACAGAAAGCTCACATCAACATTAAATGGATTTTCACCACCTGAATTGCAATACAATGAATGCAGAATCAGATCTGATATTAATATTCAGGGGAAAAAATAGAAATGAACAAAAATCCCTCTCCAACACATCATTTATAAATAGAAATGAGCACGAAGCCAAACACACACATGTAAATTCCTCGGACGTCTTGAGAACATAAGATTTTCCAAAATTACTGATTGTCTTAAAACGTCCAACACAAAAAATTGAGGGTTTAATACCTTTTATATATATAGATATATAAAAATAATGTCATCAAGAAATACAGCTAATAGTTCAGCTGAAAAGTCAGATCTGAGTACTTAAAAAAATCAAGATATAATACTCCAGATAATTCTTTAGTTATGGAACCACCCGTTAGCTATTTCTCAGTTCCACCTGCCTCAAGGAACTAGTGAAAGTAAGAAATGACTTTTTTAATAATAATTTCTGGAAGCCAAGTAAAGTGTTCCAGGAAGTTCAGCTCTGTGAAAAATTTGCAACTGCTTTCCTTTTTGATGTCCCTCCAGTGACAGGAAAGTCATTTGCCTCAGTGTGTGTATATAAATAAGAAAGAATAACCACAAAAAGGGAATTTTTTTTTTGCTTTCACTGTTCCTATGGAAAAGGGCATTAGTCAAAAGGAGTAAAGTATGCTGGATCGTGACTCGTATTCATTACAGCATCCTCAAAGGGAGCTTGAGTTCAAACCCACATATTTTTAAATTAATAGGTGAGGGATCAATATTTTTTTCTTTTGCGGTTTTGAATGCTTATGTTATCTGGACATTTCTGTCACTTGATTTCATTCCATTATGTCAAAACTTCTGGCTTTGACTGATAGCATCAAGCCCAAGTTCCAATAAAAGACAAATATCATTTTACTGAAAACCTCAATCATTGGCAATGCAGAGACCATTTCACTTACAACAGAAGCTGCAGAATCAACACATCAATGTTGAAACAAAGGCATGCAACACTGGGAAGGTAATTTGGGGTTACCTGATGGGATCATCAACTAAACCTCAGCTGTCTAATCTTAAAATATCAAAGCTGATCCTTTTCACTTATAATGAACTAGATGGTTTTAAGGTCCCTTCCGACCCAAACCATTCTATGATTCTATGATTCTATGATCCTATGATAATGAAAGACCAGAATTTTTGGGTGTTTGGTTCATTGTTTTCCTTAATTAATTATTATTGGTTTTACCATAATAGTCTGGTAGGGAATCTCTGCTTTACTGGAAGATAAAGGCTTTTTAAGGAGGAACAAAGACAAAACCTCTGTCCGGTATAATGTGGCTGACGCTGAGTCATTAGTGACAATTAGTAAGCGTTTGCTGGATTAGTGTCCTGGTTTGTGACAGGGAAATTAAAAATAAATGTTGGGTTTCTCAGTAAAAAATGAAATCTGGGACTTATATATGTTTAGCCTTGGAAACTGAGTTAAAATCCTTGAAATACAGCTCTGAGTTACATTTACCTACCCTGAGCACTTAGCTGAAAAAAAGGATCAAATTGTGGCAGTTCTGTTGTAGATGTATAAAGAAGACAGCGAACTTGACAAAGGATTTTTTTTTTCATCTGAACGCTGCAGTTACAATGACTCATTTTTTGGTTTGCTTGTAGACTCAGGCTCCAGATCTCCAATACCATATATACGCTAATTCTCTTTGAGGCTCCCATGTGAAGTAAGTCAAATAATTTAGTCATAGAATCTTTTAGGTTGCAAGGGATCTCAGGAGGTCTTTTGGACCAGACCCTCTTCAAAAATAAACCATTTTGAAGTTATATCAGATTGTTAAGGACTGCTCACATCCCTGGTGTAACTTTAAGGAACAATATTGGCATGTGTTTTGAACTGGACTTGGAGAACTGGAATTTGCCTTCCTTCCTCCCTGTTTTGGTTTTTTTTTTTTTTTAATTAGCCTTCTCCCTCCCCTCCTCAAGAGTACTGGTCACAGGTCAAGATCCTGGCGTGTTGTACTGCGATGTACTGTTTAAAAAGCAAACCAAAATGTTGACTCCATTTACACCACAGAACTTCAAATAACACTTCAGACTTCTCATGTTCACCACTGATATTCTGTACCCACAGAATAGGGCAAAGACTCATTACAGCCATTCTTTAGAATCATCCAGTTTAGAGATTAAAAAGCCTCATCAATTCTGCTAGTCCATCCCCTTGTCAATACAGAATTGATTGTTACAAGATTCTCCAACTCTTTGCCTAATCAGATTTTAAATAGTTCAAGTATTGAGGTTTCTACTGCTTCTCTTGGGAGAAAATTCCAGTCAAACAAACCTTGGGGTCTTGAATAGATGGTCCTCTTGATCTTTAGCTGAAATATTCTTTCACCCAGTTTTGTAATTTTATTCTCCTTAAGACTTTAAGGACAAAGTCATGAGAGATGGTACTAAACCTCTCTGAAAATGATCTATGAAATAATAACACATCAGTGACACCAGCAGCAGATAGAAGCAAAGGTGAATTATATTAAAAGTTCAGGAAAATATCCAGTGTAAGTGGCTTTACTGATGATCACATTAAGAGCGCACCAAGGGCTTCACACAACTGACTGGGCACTGACATTTAGTGCCATCTGAGAAATTCAAGGAGAGTTGAGAAACCAACACAGGGAGGCAGCTGTGATGGAAGACGCAGATGAGTTTTGTACCCTTCTGCACTGGTGGCTGGAGGACAGGTCAGGTATTTAAAATGTCATTAGAGGTGATGGCATTTAAGGAACTTAACTGAGACCCTACAGCTCTGACTTTGCTTTGACACTGTGAACTTAGATTCCTCTTATCTTGGTTATGCTGACTTTGCAGCAGCTTTCTGAGCTGCTTATGAAAGACATTAGTATGAATGTGTAATAGAATTAATGTTTTCGCCCAAATAGAAAAAATGGACAGAGGAAAATGATGTTATATCCTCCTAACAAATATTTCCGAAAAGTATAATAGCTCTTTTCCTGAAAGAGAACTAATAAATATCATATCCCTCATTGCTTTTACACATCTAATTTCCATTGATTTCAACATGACTTAGCAGCATACTAAGTGCTTTAGCAGCAGTCACCAGCCAAAAGAATTACAGAGACAACAAGGCTAAAACAGGATTTTAACACAGTTATTTTGATCTGCATCAAAAATTTTAACCACAAACCCGTCCTCACGTTTTTCAGTCAATAGTGACAGAAGATCATATTATTTCTCATTTGTACATGGGAGTCACAAGCTATTTCCCCAGAATCCTGATGAACATAAGCCTCAGGTGTCTTAATGCTCTTGCGTGTGTCAGAAACACTCTGTGGAAGTCATTCGTTTGAGAAGAGCACAGCGACTAAGGCTCACCTAACACAGCACAGATTAGGTATGCAATGTGGAATAATAGTCGAAGTTTGCTGTCATATGTAGGCCATTTCTCTTGTAGCTGAACTATCTTCTATGGACTGTAACTCAGGAAGACTGTGCTTCTGGGTGAAAAAATAATATATAGTACATGGCTGTTGGTTAAATTATTAACTTGTAAACCTTAGAGAGAAGCTAACTTATATAAAAAGTCCAAGCAGATAAAGATATACTGGATCATTATGACAATGAAAATAGTGTAAGAATACAAGAATGAGAAATACATTACAAGGTGTAACATATGCTTTATTTTTGCTTGATTGCTTAAACTAGGTAGCAGTGGGAGACCACTATTCTATGACAATGTTCTGCTTCATTGACTTTATAAACCAAAATAGAATTACCCCTAACTAATCTGAAGACAAAATTGCTGTACAGCAACTGTATAGATACTGCTCAGTGAAGGATATGAATTCTTGCACTTAGGTTACCTATAACCAGGAAAATATTCCAATTCTTGGAATGTATGAATGCATTAAATGTTTTTTTTCTCATTCTAATGTCTCCTTTACCCAAACCCAATATGAATGCCATGAAGTTTTTCTTTATTCATTTGCATCACTGTTGTACTATTAAGATCCCATTCTGGACAGGGACATATTTATGTAAAACTCATTGCATCGGTAAGTGGGTATACCACTCATGCATGTCTATGTATCTTCAAAAACCACCCTGGAGCTTACTCAGGAAAGCAGTAGATGTGATCTGAACTGCACATGGGGTTTTGAACAGCAGTCTGGGGAGAATGGAACCAAAGACCCTCCTGGCAGGCATTCAGGATAGTTCAAAGCACCTAGAATTTAAGGCACTGTCTTTGCTAATAAACTGAAGCTGCCAGAGCCTGCTCTCTGGCCATGTTTATTAAGGTCTTTTATCTTTCATAGTAGAGTGTTCTCATTCTTCTGCCCCTTGGGAATAGTGCTGAGACCAACCACAAGACTCAGTATTTGGAGGGGGTGTGTGCTAGCTGGTCTGTATCAAAATATGCTAGGGATTACTCTATTCCTATAAACAGTTAATTTTGGCATCTGAGTCCATTTCCCTGCCACTGTTCAACTTATTAGCAAAGGAGCAACCTGCAGGTATGAGCACTGAAGCTGATGCAACGTGATGAGGATATGATGTGAGCAGTCCCTTGCTGTGCTACCCAAAACAAGTACCTTGCACCAGGAAATCCAATGTGGGAAGGGGTTTTCACAGGCTTCTTTGGAAAAAAACCCTCTTAAAATATATGGAAAACAGGAGCTGAAGACAACAAGATCAAGGTGTGGATTATGTGATGGCTGAATGGAAAGAGAAGACAATAATCAAAATTTCTTTTTCACTATATCAGCTTTTATTTTCAAGGCAAGAAGCTTTTTGGACATGAAATATGACCATATGCTTTGATCTGGAAAGAAGTGTGTGTACAAGCCTAAATATTTGCTTGTATATGTCCTATGAATTCAACAGGATTTTTTGGAGGATCAGAAATACTGAAGAGTGTGAAATTTTACTTTTGACTTCAGTGGGAATAGGCCATGGCAAAACGTATTTAAAATTCATGCAGTAAGTTAAATAGCATTTGTGATGAAGTAATATTTTATTTGAGATAGCTCATTCTTTATGCAACCTGTCATTATGTTTGTATTTTTCATATCCGTTGCACGGTAAGAGACGTTCATTGGTCTGTTGAAAGTTTAGAAGAGTATTCCTTGTGTGTTCCTTTTGTGTTCCTTGTGTGATTTGGAGAAAAGGGCACACATTCTTTGTGGTCACTTTAAAGCAGTTGATGTGATGGACTTAATATGTAGAGTTTGGTCATTACATGTATCACCATCATAAAGGGATGTAATTGTGTGAAGTGCTGTTTACTGTAAGATCAAGTTTAAATTAGAAACAAATTTCACAAGGACGTTCTGCTCCTTCTCATGTCTCTGATGGGTCAGTACAGAGCTGGATGGTTTCCCTGTCACATCTCCATCATGTACAGAGCCCTGTTGTAGCTCTGTGGTGGAATGCACACTTGAGTGGCATCTAGTAATGTACACTTCAAATATCTCAACACAAGAATTAACGTAAGCAGCTGAAGAAAATAGGAACAGTTTCTCTTCATTGATTATTCTTTTAAAAAAGAAAAAATACAGTATTACACATTTAAGTTCTCTGCCAGAATTGAATGCCAAAGTCTATGTTTTCCTTTAAAGTATTCTGACAAGGAAAAACAGGAGGAGAAGGATATGTCTGTGCACATGTCAATGTACACATTGCATGAACATAGACATAGAGAAAGGTTTTTTGGTTGTTTTTAAATAAATGGGTGTACCTGAACATGTAAATGTGCCTTTGTCTGCTTTGGTGTTTACACTTGATTCAAATGTATACAAACACATAACAGACAGGCCATTACATATTTTTGCATATATATGTATTTATGCATGTGCACACAGACACACAAGTATGTGTTTGACAGATCTAAGGAAAAATAATGCTTTGGATCATTGACTCATCCAGTGTTGCACTCTCTGTCGATGACAGATTTCCTTTTGCTGTTTCTGGTCTCTTCTCAGTAGTAGAAAACACTTCTACACTGATAAAAGTGGAAACCCAAGAAATTTTCTTGCTCTTTTTACACCACATCCATTGTTAGGGTACCCGATTTAGAAGAGTTATAAATCAATTAACTGCATTTTCCTGCACTCTTGGGAGATCAGATCAACTAAACAAGCTGATTTAATCTAAAGGTCATCCAACCAGCATATCCAAGTCAGATTTATTTCTTTCTTCTTTATGCAAAATTAGAAAAAATTCTGGAGAACCATGCTAGGATCTTTCCTGATTCTTGCTGCTGAGACATAGATCCAGAATCCTGAGTGTTACAATTCACAGACAAAATTTCCATTTTCATTGTTACAATCTTGCTGATGACATTTTCCAGTTTAAAATTAGCTGCTGATCCCAAATATATTTTGCTCTCTCTCCAATGGGTGTCTGGGGCAAACTTCATGTGCATTTGAGAGACCCAGGTCATGAGAAGCTCTGTTTTGGTTCAACAAAACTCTTAACCCTAAACTTGCACAGAAACTTGTAGAACCTCAAAAATTGCCCTTTTTTTCCTCACAGTCACTCAAGATAATGCATGAGCTGGTGACTTGATCGCTCTTATGTGTTTCAACCAGACAGTAAAAGGTATAGAAATGACCTCTTACTCCAAGCGAGGCAACTAATCTTGAGCCCAAAGGTAGCATCTACCCTGGGTTAGCTGCACTCCTGACCTTTCCACAGGTTCCTTTGTGAACCAAAGGCGTGTTCAAATGGTTGTCAGGAACATCCTGAAAATTCAGGTGAGAAGCAGAAAATGTCTCTTTGAACCTGAACTTCTGAACACATGGAGGCAGCTAAAGTTGGTGACCCAAGGAGCTTACATAACGTGAAGGCCATGAATGTATATAAACAAAGGGTTAACAATCATGGAGAACAGGTAGATTTATTGATTTAAATGAGCTTTAGCCAGACTGAATTGTATGCACAATCCATGACCAGCAAAACAGCAAATGGAGTTCTGTGTGCAAGCTGTAACCAAACATTATTGCCACATCATCACAACAATAGCATCCCACTGCAGGTTAATAGGAAAAGGAAGGCCTTTCTGGAGTTGTACCATACAGTTTGATTTGATTTTACCCAGAGGTATTAAAAAGCATTGCTAATAAGAGGAGATACACTGGAACATCGACGTGTTCAAAGAATTACCATTATGAAAACATTCCTCAAACATTCCCCATTGGCTGTTTACTTCTATTAGTTTTTCCAGGAAGCTCTGCTTCCAAAGCCTTAGAGAAAGATAAAACTTTTGCACTTTCTATTTACAGGTCCAAAAACACACATCAAAGGAATGTTCTGACATTTCTGGTCACAATCCCAAGCTATGCTCATAAAGAAGTGTTAACTGTGGTGTTCTGGCTTAATTCCAAGTTAGATTCAGCTTACCTAAAAAGGTACTTTTAGGTGAAAAGGTTATCCTTCATTCCCTCTCCAGAGACCCAAGGCACATGCTGAAGACAGAATGACTGCAGTGCTCTACCTCAGAAGTGGCTGCAATTCAGAGGTGAGGGAATAATCCCATTTGTTCGACTTCTGCTAGTAGATGCGCACTCTTGGGGGAATCAAACTTTAAAAATGCAGTCTGGAAAATGCTTTGGGACTTTCCAGAGCAGAAAGCAGAGTTTAAAATAAAAAATGAGGATGGCAAGGAAATAGGGAAAATGAGGAATTAATAAAGAGTGAATAAAGATAGAAGATAACGGAGGAAAAAAAGAAGTAGGAATTCAGAGTATAGGAATTATTTGAGATTTTTCTAGCTGAGCTCCAGGGAAAAGCTCAAATGTAGGGAAGCTTCTACCAAAGTCCACAAAATTGCACCCAGTTACTGGTGGCTCAGACTTGGTCTCATGACGGTGGGAAAGCCAAAGGAGTTTAGCCATAAAGGAATGAGCCTTATAATTCTCAGAGATGTGATTTTTCCTTCTGGTACTTGCCTGAATATTACAGCCCATGGCAGAGGCAGCAGTTTCTAGGTAAAACAAAAGCTTGGCTCTTACTCTTTCTGCTTTACGGATAGCAAAAGGAGGGCAAAGTGTGTACAGATTTATCTGCAGTTTTTGACTAAACTAAGAGACAAGCAGAATTCTTGTTTCCTTGTCCTCAATAGAATTGATTGATAGCTGAACAAAAGCTGCTGCACCAAGTTCCAGATTCATTGACGATGTTCTTTCAGTACAGGGTCATTCGTAAGCCTAAATGGATTTGAAAGATCAGGTAAGATTGATTTAACCTAAGAAAGCTACCCTTTTTTTCAAGCCAGACACCCATCAAACATTAAATATACAATGCAGAGGTACAGCAGTCTTGAGCCAAAGCAGACTGTATTCTCCTGAGAGACCTAACTGGTCTTTTAAATGTACAAAGTGCACCATCTATCTGTTTAGGAAGCTTCTGTGCTTTATTAGAGCCAGATCAACTACATGATGGTGTGAGTCAGGCAGAATTGTTCCTCCCTGTGCTCTCAGTATCCACTAAACCTCTGCAATATAAGCTGACGTGTAAAAGCAGTCTCTAGAAATGCTCCAGAAAACCTGGCAACCAGAAGTCATGTACAAAGGAGCATCATCAAGGAGATGGATATGTGTGAGTCTGGGAGTGGCATCTCCAGGCTGCAAAGGTGCTTAAACAGTTTAAATTGCAGTTTGGTCTTTTTGCTTATTGAACCAATGATTGCTGAGGGACACGGTCCATCTTCCTGGCTCTGTGTGTATGTACAGCCCCTGGCACCATGGTGTCCTGGTCCTCAGTGTCACAGCACATAGAACCTCCACCAAAACAGAGTTAAGCCCAGTCACTGTTCATTCAAGCAAAGCATGCATGGGGTGATTTCTCCCTACAAACATCTAGCAATAATTAATTTCATAACAGCAGAGATTTGAGGGAGAGTTTTGTCACCGTGCCTTGTTCTCAAACCACAGCCCCCTGTCTGGCAACTCTCCCTCTGTCCTGTCCCTTTTTCCCTCTCTTCCCCTCCTCACTCATCACCACTGGACGAGAGGTGCCAACATCCCCATCACCAGGTCAGCAGTCGCACAGGGAGAAACGCTGCTGCCCCAATCTCCTCATTGTCATTCTGCCCATGTCCCCCCATTCCCTCTCCTCTCCAAAGGTCAGCCCGAGGTCTACTCCGGAGCATTAATGGGCGAGCAGCGCTCGCCAGCGATTCCTGCCACTGCATAGGCACTTAGTCCCTGCACATCAAGGCACACGCGCTCTCCTGCTCCCTCGCCCTCCCTCCCTCTCTCTGCCTTGCAAATGACTCTGAGGAGCCGAGGCTGGTGGATGATTTAGATCAGGGGGGAGAAAAAGGGGGGTGGGGGGGGAAAGCACTCAATTTTTTTCTTTTTTTTTTTTTTTTTGAACTGGGCTCCCAGAGAGCACTCAGGGCTGCCACGCAGTGCACGACGCCTACCTGCTCAACTGCAGGGAAACAAGCTTCTGAAGGCTTTAATGGGATTTTGCCCGAGGCTGTTTTATTAAGATGTCGGCTTTTTCTGCTGCCTCTGCAGCTGACACCATTCACTGTCAGCTGCCCCCCTTCCCCGCCCCCCTCCTCCAGTCCCCCCCAACAATGCACCAAATTACTCGCTTCATTTAGTGCTCATGGCTCAGCACAGGCAAATAAGAGGAAAGAGTTCGACTTGACCAGATGAGTCTCAGCAAGGGGAGGTGAAAAGACACTGCTGCTTAACTGGGGGGGGGGAGTTTCAAGCAGAAAAGGGAAAAGATCAATACCACTGGGGCTTACTCTGACTCTATTAGAAAGAATCATATTTCATATTAACATAGCCAATTTAGAAGCCACATTTACATTCCTAATTTGCATTCTGGCTTTAAAAGCTCATTTGTAATGCATTGTATAATTATTGATGACTTATATGTGAATATACCACACAGTGACAGGTTGGGAAGGGGAAGAAATGTCATCTGGCTTCAATAAACAAACTAGTTACAAGTTGTAATAAACGTTAGTCAGTAATAAATAACTTTCTTTTTTTCCCCATCTTGGAGAAAAAAAAAAAAGGGAGCGGAACTGGACGAGCTAATTAGAGGTTGTGTATTTCAGTAGCAAGAGTAAATGAGATACGGCACAGCAGTGGAAAATGTACTGTGTAATGCCCCTTTCTCCCTTGTTGTGCATGAGTGGTAGTGGCAGAGCGAAGGATAGTTTCATATCTAGAACAGAGCAGACTGAGGAAATCCTGTCTGGAAGGCAAGGCACGCTTTGCAAGTGTCAGAAAACATTATCTCTGATATTTCTTATTAAGTTCTCCAGGTTTCCATGTAAGCTTAAGGTAAGCCGAGAGAAGAGTGGACAAAAAAGTAGTAATGGGGGAGTCTTAGCGCACATGTGCTCACTTATCTCTTAATAGGTTTGGTTTTTTTGTTAAAGTGGACTGAAATCGTCACTGGTATGGAATAAAGTTATCTTGCCTGCATAAAGAAAACAGAAAAGTGTCCTAAAGTTGAAGACAAAATCACTCATCTAGACTGTGGACTGAGAAGCTGGGCTTGCTGCCTCTGTCAAGGGCAGGGCTGAGAGGAAAAGTCTGGGTAATTTAAGTTTTGGCTTTCAAGAGCAAAAGCAAAGTGGCAAGACATAGAAACCCTTGAGAGAGCCCTATGTTTAACCCGCTCATGGCTGAGTCTCTCATTTTGCCTGTGATGTTGTCAACATAAGTAAATTACCTTAATTAATTTCCTTGACTTTCACAGGAGTTTTATCCATGTTAGAGCAAACTTCTCACCAGAAATTCTGAATTTTTCAAATGGTGACATCTTTTTACTTCTCCACTTCTTTGATCTGTCAGAGCAAAGCTTTGAGATTTGGGTTGTTTGGGTTTTTTATTTCTGCTGTTGTTCCTGGCCAACTTCCCTGCAAAGTGTTTTGTGGTTTAGCACAGTCAATTCAATGACAGTTATAGTCTAACATATTTTGGATATCATTATTGTCTGTGTAGACAGAGTTTGAAATGTACTTTATTCATTTGACACATAAAAGATCAGATTCAAGCAGTACAGGTGGAAAATTAAAGGCAGGTATAGAGAAAAATTAGGTAAATATTAAAATATCTTTTAATAAGCTATGGAGGGAGTAAAAACAATGCTCCTTCTATTCTGCCATTGCAATTCCCAAATCTACTCTCCATTCAGAGCTACTTCTTGCTATTATTAATTCAATCTATCTCTATGCATCTTGCGAAGACTGCCAGGGGTTGTCAACACATATGTACTGTATCTTCTTCATGTAACATCAACTAAAAATGTGAATAGGTCAGAAAACCTGTCTCCTTTTCATGAAATATGGTGCATTTTAGTCACCCCAGAAGCCATGAAATTGCTCAGGCACTCACTGTGGTACAGTGGTATTACAGAATCACAGAATTACTAAGGTTGGAAAAGACCTGTAAGATCATCCAGTCCAACCATCAACCCAACACTATCATACCCACTAGACTGTGTCCTCAAGTGCCATGTCTACACATTCCTTGAACACCTCCAGGGATGGTGACTCCACCACTTCCCTGGGCAGCCTGTTTCAGTGCCTGACCACTCTTTCAGTGAAGAAGTTTTTCCTAATATCTAATCTAAACCTCCAGTGACGCAACTTGAGGCCATTTCCTCTTGTCCTATTAGTATTATATTGATAAAGTAAACGCTTCCCAATTTCTGTATCTCATCACAGAAAACTGATGGAAAGGACGCAGTGCTGGTAGTGTTCAGGCCAGACTTCTGAAGCGAGGACATTCTTCCCTCTGTCTATATCTGCCACCCCTACTACCGTACTATCTGTTGTAGAGCATAAGGAAAATTATCTACAGGTCCAAATCTTGGTCATCTTCTAACCACTTTTGAAGCAAAAAGGAGATTTAGTCCCTAAGCTGTATCTCATAAATTTCCTGGAAAGCAAGGGTAGGGGATGCTTCCTCCTGCTTCATAGTGAATCCTAACAGAATACCAGCATGCCGTGCCATGCTTCTTTCCTTTTAAATCACTGGTGTCCGTCTAAAAGAGGTGTGCACAGGTAGCTAGACTGAACCGAAGAAGAAAAATTACATAGAAAGACATCCTGAATACATGACAAATTACACCCCAAAGGTGAGATTGAGTATAGGCACCAATGTCTTGAGGGGTTTTTAGACTGTCTCTCCTACGAATGAGAGAAATTGGCTTTTTCAGGTTGCTATTCATCTTATCCTTAAGTAGACATCCAAAATATATGAATCCTGTTTTAAAAATACTTCTTCATTTTTTCTTTTCAAAGGAAAGATTCTATAACAGTATAATTTGCTCAGAAGTTGAAAATTATCATATACATGTCTAATATAAGATCACATGAATCCTACCTTTCAGGATTAGGAAATGTTAGGCTGAAGGGAAGAGACACCAGCTCAGTGATGGTAGCTGGAAATGTTTTGTTGCCTTCTTTTTCCTGTTATACCCCTTTCCCTGTGATTTCAATTGAAATTGAAAGCAACCAAGCTTTTCCAGATGTCTTTGGGATGCTTGTCCTTGTCACCACTTGAATCAGTGCCATCAATTTTACTTGTCTCCATCTTATAATAGGCAATCAGGGCACAGAATGGAGAAGGTTAACTTGCATGCACACAAATTCAAATTTTCCCACATAATCCTTTAAAGTTAATGAACTTTAAACAGAATCTAATGTCATTGGACTCAAAGTGGATGCTGGTTAATGATAGTGATGGGAATAGGATCAGTAGCCAAAGCAAAGGAAAAAGAATAAATCTGTGGAGAATGTGTGATACTTCTTTCGGTTTTATCTTCTGCCATGACTTCTTTCTGCTGCCTCCCAGAGGATACTGTGTATATGCATGTGCCTATGTTGTAAACAATTGGAGCTGGTTGCGTAATGCAATTTGAACAATGCATTCATGCTGTTTTGTCTCATTTTATTTTCAGAAGACATCAGTGAAAACCCACTTTATCAAGGATATTGAGTGCTAAAAAGAACAACAATAAAGCCAATTTCCCATAAGCTCATATATATTTAACACAAAGCATTACTCATGCAATATCCCAAACTTGTTAAGTGGCAGATCATCCTTGTAATACTGTGGACTGGATGCAGGAATGAAAGGTGTATATCTTCTTAGTTCAGCAACCTCAAATTTAAGCATGTAGTTTACATTAATGACCAAAGTCTCCTATATAATTAATGGAGAGGGATAGGCACTGCAGGCAACTTCATCTTTCAGGTTTCTCAGAAGAGATTAATTCTCTTCTGGAAATATTCATCATTCTGCACTGGTGAGGTGCAGCTTAGATGAGTAACATAGACTAGACATCTAAACTTTAGGTGACTAGCTTTCCAAAAGAAAAGATGTCAGTGAGGATTCAGGCTTGCCATTAGGTTGTTATTCCATTTTTCCTAGCTGTCAGGCATACACCTGGCCTTTGCCAAGGAAGAAGTGTAATGTGGCACTGAAGGAGTGATCTGCACTTTCAGGACAGGACTATGAAGCCTAAGGGATAACAGCCATGACCTCTCTGGTTTCCCTTAGCAGGCTGATGGAGGTACCCACCTCTCTTTATTGACTATGATATAGAGAATTCAGACACTTTAGGGAGATGGATTATGTCTATAATATCCAATAGGTCTAACTGCTTCCACCTAAGGAAGATAGGTTGGACTGCTGTGGAGATTAGAAAAATAATAACTTTCCTATAAGGTTGAAACTCTCTGAATGAGAATCCTTGGGGTTTTGCTGTGCCTGATTCAGAACAAGACTGCAACCTAGAGTGTGCAAAATGCTTTCTCTGTACCAGAGTAATGTGGACATCATAAAATAATTCTGCTATAAACTTTGAGCTATACCAGAAACACATATACTCCAGAGGAATACGTGTGTATATATATATGTATCCTCTCTGTCTAAATATCTAGGTAGAAGTAAATGGGTATACATGCATATTCAGACACATGAATATGTATATTATACACATAAACAAATATAGTTGTCTAGTATCTTTTACAGTTAGAAAAGAACAGGTTTGCCTTCAGGTATTTCAAGTTAATGATATGAAGCACCTCAGCTACACTATAACTGTTAAGCTGAATTTTGTTTTGCATTTTGATTATAAATTAGAAGGACGGTACATTAACTCTGTTTTGAGGATAAGATTAAAAAAGGCCCTGTTTATTAAGCTGTTACTGTGGTGATATTTGCATCATACATTACATTTATAATTGACTTATTAAAACTTATACACTGCAAATTATAGTGATAGCACCCACAGGCTAAAAAATCATCAAAATATATAATGGCAATTTAAGAAGGTTTCTATCCACAAATGGGAATTTTTATCTGGTGTTCTCTTGTCCTAATGTTCTACTCACGGCTTTTGCAATATTCAAATATGTAGCTGAAATGTTGCAAAGAGATATTGAAAAGGGTGCTGGGAGGAAGCACAACACAAAGAGACTCTGAAGAACACATTAGGTGATAATACAAAAAAGATCCAATGTACAGCAAGATAAGACAGTGTTTCAGGTAGCTTTTGCTTCAGACTTAAAGGAAAGGTGGGGTAGGCAACTGGGTCATCTTTTACTCTCAGCTATGGATTTTATAGACTAATCCCTCACACCCTGTCTTCGTAAAAATGTGTCACTATCTCCCTACCTACATTACTGGAACAGTGAAGATTAATGGAATAAAGATTGCAACAAATTCAGAAATAAAAGACATACATACATAAAAATAGTTGACCTCCTGATGAGATCTACTGAGCTCCTAACACCTGACTTAAATTTTTTTATTCTCTTAACATGTAGGATACAACAAAAGAGCAAAGAATGTGGTGATGAACTCCAATTTGTCCAAGATTCACTTTGGATTCTTTTGAAAATATTTAGAGGCAACCCAGTAACATGGACATTTTCTTGACTGGTGACACTGCACAAAGGTGTTCAGTAGATCAGAGATGGATCTGAGGAGGTACCAGGGAAACACACAAAACACAGTGTAAAGCTGTGAATGACAGCCTCAAGGTTTGGTTATCATATAACACAAATGTATAATCACCCAGTGCATCATTCATTATTCTACAATGACTGTCTTCCTGTAGACTGTCCCCAGGAGCTTGTCCAC
This sequence comes from Rhynochetos jubatus, assembly GCA_027574665.1. Classification (NCBI taxonomy): domain Eukaryota; kingdom Metazoa; phylum Chordata; class Aves; order Eurypygiformes; family Rhynochetidae; genus Rhynochetos; species Rhynochetos jubatus. The sequence goes on from CM050650.1 coordinate 120,661,208, forward strand.
ATGAGTAAGCAGCTAAAGATTTGTTGATTTGGAGATACTGTCTCTTACCTTCTGGCAATCAGCACATGAAGTTTAATATTAGATCTTGTTTGTGCAAATCATTGACAGAGATGAAACAATGAGATAAAAAAATAACTAGTGTTCAGAAAAATCTTAAATAATTTCAGGAAGTCAATGCATTTTCCTAGTAATAGGAATTTATTGCCTTAAGACACAGAAAACACCCCCACACAGCTGGCAGGAACAATACAAGGATCTAAGTGAGACCCAAATCCTTCTGGAGACACAGGCAAAGGTCAGGCAGGACACCTCAACACACTGTTAAGGCAGATGAATCCTCCCTATTGACTATGTTGATCTCCATTGGCTATAAAGGAAGCTTAGACACCTGGTTCAAATACAGACACCCACATTGCTACACTGTAGAATTAAAAATTGACCTGCTTTGATATGGAGCTGAACTCCACTTTATCAGGGTAAACAATTAACATTTTGTTGGTAGAAAGTGGATAAAATTAATTGTATGTTACACACCCTGTCTAGAATCACAAAAATCAGAACTGAGTCAGGAACTGAACTGATTCTCACTCTCATGACACTGTTACAGATATGTTCACCTCTCTTGTAACAGCTCAAGCACTGGGATTTAAAATATATAGTGTTTTAGGCAACAAGTTACAAATGCATCTGACACAGGTGCATTTAGATTGAGGCTTTCAAAGCCATCTAACAGCTTGTTATGCAACTGCACACTCCTGGGTCTCTCTCCCTCTCTACATTCTGGAAACTTCTTTTTTGATTTCCTCGCCTCAGAAAATAATCAGAAAGAAATACTGGAAAAGTTTCAGTTTATTCTACTGTAGGGTTTTGTGCAACGCCTATCAGAAATGCATCATGCTCTGAAATTTGACAGAGCTATGACAAGGCTTAGGTATTCTGGGTCTCTCAGAGCCAAGAACATATTCTGAAATTATGTGATCTTCACTGAGATGTTTACCAGATGTCACAGAATGTGGCAAGTCAAGGAACAAAACACTGAGACAGATATGGATCAAATACATTAGTAAATGCATTTTAGTTTGGGTGAATAATAGTTAACATTTCTCCCTGTATCTCACTTCTGAGTAAAAAGAAAACAGAAAACTAGCAAAACCTTTAATCATAAGGAAAATCAATAAGGTAATCTGGGATAAACGTGTCAAATATATACATAAGAAAATAAATAGAAGTGACCAAGGCCAGCTCTAGGTATAGAAAAGCAGACAGTTACCCAGAAGTAGTAGCTGGCCCTAGTAAGATGAAGACTCAAAGTACTTTTTCCTTATTGATGTCTCACTGAGAGGACACATTGCCCGGGCAGTTGGTCCCTGTCTGCTGCTCACACAGCAAAAGCAGGCACCTGGCTGCTGGTTCTGCTGGGGCATGCAGTGCAGGGTAGAGGTCTGCAGAGCAGCTGTTCCTGCAGCCCAAGGCATGCAGCTCCATCCAACAGTCACTGTTGTGGTCCTCACTTCCATTGCACTAAAGAAACCAAAGACTCAGGGCTTGGTTCCAGGCAAATTATTTTGCTCACTTTTTTAGGCCACCAAAGTTCAGTTTTCCTAATGTCACTGTAAAGATGCGAGATCATTATGAAGTCTATCCTCTTCACTTGTTAACACTGCAAGACATGCAGAAGCACTTGATAGAAGATACGTGCATACCTCTCATCCAAGGAACAGGTTAGGAGTCTCTGTTCAATGTACAAACATCCTTTTTCTTGTACAAACAAACAGCATTATCTCCCTAATAAATTCTCTTATTCCACAGGATCAGAGTAGCTGCCTCTAGTCCCAACTCCCAAAGTTTCTGTGGGCTTTGAGAAGTGCTGGAACAGTCAGTGCATGGAAATGAGGGCTGAGACCTCGAGTGTTCTGTGGATGACCAGCAGGAATGTCAGACGATGGCTGTGGCTGATTACAGGAGTGATCCAAAGAGTAAGAATCACCCTGAAGTGGTTTTTACAGCTTGAGGTTTCCTGGTAGCTGGTGGATACATGCCTTTGCAATACATGTTATATTTCAAGCCAGAAGTGCTGAAGTTGCATAAACTGGAAGTCCAGTCCATCTCATCAACAGTGCAAGTAGAAGTAATATTAAGCATTATCAGAAATCATTATATAGAAAGGTTTAATACCAATCTTGGCACAATCCTGCCCTGCAGATTGTGACTGAAGTTTTCACCTGCAGAAGATCTCACAATTCTGAGTTCATGGTTATTTATACCAAGGTAATGACCACTGTGAGATTCCAAATTTGCAGGCCAGTGAATTGCTTAGAGCATCTCCCTTTGCTTCTTTGTTACCTATAGGACCTATTCTTTGACCCCTGGCAGAATGAGAGGGAGAGACACCTGGCATGAAGTTCTGTCCTGGTGTAAAAGTTATAAACCCATTGGCAGATTGTATTAACACAGGGTCTACTCTGAGATTTGCAAAACAATTAGTGTTGATTCTGTAGTAAATTTGACTAACCACAGCAGGAAAACTGCTCTGTAAATGTGTTTGTATGCAAAACTGATGACATTCATGCATCTTCCACTGACATTTATATTTATTATCTAACAAAAAATATATGTATACCAGGGTTTATTTAACTTTAAATGGCAACTCTTTTGCCACTGAATTTGCATTAGACTGCATGAATGCAGCAGACTTAGTCATAAGTATTTTGTTTATCATCATCTTGGAGGGATGGAGAAGGAAAAGCCTGAAAACTTGCATTGAGTAACTTTCATGATTTCAAATGCTGCCTGAGTTCTGTCTTTTCTGTTGCCATTTATATCTGAGATAAACTATTCAACGCATATGAAATGTTAATCTTGACTAATTTAAGTGGTTGACTGTGGATGATTTTTACTCCTAATTTTCTTATTAAAAAAATTATCACAGAGAAAAAACATATTCAAAACCAACCTCAAATAAAGGAAACGAAAATATTTGCAATTTCATTAGTTCCTGGTGGGATTTTTGTTACGGACAAGTCTGGACAGGGTAAGTGAGAAGAAAAAAAATATTAAAAAACAGAAGTCCAAAAGGCATCAAATGGTTTTAAATTGAGTTTGGAAGCATTCCAAGTTTGACTTTCAAAAAAGACTTTGATTTACAGTAGTTCATGTTGGGCTCATGTTGTGCCTGCCAAAAATCCAAAGTAGATCAGAGCTTTTTTTGAAATAAACACAAGTCTAATCTGATGTAGGTATTTCAAAACTCCCACTGCTTTAGTTGTAACATCATCTGTTACTGAATGATTTATAAATCATCCCTTTACAAGCAAATTTCTATGAGGCTGAGGGTGATATATTTTAATTTTGGGATGCCAGGACATGTTTAAATTCCATATTACAATTGATGGAGACTCTCCACTGTTTTTAAAAGTATTTGTGAAATGGATTACCCCTGGCTTTCTGTATATCAGACAAAACCAGTACCTGGAGTGCAAAGGTATGATGGAGTGATACTTCTTTGGCTTTCCACTTAGTAGAAAGGAGACAAAAGGGCAGAATTGCTAACAAACATTTTATTCTGCTTGATTTTCAACTGCACATGACTGCAGTTCTTTTCTGAAAGAAGAAAAAAAACCACCCACTTTTACTTTTTTAGAAAATAACATGTTTACACCTGGATCTGTTTATAACAAAATAGTTTATTAGGAGGGATCATTTCGTGTTGGTGGAGTAGGATCTGTCTTGACACAATTTAGATATATAAAACCAACACATTTCTTCTCATTTATTTTTGGGTAGCGTCTCTTTGGTGTTGATCCTAAGAGACTGTCTATCTTGCAGAGGACAGCTCAACCCACTTTGACACTGGCAAGAGTATTTACCCTCAAGAAATACCTATCTCTCGGCATTGATTAGCAACAAACCCCAGATAACTACAAATATTGGTATTGGGGGGTAATATTTTTTTGGTAGAAACCCAAATATTATTAGTTGTGGGGGGGACAACTTTTGCCACCCTAATGGGAAATGCTTACCTTTTAATTTGCAAGCCTGATGCACAGGACAGAACAGGGGATACGCTAAATGGTGGCGCCCAGGCTAGGACGTCATCGACGTTAGAAGCAGCAGACATGATCTGGGACTGAGGACATCAGCAAAAATGGAAGTGGTCTGAATTACACAGCAGCTGGTCCAAAGAAAGTTGTCTCAACGACAGAATTGAAGGGTAGCAGGCATTCATGTCCACAACAATTTTTGAAGAAAACTTGTTCCTAAAATAAAAAAATAAAATAAAATCTTCACGTTAACTTTCTTTGGGTACAATTTAGGAAGCAGAGAAAAATAGCAAGGTATGTTGATGAAATTATTAACAAATTAAACTCAGAATACTGTCACTGAAAATCCAGAAAGGATCCCTATTACCTTTTTTTCTCTCACCTTACCTTCAGCTATAGAAACCAATCCCTTTGATTTCCAAATTTCAGTGTTGAAATTCAAACACTGATTCCTAACTTCATTATGATGGGAGTACATACTTAGTCATTGTGGACACGTTCCCTGGAAAAAATGTTATTGTGTAACTATTTTTGAGGATGAGGAGGTGATGAATGAGGAGGTGATTGGTGACAGCAAACATGGCTTCACCAAGGGTAGATCATGCCTGACAAATATGGTGGCCTTCTGTGATGGGGTCACAACCTTGGTAGATAGAGGGCAGCCAACTGTCTTCATCTGCCTGGACTTGTGCAAAGCCTTCAATAGCATCCCACATGACGTCCTTATCTCTAAACTGGAGAGGCATCTATTTGACGGAGGGACTGCTCGATGGATAAAGAACTGGCTGGCTGGTCGCACTCAGAGAGTTGTGGTCAATGGTTCAGTGTCTGAGTGGAGATCAGTGACGAGTGGCGTTCCACAGGGGTCGGTGTTGGGACCGGTCCTGTTTAACATCATCAGTGACATGGATGATGGCATCGAGTGCACCCTCAGCAAGTTTGCTGATGACAGCAAGCTGTGAGGTGCAGTTGACATGCTGGAAGGAAGGGATGTCATCCAGAGGAACCTTGAGAGGCTGGAGAGGAGGCCCACTGCCAACCTCATGAAGTTCACCAAGGCCACGTGCAAGGTCCTGCACCTGGGTCAGGGCAATCCCAAATACAAGTACAGGCTGGGTGGAGAATGGATCGAGAGCAGCCCTGAGGAGAAGGACTTGGAGGTACTGGTGGATGAGAAGCTGGACATGAGCTGGCCGTGTGCACTGGCAGCCCAGGAAGCCAGTCGTATTCTGGGCTATATCAGGAGAAATGTGGCCAGCAGGGTGAGGGAGGCGATTCTCCCCCTCTACTCTGTTCTTGTGAGACCCCACCAGGACTACTGTGCCCAGCTGTGGAGCCCTCAGCATCAGAAGGATATCAGCCAGTTGCAACGAGTCCAGAGGAGGCCACGAAGATGCTCAGAGGGCTGGAGCCCCTCTGCTATGAAGAAAGGCTGAGAGAATTGGGCTTGTTCAGCTTGGAGAAGAAAAGGCTCCGGGGAGATCTTATAGCACCTTCCAGTACCTGAAGGGGGCCTATGAGGAAGCTCAAGGGGGGACTTTTTACAAGGGCCTGTAGACAGGACAGGGGGTAGCAGATTTAAACTGAAAGCAGGGTGGTTTAAATTAGAGATCAGGAAGAAGTTCTTCCCGGAGAGGGTGGTGAGGCCCTGGTACAGGTTGCCCAGAGAAGCTGTGGAAGCCCCATCCCTGGCTGTCTTCAAGGCCAGGCTGGATGAAGCTTGGAGCAACCTGGTCTAGTGGAAGGTATCCCTGCCCATGGCAGGGAGGTTGGAACTAGATGATGAACTTCTTCCTGATATCAAATCTAAATCTCCCCTCTTTCAGTTTAAACCCATTACCCCTTGTCCTGTCACTACAGGCCCTTTTAAAAAGTCCCTCTCAGAGAACAAAACAATCAATTCCAATTTTTTTTTTTTTTGGTGAGAATTATGCAATTCTTCAGAAACTTTACATAGATCCAATTTACAATGCTGCAAAGCTCTTCTCCAATATGTGCTGGGCTCCACGGATCCACAGTGAGAAAGTTGGCATTTCGTCATGGCAATCCTGAAAAATGGTCTAATGACCTGATGAAATTACGTTGCTGTAGATTAGCAATTGGAGAGTGGAGGAGTGGTTTTCATCTGAAACCTCTAAATAGCATATCGTTAAAATACAAGCTTCACTTCACACTTTGCATTTCAATGCTTTACCTATTTATTTTCTTTCTTTGTCTTTGTTTTCAGTAAAATATTGCTTTACCTATTTATTTTCTTTCTTTGTCTTTGTTTTCAGTAAAATATTGCTTTTATCAAGCATTTATCAGACAGTTAGACAGACTGAGAAATCAGGTGCCTTCTTCTTATTGGAAAGAGTCAATTATTCGTCCCCAAACAGCAAGATATATCAAATAAACAAATATCGAGCTCCCTGGCATTAGTTCTGGTGAAGTGGCAGGGTTGCTAGATTTTATTTTAATATGTTAATCTAATAAAATGATGCAGTTTATTTTATATCTTAAGGGAGAGGTGCTGATATTATCTCAACTTTAGATGCATCCTCACTTGCCTGTACAGATCAGCATTCTGCTTTATCAGCGTGATGTTACTGGATGTGGCAATTTATAATTGTAAATGGCAGCTTGGAGATTTTCTAAAAGCTTTGGCTTTTTTCTGAATACTGTGGAATTTCATTAATTATTATTATTTTGACTATGAAAAGAGGATTTGCCCAAGGGCAGTTTTGAGGCTCCTTAAAGATTATTTTCCTCCACGGAAGGTTGCCAAGATTTCAAATTTCTCTGTCAAGAGACTCGCCTTGTTTTGTGGGAGGTGACTGGAGTGAGCATGAACATTTACAGCCTTGGGAAGGAGACCTCAAACATTGCTCATTCTCTTTGAGGTCATGTTATCTCCCCGATGTGGGGGTAGCTGTCACAAACTGTAGCCCATGAAACATCCCTCACCAAAGCTGTGTCTGCCTTTGCCTTTGTACAGCACGGGGAAGGAGCTGGAAGCACCCTAAGCAAGGTATATTCAGCCCACAGCAGGGCGAGTCCTAGCAAGGAGGGATCCTTTCTCACCTGGTATATGCCAGAGTATATATTTCCTTCTCCAGAAAGTATCTTCTGTAACGCAGCCTGAGAGATAGGTAGAAAAAGGGAGACTTCATAGGAATACTGTAATCTGAAGCTGGAAATCAGGGAATGGTTGAGGTTGGCAGGAACCTCTGGAGATCAATTGTCCAACCCTTGTACTCAAGCAGGACCACCCAGAGGCAGTTGCATAGGACCACATCCAGTCAGCTTTTGAATATCTCCAAGAATGGAGTCTCCACAATGTAAACCACCTTTAAAAATGGACATTATAATTAAGGAAGGTACTGTAAAATGGATCTGTTTTGCCTAAGTTATGGAGGAAAAGGAGTGAAGAAAAAGCAGGTATGATCTTCAGCAATGAGGGGGAACAAAATGAGAAACTGAATTGCAATATTTTATCAAAACCTGAAAATTATCATTAATGTTAAAAGATAGGGACAATTCTCCTCTCCACTAGGATTTTTTTCCCAATCAAAGAGACCCTTACAGAGCAACTCTCTTCTGTCATCCTCTTCCCACCACACATAAGCAGAGCAAACAGAACCATGACCCTTTTATACTGTGAGCCCTTCAAACAATTCCCAGTTGATGAACAAAACAGAAGAAAGTTTGGATCCATCCCAGGGCTGTGAGTGACTCATCTGTCTAGAGCACACAAGTCCTTGTGATGAGTCACTTTCTTTTGATGCAAGTTTAAAGGTAATTAAATAAAAGGGGAGGAGACAGCATTTTCAAGCTCCCTCCACTGCAGTAGTTAGATGAAACTAGCATCAGTCCTAATTCTAGATCCTCAAGACTAGGGGTACAGCATTGTGTCTTGTTGTGGTGGGAGGTTTTCACCTTCACATCAGTGCCTGCTGGAGGTGAAACTCCATGTACACTGCTCCAGAAGGGCCCTGTTAGGCTGCTGTAGTCAATGCTCCACACCAAACAGCTGCAAATCAAATCAGCCGCAGACTTCGCTCCAGCTACTCAGCACCATAATAAAGGGGTGATAAAGACAGAAACAGCTCTGAAAGTCTCATGAAGAAAAAAGACTGGAAAAGAGGGATTACCAATATATTCCAAAATTACTCTTCTATGCATAAGTTTGCCCTTTTATCTTTCTTCTGTAACATACTTTCCATTTTGTTTAAAACCTGTGTGAGAAAATTGTTTTTTCTTGTTTTCCCCAGGGAAGAAAGGACTGAGGCAGGCACATGATAGCCAAGGAAAATATGCAGTTTCCTAAAATATTCAAGAGGACTGTCAGAAGGGTTGTCTCGGTCAAAGCTTCAGCTCTGCAAGTTTAGCTAGGATTTGTAGACCAGGCTATACACTTTGGACACCCTATTCGCTTTCATCCACACCTATTTTCTCTGGATCCATGAAGAAATCCAAGGTAGGTACCCACAAAGTAGAGCGTCAGCTGATGTCTGTCTCCCATCAGCTAGCAAGGACCACATGTCCTTATAGCAAATCCATGTCTGGATTACTTAGGAAGGGCAGCAGGGAATGGATGTGGCCTTTAAAAGGAATTCAAATTCTTCAGCATCTGTACTTACTCACTTCTTCAGCTATAACCAGTGAGAAAATCTATACCCTGAAGGAAGAGTTTGCTCCCATCTTATTCTTTATTTTTTTCTGTTTCCTCATTGCTCTTTCTCCTCTAATTTTTCTCTTTTCCGTCTGTGTTTTCTCTAGTCTTCCACCTGTCTTTATCTCCCTGCAGCAACTCCTAACTCATAGACTCACCCTAGTTTCTCTACTGAAATGATCATCAGCATAGAGATTTAGGGTATATGTAGAAACTTGAACACTTCTTCTGAATATGTTTTTATTTTATTTTTGTTTGACTTCAAAGTGAAAAAAAATTAGGAATCTGGCACAGAAGAAAGTAACTCATAGATGCGAATTATTTTTATCACAGAAACAAAATCAAGCAAAACCACAAGGACCTCCATGGCATATACCATGCTGCATAAAGACAATGAGCTTTGCAATTAGGACCATTGCTCCACATTGCTGATACAGTAAGACACTATCTCTAGCAGTAAATAACATCTGAGAAGTTATCTGGTCCTAAATCCAACTGTCACACTCTGACACTATTCATGCTATTCAGCTCTTCTACCCACCAAAACAGTGTGGCCACATGCACACGCGGGCAGCTCCTGGATTGAGGTGCATCTAAGATTCAGTAATATTTACATGGAGGTACAAGAGTATAATTCCAGACATTTATGCTCAGCTTTTAACCCTGTTGTATCTTAGATGATCAAGTTCTTTAGTGAATTTGACTTTTGGACTCTTTACATTTCATTGTTTACCAATTATCTCCAGTTTTGAGAAATGTTACAGACCATGTGAGCCAAAGAGGTAAAAATGAGGAAAAGCTACTCTGGTGGTTGTTCCCTGGAAAAATTATTGAAGTGGCATTTGAGCTATGACTAATTTATTTAGTATTCAGAATTTAGTGAATGCTTTTGTCACATCACCCATCATAAATAAAAGGAAAAAAATAGAAACCTGTTTGATGCCTCAGGCATGTTTCAGTTTGTTGTTCAGGTCAGTTCATTTCAATGCTTAATTTTTAATGGTTCATTTAACATAATTGTTTAGACTAGAAAATATTTTCATATAAATCTTGGATTTTTGGGGTCAGTTGCTGTCACCTCAAAACATCTTAAGATTCAGATGGCAAATTAAACCTGTTAGAAAAGGTGGTCTTGTCATTTGGGCACCTGAATGGGACTCAGCAGACTCAAGATGAATTTCAGCCTCTGTTACTGATTCTTTATGTGACATTGGGTAAAACATTTAGGCTGCATCTCCAAAGATTTTGAGTACAAATAGTTTTGCTCACACAGTTGCTCACAGTTTCCATGTTTGTTGCTCAGTATCCATCCTGTGAGAGAAGGAAATTATAGTTTTCTACTATGTATAGAAATGCAACCCAGTAGTGTCTGAGGTATCCAAGATCCCTCAGTCTTACAGGGTATAGGATCTTCTTATTAAAAATAATTTTGGGTCCCTTCCAACCCCAACCATTCTATGATTTCATGATTCTATGATTTTATTAGCACTCATCCATATTCAAACAGGAAGCAGTAGCCTTAAGATCTTTAATACCTGAGGCAGAAATAATTCATTTGTTGGGATAGATCCATTACAATGTCCTCTGCTGGCTTTGGTCCACACTCCCCTTAGCTTTCTTTCTCCCCAAATAGTTATACTAGAGAGATAATTTCCACTGGTAATTTCATAACTAAGAATTGTTTACAGGAGGGAGACAATCTAACATTTTGCTAAGTTTAGCCCAAGGTTGTTAAGAATTCATTGCTTAAGTGTTCCTTTCATATAATAAACTATTGAATATTTAACTGAACTCAAGGTGTTTTCATCTTTGCAACTTTCATACTTTTTTCCAAAACAAACCCAAGCATATAGAACAAAATTACTTCTGCTTACATTGTCTCTGCAAATAACTGAATGGCCTGATTTTGGCTGGGATAGCACTAATTTTCCTCCCGGTAGCTGGTATAGTGCTTCGTTTTGGATGAGAATAATGTGACAACACACAGATGTTTTGGTTGTTGCTGAGCGGTGCTTATACTAATTTAAGAACCTTTCAGCTTTCCATCCTCTGCTACCAAGGAGATGAACAAGAAGCTGGGACCATAGCCGGGACAGGTGACCCAAGCTGGCCAAAGGGACATTCCATACCACATGACATCATGCTCCCACACTGGGGGCTCAGTATATAAACTATGGGAAGTTGGCTGGGAAACGGCAATCACTGCTCCAGGACTGGCTTGGCATTGGTATGTGTGGTGAGCAGTTTCATCACTTGTTTTTCCTGGGTTTTGTTTTTTAATCTATTTTTGTTGTTTTCTTTTTCATTACTTCTTGATGATGATGATGATGATGATGATGATGATGATGATGATGATGATGAAAACTATTACACTGTTCTTACTCCAACTTACAAGCTTTATTACTTTTGCCCTTCTGACTCTTTCTGCCATCCCTTTGGGGCAGGGGGAGGGTGAGTAAGCTTGGGGTGGTGTTCTTGGTTACTGACTGGGGTTAAACATGTATTCATGGCATAGACCAGCTCACAAGAGGGTATTCTAAGGACCCAAAAGGTATCAGTGGGCTTTTGATATATTTGCCTTGGAAACACAGGAAATTAAACAACTGTGCATCTTGCCCAGTCTGTCAGAGGACCTTTTTATGGTGGTGTTTCTGACGGTCAAAGAATAACAGGCACTGATCACCACCACGATGGTGCATTAGCAGCAATATCATGCCAACCGAGACTCCCTTGTTCCCATCCATAAGCTTATTCATCAACTGGAGAGCCAAGGAGGGACCAGCAAGACTTGCTCACCCTTTAACAGTCACATCTGGCCAGTGTGTAAATCTAACAGGGAGTGGACACTAACAAACAGTGGACTATTGTGGCCTGAATGAAGTCACGTTGCCACTGGGTGCTGTGATGCCGGACATGTTAAAACTCCAAGATGAACTGGAGTCAAAGATAGCCATGTGGTACGCCACAACTGACACCACTAATGCTTTCTTCATTCCTTTGGCAGCAGAGTGCAGGCCACAGTTTGCTTTCACTTGGAAGGGTGCCCAGTACCCCTGGAACTGACTGCCCCAGGGGAGGAAGCACAGCCCTATCATTTGCCATGGACTGACCCAGATCGCACTGGAACAGGGTGAAGTTCTGGAACACCTGCAATATGTTGATGACATCATTGTATGGAGCAACACAGCAGAAGGAGCTTTTGAGAAAGGCAAGAAAATCATCCAAAATAGTCCAAATCCTTCTGGAAGACATTTCTGCCATAAAACAAAGTAAGGTCAAGGGACCTGCACAGAAGATCCAGTTTTTAAGAGTAAAATATCAAGATGGTTGTTGCCAGATCACAATGGATACGATCATCAAAATAACAGCTATGAACCCACCAACTGACAAAAATGAAACACAAGTTTTCTTAGGTGTTGTGGAGGAGGATGCATATTCTAAATTACAGTATGATTGCAAACCCCCCCTATCAAGTGACCCAGAAGAAGAACAATTTCAAATGGGACCCTGAGCAATGACAAGACTTTGAGCAATCCATATATTACATACAGGGTTATAGTGACTTAAAAGTTAATAATTTATCAATGGAAAATTATATACCTGTTGTGAATTAGTCTCTGCTCTTCAGACCAAGAGCCTTTGAGTAGGAATATGTCTTTGAGTAGAGAAATATCTTTGAGTAGGGATAGAAATATATATAAGTAATTCCTACTGAGTATATTATGAAGTCAGATTTTCACCCAAACCCATATCTGGGGAGAGAGAAAATCCTTCACAGTTTACACTTAGGGTGGCAGGTTTCACAGACTTGTGGCCTGCACACACCTTTAAAGAGCTCACCCGATGACTAACATTGTCAGATTAAAACACTGAAAAATCATTAGAAATCATAGTGTTTGATATATATTCCTCAAAATTTCAGAGCCCTTTGGATTCAGATTTTCATGCTTCTTTTAGCTAGCCTAATGAATGTCAGTAATTAAAAACAAAACCTAAGGTTCTTCATACAGAATGTGTCTCTCTAGAACAGTTTCTCTAATAAACCCACTCCTAAATACTGTGAGATAATGACACTGCTGTGAAATACTGGAATATTTAATAAAATCATGATATGATCCTGCAGCTGGAGGAGATAGATAATATTAATTAGAGGAAAGGACTTTACAATCCGGGTTTTATTTTCTTCTCTCTAAGAAAACAGTAATTTTACCTGTTTGACCTTGCTTTTGCTGTCTAAAAAATGGTGGTAACCCCACTCTTTTGTGTAGGAATTGTCAGATGAGGGCAAACCTTGGTTTAACAATAAGGATTTTGGACTTCATTCATGACAACTGGGTTCTGCTTGTTCATAATTCCATGACCTCCATGATAACAGCCTTCATTAACCCTCCCATAATTCTTTTCTCTGTCAATTTTGCCTATTTTATCCAAGAAGATTGTGCCTTTTTGAGGAGAGGGCTTTGCTTTCACACTGTATTTGTGCAAGATCTAATTAGGTGAGATTTTTGTTACATATGTACTGCTATTCTCAGTGTTTGTAAAGTGCTTTAAAACCCTCTGAGGAGAACTGATTGATGTGATAGAGGGCATTAGCACTGTAGAGAGATCCATATTTTGCTATATAGAAATAGGCTGATTTCAATGCCATAAAAGAGTTGTGAGCTTGCTCAAAAATGCTCAATATATGCAATGAGATAGCTCAAGTTAGCTTCCAAATTTGAAAAAATCTAGATTTAAGTATAAAATGCAAAAACACTTGTTTTGAGGGAGATTTATTAGACACTCTCAGCACTTGTGATTGGCATTTTCTTCCCCAAATGGCCTTCTCTGGCTTTAGTAATTTCAGAGTAAGTAGACGGTGCTTTCACACACACTCTCAGCCTTCCCTTTGCCAGAACATTGCTCTACTTGTTTGCTGTCTTCCAAAAGCAAGCCCGTGGTGCTCTGCTCTGGTTACACAGGAGTTGGTAAATCACCTGACAAAGAGTACGATGGCGTTTCAGCATCAAGGCTTCCCACAGGAGACATTATACCTTCAAGGGGGAGAGACAGAAGGGGAATGGGGGGAGCAGGGGAAGGAAGATGGATGCATAGTGGCAAGGCACCCAGGATGTCACTTACAGCCGGCTGGCCTAAGTCGTCAGGGTTCATTTCCATTAAGCTTTGTGTCAGTTCAGAAACTTTACACAAGAGGCTGTGTGAAGCATTCTGCCACTGCTGACTGCCCGGGGCTAGCCCACAGTACCTATCTTGTCACCAGTTTTCCAGAAAACCTCTCTGAGAATTAGTTGCATATGTTGGCCAAGCTAACCATAGAAGGCGAGTTTTTGTCTGGTTTTTGTTAGCTTGGGACTGGATGATGTTGATGATAATTATTATTATTGTTTGGTTTCAGATGCTTTTTTTTGCAAGGGTTGGGTGTTGGTTTGGGGTTTTAAGGGAAGGTGGATCACCATAAAATACTGCAAAGTATTACTGAATATGTAGGATTGCAAGAAGAAAGGAATGATGGTAATGAGGTGAGGTCTCATATCACAAAGAAAAGCTTCCTCTGTGGGCTTTTTACTAAGGTTGTAAAAGAAGCATCAAAAGTGATTGTAAGAATGTGACTGGAGTTGTTCTGAGTCTGTATTTAGTCTACTTTAAAAATGCAGAGATTATTATCATGAACAACTCCAATGAATTTAGCTTGCATTAGAAGGGGAGGAGACTAATTGCCATACTATTGTCAGGTACAGGTTTCAGGAGCTATAGCTAATTTCTAAAAAATCCATATACCGTTACAGTATTTGATAATCAGGAACAATTACACCATGGTTGTATGTGAAATAAAGTTTAGAATTTTTTCTCTAGGATACTTTGAGTTTGCTTCTTCACTGCTTATCCCACATTTTCTTTCTGGTGTTATGCTACAAAGGAATGTAATTGTATTATGTTACTTGTTTCCTCATTGTGATTGTGGAATAGTGATTGGGATATACTCTTCTAGACATTCTCCAAATACTAAGAAACTATCCTTGCTGTGAAACATGCTTTGCAGAAACAGGGCCTGGGGATGCCAAACTGAACTTTATGTGATGGCCAAATATCAAGATCTGTGCTCACACTAAACACCAGCCATCTCCCCTCTATTTTTGATTTTCTTATTCCTTTGTAATACAAAAACTTGGGAAAAAAATAGGAGGAAGGCAGGAATATATATGTACATTTAAAACATAAACCTGTGACATGGAAATGCTGGATTTCAGTTCATGAGCTGGCCCAGACAAGAAAAGCAAATGCATGTATGCATAATTAAAAAGTTATTTATCTCAGTGAATCACAGGAATTTAGGTTTGTGCCTGAGCTCTTTGCCGAAAGGGGGTCTGACACAGGCTCACTCTATGCCTTGAAATAAATGTCTCTGATCTACACTTCTTCATTTTTCTTGGCTGATAATAACCAGTTAATATTTATGGATCATGCTGAAAACAATTTTTACTCTGATTATAAACCTTAGGGTGCAAACTTTTCCTCCATCTCTGATGTCTGCCTTACATCTCACCAGTCACGCTACTTGTGTTTAACAAGTGAATAATGAGGCTAGCAAAAACAAAGTCAAGTGTGCTTTTTTTTTCCTTTTGTAATATCACGATTTCATAAGCCAATTCCCTGCTCCTAGGAAATATTTCTGCTTCTCTTTCCAGAAAAGCAAACATTTTTTTATTTTAAGTTGCTCTTTTAGGTTTCATGTCCCAGGCCTCTTTATTTTCCCTTCCTCAGGCTTCCTTTTTGAGTTGCAAAAAAGGAAAAAGGGCAGGAAAAGAAAAGAGAGGAAACAAAAGCTGAAAATTTGCCAACCAAAGTTTTTTAAAACATAACATAACATAAAACATTTATACACTGAACATAACTTTCCTTCTTCTTCAAGTCCTAGCCTAACTTCTTTAAACATTCTTTAAAACAGGTAGTTTAACGGCTCAAAAGCCAATACCTTTATTGGTTTGATTAGTGGCTGAGGATAGAAACCCGTTAGTGGGGACACTAACATAGGTGCCTGGTGGGAAATCAGTCCTTCTTCTGATGCTACTATGCTCAGGGGTGGGCAGTGAGGAGGGGGAGATGCAGCAGTGCTCTGATGCAAAGCTGGGTCTGTGCCCCATCTGCCTCCCTCTCCTTTTCCCACTTAAAAAAACACTGAGGAACCACAATAAATTTAGGGGCAATACCTTTATACCTGGACTGTGATTCAGGCTTGTGGTGTTTCTTTCTTCATGCTAGATGCAGGTCTTCCTCTAGGTTTTCACAATGAATAATGAAGTGGGTGTCTTTGGATGGTATTCTTCTGACCCTGTGGTCTTTAAGGTTATAATTATACTTGCAAATAAAGTGGGCTAGGGACTGATCTCTTGGGTCCTGATGAGAAGGCTCAGCTCACATCCCTGCGTACAACGAAACTCAGCCTCCAAAATAGGTCAGCCACCTCCAGCTTACCTTTTGGGAATGGTCCCTACTCTGTGCTAACCCTGGCCTGTGCTCTGGCTGTGCTGATGACCTCACGGTGCAGATGATCAGACATGAAACCTGTCCTCTTGCCTTGTTTATACAATAAATCACAGTCTAAGAGTCTACTGAAATTTGTCTCCATGGTGAAGGAGGAAAACAGATATCTCCAACATGGAGTTCATTCCTCTTCTTTTTAGCTTGGTGGTTTAGAAAGGGATTGTCTCAGGCAAAATATCCTGATCCCTGACTACCAGTAGCTTATTACTAGGATTTGTGTTTAGTACAGATGTCTGCTTCCCCTCTGTAATGAGTGGAGAAAAATAGGGGGAAAATCCCCCAAGCTTGATTAAATCAGTCTTAAGACAAAAATATTGGGTTACATGGATTGAGTTGCTTTCTGAAAGTTTCTTTGTTTCTATCAAAGAGGGGAATTCTAAGTGCTCAGTTTTCAAACAAGTGAAGTTAGGAAAATGGATCACACCTGATATAATATCATGGCTAAAAACCTCTGACTGTTCAGTCATGAACCAGGACTTCTACAAACACAATGCAGACATGTTCATAAGGAGACATCCACCCAGTGACATCTAAGCTCTCTACTATCAGCAGTGAGAAGGAGGCACTCCTAGGGTACGTTTATCACCCTGCAAGAGATAATTCAGTCATGTCAGATGAGTTATCTTCTAGGAGTGTCTTTTTTTTTTTCATTCTAAGAAAGCCTGGGGAGACTGAATTACCTGTACTCAAATATAAGGTCTTATTTGTTAGATGGATCTTGCTCAGAAAGTCTGTCCTGTCCCAAGAAGCTGACTACAGCATCCCAAGTTTTTGCAATCAGGTAGTATTTGTGTACAAACTACAGAGACTATGTATATAATCAGAACAAAAAAAGACGTTCCCAACACATTTGATTGAAAAGATCAAACATTTACAAATATCTCACCTTGTTTTGAACTGCAAATCCTGGGGAATGGCTGAACTTTACAGAAGACCATGAATCAGTATGTGAATAAGCCTGTTATTCTCAGGTTTCCTCTGGGATTGTGTCATTGCATGTCTAAATGAAAGATCAATTCTTTTCAGGAAACTGTCAAGTTTCACTGCAATTTTCTGACATAAAACAATTCCAAAGAAAATTTAAAATAGTGGGTAAACCCAGGTGGGCTTAAGCTTCCTTATGTCTCAAATTCATACTGTGTTGGAAAGAAGGAGAATGGAGACCTGCAGACAAAATCTAGATGTTAGATAAATGGATATCTGCGATGCAGAAAAGTCCAGGCATGGAGTCAATCAGTCTCAGAGAGGCTGAGAGAGGTGTCAAAGGCATGGGTACATATCTGAACCATGTTATGTTGGTGTGATGTTCTAAACATTGATGAAAGAATTCAAGGAAGACCCTCTTTTATTTCTTCCACTGAGGAGCTAAAAAGGTTCCTTATTCTGTGCCCCTACAGATCAAATATGCATGTCCAGCAGCTGCAAATTTTCACTAAATCACATCCATTTCTAGAAACTAACAACTTTCATAGGCACATTTCCTCTTTATTATGGTGGAAAGGAAACAAATGCCTTTCAAAAGGCTGGCTCCAGACCCAGACCACAAGTATTTGGGTTCATTTGAGCAGAAAGGTCTCACTGACAGGGCCTCAAGGTTATAAGCCAGCTGGGACAGAAGGTTTCTATAGATATTCAGAGGGTCTTACTAAGAGGAATATTTCAGCCTCCATTAAAATTTCAATGTACCATCACCTTTTCTTTGCTAGGAAAGTGTGCTTTTTGAGCAAGCATGTTCAAATTCTACCTTAGAGAAGACAGGTGACAGAAGTCCCTTGGGGTTACACCAGGTCTAGTCACCGAGGGTCAAAATGGTAAATATTTGGGCGCTTGGGAAAGTTCACACTTACTTTTACGCCATATGAGAGATCCAAGGTATTGTGCAGTTACAGATAGACACTGTGCTTATATGCAACATATGTGGTGAGAAACAAATTTCTAATGTAGCCATAGTCCATTTCCAGAGGATTTCTCTACAAGCTGGGATAAATGATAGTCTGCTGCAAAGGATAATTAGAGGAGGAAAGTCAGGAGTAAGACAGCGACACCTGGGAGATGGTGAGCAGTGCAACAACCTTCTGGGTCATACCTTACACATTAAAAAAGGCTGCAGGGGAAGAGGACAGCAATTTTTTTAGAAGTCACTTCGACAGTAAGCCATGGTGAATCTCCAGGGGCTGGCAGGCAGACCGTGCAACTCCTTTTAAAAAATGTCTTACAATGCTGCCTTATCCTAGGTTGTGGGAGAGGCTAATATGTTTTGTTATTGTCTTTCTTTGGAAAGCAAGGCTCATGAATGATTTTTTAATTATACTGAGAACACTTGGGAAACATCAGGACTATCCCAGTCCTTTGGAGAGGCAAAGAGCAAAAGTGAGCTCAATGGATCTAGTTTTGAGCTACTCACTTGTCAGTAATTAGGGCAAAAGTAAAACTGAAGTAAATATTCTTAGGGGGAATGGGGATATTTTTAATACTTTTTTTTCAATGGGGCTGACTGATTTTTGATTTTTTTTTTTTTTAGTCTTATATGAGAACAAGTAACTATTGAATTTGGGGGAGTTATGGTTTATATTTTCAATAAGTATGAAAGCTATCAGAACATTGTGACAGGGTCATCTTAGCCTTCTTTATTAATTCAGAAGAGATCCATAAAAATGTTAAAAGTAATGGCTAGGTTTTGAAAAGCCCAAGAGGGACCTAGTTTGCTCACTTTCATGCCTTTAATGGGAATTGGAAACCTAATTGCTATTTGTGCCTTAAGTCTCTCTCCCAGTAATAACAAAAATGATGATCACTGAAAATAAGATTGAGGGCTGGTGAACACCTGTATTGTTTCTTCATGTGCTACATCTATCACTCTTACGGGTTTCATGTGACATGAGTACTGTCCTTTCACAAAAATATTTCTGTGCTCTCAATGCAAAATCTATGCTTAGATCCTATGGAAAAAGTTTGGTTATAAACTCAGAGTTATGCTTGGGCTTAGACTGTTGTAATTAAACACATTTATTTCTCCCTCATCTGGGACCTCTGCTTGTTAACACAAGCATTCAAAAAATTTTGTAGGGGAAAAAAAACAATGAATGAAGACCTATGATTTCTAGATTCTGTTCCTGGCCTAGCCAGATGACTCAGATTAAATTATTTCTGGCTCTTAAATTCTCTGTAAAATGGAGGCAATGTTACTGATCTCCTTTGTAAAATACTTGGTGATTTCTTGAGGATCAGCAGTAGACAAGAATATCATAACAGCGTAAGGCAATGTGCTGAAGTAACACATCCAAGCATGAAAGCAGAGTCTCACTCATTGAAACTTTAACTGCTCTTTAACTATTGAGAATAATTGCTATAATAAATAACTCCCCACTGTGTTCCCATTATCCTTTTCTTTCATCAATGCTTGAGTTTTGGAAGGTGGGGATTGCAAGCTATTTATCTCCTGAAGGGAGAGATCATAAAGGTTTTAATTTGTTGGAGATGTCATTGAGGCTCTAGCAAAACAAGGGCTGAGGTTAGGAAAATCTACAGATACAGTCAAGTTGCAGATTGCAGAGGTATTTTACTCTTCTTTCAGAAAAGCAGCTGGATACTGCATATTACACAAGCTCATGTACAAAGAAAAAGGTATGGAAATTAACTTTCTCTCTGGCTATGATAAACTACCAAGGGAAATTCACAGTGAATCTGTCTACTATAGTTAGTCCTGTGACAAAGCTATTACAGAAAAATAAATAGTGACATTGGTCAGAAGAATGTCAAGATGCTTTCAAGTTGGCTAAACAGACACTTATATCCTACAGGGTTTTAGTGCACTTTGTCCTGTCCCTGCCAATCTGTTAAGCTACTGATACTTCACTGTGTGAGGTCATGAGTGGTGATTTCTCACATAATGCCAAATAGCCCAGAAAAGCCCGTAGCATTTGCATCAAAAATGCTTCCTAAAGAGGAAAAAGTCTATCCACAGGTGACGTGAAAGGAGGCAGCATGGGAGAACTCATAGACACTGCGTGCAGAGTCATTGAAGTTTGCAATTTTTCCGCTGTAGTAAAAGCTCAAAAAACCCCCATGTCCACTTGACAGAAATGGTTTTGAGGCTCTGTAAGTGGATTCTAGCAACATTGTCTTTAATCACCAACATTTCAAAGTGTTTTTCTTTGGGGACAAAGCCCCATAAAATTTAATTAAACAGCAAGTATTGGAGAATCACCACATGTCACCATGGTCTAAAATTTCCTGGTGTAAAACCACACTGTTATCTCCAGATTTTATATATACCTGAATTTGCCACACTTAACCATCAACAGTAGATTCAGCCATCAAGAATTAAAAACACAGGTCCTTAAAACTTAAAAGAAATTACGTGCCATAGCCAGCAGCCAAGGCTTCAGTAAAGACTATAAGGACTGAGGTCAAGAGCTATGTCTGTCCTCACAAAATGAAGCTTGGCCATCCATCCTGTTGCATTCTCAGCAGGCTTGCCAGCACAGCTTTTACCCAGGATACCTGCCAAATGTTGGTTCAACAAGGCCAAGTGCCAAGTCCTACACTTAGGTCACAACAACCCCATGCAATGTCACAGGCTTGGGGATGAATGGCTGGGAAGTTCCCTGGCAGAAAAGGACTTGTGGGTGTTGATCAACAGTCAGATGAATATGAGCCAGCATTGTGCCCAGCTGGCCAAAGTGGTGACTGGCATCCTGGCCTTCATCAGGAACAGTGTGGCCAGCAGGATTAGGGCAGTGATTGCCCTGCACTGGGCACTGGTGAGGCAGCACTGGTGAGGCAGCACCTCAAATTCTGTGTTCAGTTTTAGGGCCCTCACTGCAAGAAAGACACTGAGGGGCTGGAGTGTACCCCAGTGAAGAGGAAGTTGGGTAAAAGTGCCCAGAGGCCTGCATGGATGAACAAGCAGCTCCTGGACAAAGTAAAACAAAAAAAGAGAAGCCTACAGTGGGTGGAAGCAAGGACAGGTAGCTTGAGAAGAATACAGAGAAGTTGTCCGAGAGGTCAGAGACCAGGTCAGGAAAGCCAAAGCCCTGACAAAATTAAACCTGGCCAGGGATATCAAGGCCAACAAGAAGGGTTTCTATAGGTACATGAGGGATAAAAAGAAGAACAGGGAAAATGTGGGCCCTCTGCGGAAGGAAACAGGAGAGCTCGTTTCCCAGGACATGGAGGAGGCTGAGGTACTCAATGTTTTTTTTGACTCGGTCTTCACTGTCAAGGGCGCAAGCCGTACCCCCAGAGTCATGGAAGACAAGGGCAAGAACTGGGAGAATGGAGAGCCACCCATGGTCAGTGAGGATCAGGTCCAGGAACACCTGAGGAACCTGAAAGTGCACAAGCCCATGGTACCTGACAGAATACATCCACAAGTCCTGAAAGAACTGACAGATGGGGTTGCAAAACCTCTATCCATCATATCTGAAAAGTCGTGGCAGACTGGTGAAGTTCCTGCTGACTGGAAAAGGGGAAACATAACCCCCATCTCTTAAAAGGGAAAAAAGGAGGACCTGGGAAACTACAGGCCAGCCAGTCTCACCTCTGTGCATGACAAGATCATGGAGCAGATCCTACTGGAAATCATGCTAAGGCACATGGAGAATGAGAAGGTGATTGGTGACAGTCAACATGGCTTCACCAAGGGCAGATCATGCCTGTTGAATATGGTGGCCTTCTATGATGGGGTCACGACCTTGGTGGATAGAGGATGGGCAACTGATGTAACCTACCTGAACTTGTACAAAGCCTTCGATATCGTCCCACACGACATCCTTATCTCTAAACTAGAGAGGCATGGATTTGATGGACGGACGGCTCGATGGATAAAGAACTGGGTGGCTGGTCGTGCTCAGAGAGTTGTGGTCAATGGCTCAGTGTCTGAGTGGAGACCAGTAACGAGTGGTGTTCCACAAAGGTAGGTGTTGGGACCTGACCTGTTTAACATCTTCATCAGTGACATGGATGATGGCATCGAGTGCACCCTCAGCAAGTTTGCTGATGACAGCAAGCTGTGAGGTGCAGTTGACATGCTGGTAGGAAGGGATGCCATCCAGAGGAACCTTGAGAGGCTGGAGAGGAGGGCCACTGTCAACCTCATGGAGTTCACCAAGGCCACGTGCAAGGTCCTGCACCTGGGTCAGGGCAATCCCAACTACAAGTACAGGCTGGGTGGAGAATGGATCGAGAGCAGCCCTGAGGAGAAGGACTTGAGGGTACTGGTGGACAAGAAGCTGAACATGAGCCAGCAGTGGGTGCTGGCAGCCCAAGAAGCCAGTCGTATCCTGGGCTGTATCAGAAGTGTGGCCAGCAGGTCGAGGGAGGAGATTCTCCCCCTCTACTCTGTTCTTGTGAGACCCCACCAGGACTACTGTGCCCAGCTGTGGAGCCCTCAGCATCAGAAGGATATCAGCCAGTTGCAACGAGTCCAGAGGAGGCCACGAAGATGCTCAGAGGGCTGGAGCCCCTCTGCTATGAAGAAAGGCTGAGAGAATTGGGCTTGTTCAGCCTGGAGAAGAGAAGGCTCCAGGGAGATCTTATAGCACCTTCCAGTACCTGAAGGGGGCCTATGAGGAAGCCCAAGGGGGGACTTTTTACAAGGGCCTGTAGACAGGACAAAGGGTAGCAGATTTAAATTGAAAGCAGGGTGGTTTAAATTAGAGATCAGGAAGAAGATCTTTCCAGACAGGGTGGTGAGGCACAGGAACAGGTTGCCCAGAGAAGCTGTGGATGCCCCATCCCTGGCTGTCTTCAAGGCCAGGCTGCATGAGGCTTGGAGCAACCTGGTCTAGTGGAGGGTGTCCCTGCCCATGGCAGGGGGGTTGGAACTAGATGGTCTTTAAGGTCCCTTCCAACCCCAACAATTCTATGATTCTCTGATACTCTGGCTGTAGGTTTTATTGCAATAACAGTGGGTTAAAATGATACATGTAGTAATGGGAATTTAGATTTTTGTTTCAGCAAATAATTTCTCTAATACAAACAACTACGTTGTTTGATACAAAACTTCTTGGGAATGAGGACTAATTAAATGAAGGTCCATAGATGATGATAAAATTTTGAAGTAAAAAGTCAGCCACAAAACTGGTCAGGAAAAAATACACTTTCTTTCAATTTCCTTCTTAAACTCTGTAGTTTGATAGTGATATTTGGACAAAGAAAAGACCTGATCCTCAGTGACCTAACAGCCTGGTGAATGTGATGTCTTGTGAGATACTGAATAAAAACCTCAGTGTCAAAACTTAGGGACCTGTTTATAAAATAGAAAATATATCACTGTCCATGAAATTAGAGAAAAAATGAAAAATTATGTATATCCAATCTTTTTTTTGGGGGGTGGGGGTGGAGGAGTGGAGGAGAGAATTATTTGAATATGTATTTGCTTTCAAACATCTTCCAGAAACAGAGGGAGTGATAATTTTTAAAGTAATTTCATAGGAAACCTATCAATATAACTATATTTTCCCTTCACAGGCAACACCTTTTCATCTTATCATCTGTATGATTTTGCATCCTTACAGCAAACAGAGACTCCTTTCATCTTAAGAGACATCACCTTGAGATATCAGATCAAAAAAGAATCTACACATTTTCATACAGTGCAATCCAAAATATAAAAAAATTTAAGAGGAACATTTTCCATTGAGTTCCTTGATTTTTAGATCAGAACAATGACCTATGAAGCCCAAGTCAAGCCCTCTTCATCATTCTCAGCTAGAATCACAAGATCACAAGTTCAGAGAATAATTTAACTTGGAAGAGACCTCATGAAATGTCTAGTCCAACCAGCTGCTCAAAGCAGGATTAGCTGAAGCATCAGACCTTGTGCGCAGCTGTACTTTGAAAAACCGCCAAGGATGAGGACGGCACAACCCCTAAGGACAAGATGTGCCGACACCTGGTTGTCATGGGGAAATTGTCTTTCATTATTCTGGTTAGAATCTCTCTTGTTTCAAGTTACAGCCATTGTCTCTCATCCTCTGACCATGCATCAATGTGAAGAGCCTGGGTACATCTTCTTGGTAACCTCCCTGTAGGTACTAGAGGTTGATCTTCTATCTCCCCAGGCAAACACTTCTCTAAGTTGAACAATCCCAGGTCCCATCACCTCCTTGAACCAAGCTAGTATTCCAGTCCTTGAGCATCTTGCTGGCCTTTCACTGCACTTATTCTAGTTCATCAGTCTTTTATGTATTAGCGGCCTGAAAGTGGATGCAGTAGTCTAGATGTAAACTAAGAGGTATAATTCCTTCCATCAGTCTGCTGACTCTGCTCCTGTTGATGTAGCCCAGGATGCTATTGGCCCTTGTTGCTCTAAGGGCTCACTGCTGGCTAATGACCAAGGACGTTCACCACTTTCTGTTCCTGAGCAGTCAGTCCTCAGCCTGTATCACTGTAAATTGTACTTCCTTCCCATGTGCAGGACATTTGTCCTTGTTGAATTCCACCAGGTTCCTGTTGGCCCATTCCTCCAGCCTGTCTAGATCACCCTGAGTGGTAACTAAGCCTATCAACTGGTGTCAACACTTTGGCGTGATCTGACAACTTGCCGAGAGTTCACTCCATCTCCTCCTCAGGTCATCAATAAAGTTATTAAACAGAACAATTCCCAAGAGAGATCCTGAATTATCTACTTAAAATCATGGAATCATAGGTTGGAAGAGACCATCAAGTCCATTTGTTAGCCTAACTGCCAAATCCACCAGTAAATCATGTTCCTAAGCACCACATCCACATGTCTGTTAAGTACCTCCAGGGATGATGACTTCACCACCTCCCTGGGCAGCCTGTTCCAATACCTGACAACCTTTTCCATGAGGAAATCTTTTGTAATATCCAATCTAAACCTCCCCTGGTGAAATTTGCGGCTGTTTCCTCTTGTCCTATTGCTGTCATTTAGGAGAAGGGACTGACACCCACCTCTCTGACTTCCTTTCAGGTAGTTGTAGAGAGCGATAAGGTGTCCCCTGATCCTTCTCTTCTCCAGGCTGAATACCCCTTGCTCCCTTAGCTTCTCCCTCCCTTGTCACTGGCCTCCAAATAGAGTATGACCCATTAACCAATACCCTCTGAGTCCAACTCTCCAAGAAATTTTTTTGCCTAGCCTATTGTCCATATCTAACTCTTCTTTCATGTCAGTCTTTCCAGAGCAGGAAGTCAGTTTCCAGGTGGGGAGGTAACAATTAAAACCAAAATCTTGATCCTTATTTACACCGCTGGGACTTAACGCAGTACAACTAACAATAACAATAAATTCCAGAAATGATGATCTTAACTATCCAAAAGGTATTTTTTTCCTGTTATATTGACAGTCAGTATTGAGCCAAAACATTTAGAATAAGAAACATACTTGGGGCATTTGCAGACATTTGCGGTCCACAATACAGCACTAACATCACTATCTAAGCTTTAAATAGAGTATTTGACTCCAGATAATATCAAGTCAGTGGTAAGAAACGGATCTGGCTGCCCAGATTTGATAATAGACAGTTCAGCACATTGCTTAAACAGCTAGGACCAATGCCAATTAAAGTGAAATTTTCCTGCTCTAACTCTGTCTTACAAGCCTTATAAACAGACTGGCAAATCAAGAAACAGAGTTTACTGAAATATTATGGTGTGCAGGTTTCAGAGGAACTTTGGAGGAAATTCTTTAAATCTTCATTAAAAAACACACCTAGTATCACAAAGCATGAAAAATATTTTTTTAGGCAGCTGGTTATGAAAGGAGGGCAGTCAGGGGAAGTCTTATATGTTGATATTAAAGTCCAGAGCAGAAGGTTCAGGTTGATGGTTCCATTGCAGAAATATCCCCGGCTCTATCAAAAAAGGCTGTTTCTGAAGGGAGCTCTTTATTCACTGTGTTGAGATGGAAACACGAATGTGATATCTATAAAAGGCCAACAGGGTTAGAAAGAAAACAGAGAGAGAAAAAGGACAGAAAGAAGTAACCTTTATAAAGCACTTCTCCATCTGACACTGTTGAGTAGAGTTGACTGAATAATCGTCGTCAGATATTATCCATCTGTGAATGTTGGCATTTTTCTCTCCCATTTCTGTCAAACAGTGATTTGTAAATAATTATTTGCAGGTAGTCTGCCAGTAATATTGCAAATGTTGGCCATCAACATTTAAGTGTTTGCAAATTGATTCTTTTTTCTTTATATTTTTTCCACCACCACTTGTTTCCTGCCAGATGCAACTATAAAAGAAATTCAAAGGGATAGGGCGAAAATGATATTCAAGTGTGTATTTTCTCAGAAACATTATGAGAAGGCTGTAGCTTATGCAATGGGAGTAAGTGGTCTGAGGCTTAAGCAGCACATTAAATGGCTAACAGCAGCAGAAGTGAAAGCTCTGGACATTACGTACACACTCTGATGTCTCTCAGGAAGGCTGGGATCATTAGTCCTGGTTCACTGACTTAGAGTTGAGGTTCCTGATGAAAAGGACATAACACCAGGCTCAAGCTGAGACTAATGGGAAACAATACGCATCTGCAGACTCTGAAGTTACTAATCCAGCTCCTGCTGAGGATGAACAATTGGAGCAAGGGAATATTCCTGAAGCACTGACAAACTGAAATTGAGGATTAGAAAAGCCCCCTGAATGTCTGAATTTGTAATATGTTTCCAAGTTGGCATTATAAACAGTTGCCCCATAAAGCAAAGAATCTTTTTTCACTCTGGAGTATTTTATAAAAAATCATAACATTGTTAGGCTTTTGGTGGTGGTGGTTTCTTTATTCTTTTTTTTTTTTTTTCCTGCTGAAAATAGGAAATTGATAGAAAACTTAATGTGACTATTTATATCAGCTGCATATAAATTATGGAGAAAGAGTCCTAACACCTGAATACAGTAATTTTCAAGTCCAATACATATGATTTAGTGATATTTTATGTCACCACACATTCCTATATGCAGTGTCCTCTTTAATGTTCAATGTAACCATGCTGTAAACATACAGCAAAATCTTTTCATTAAACTGCATCAGCATAAAAACATCCTTCTTGTTGCGTAAATTAAGTTGTGCCAGTAACATCAGAACCAAAATTTGATTTTCTGTACCTTTACATTACTAGAAAATCTCTGATACATTTCTGGCTCAATCTAACTACTCTCACAGCCAATTTGTAGGCACTGTTCAGGAATTAGCTTGGGCAGTGATCATTTCCAATGAGCATTTAGGGTGTGCCCACCTGCTTCGGAGAATAACAGTTCAATAGTGTGGATGTAGCCAGAATATTGCAGTTGACCTCAGGGAAGAAGCCACAAGAGCACTCAGTGTGCTGGTATAAACATGGCCTTATTGTCCTAGGTAACACCTAGTGCAGTCCCAAACCTTTTGTAGTTTTTCTTACAGTAGTGGGAGGCATCTGGAATCCTATTAATCTGTGTTTACTAACCCTTTGGTTCAACTCAAATAGAAGACACAACCAAGACTTGTCACCAAGTGTAGCATTTAACATCCTCAAAAACCTAGCAGAGGATTTAGCCAGAACTCGCAGGCAGGACCTAACATTGTAATGATGCTGTAAGTGTGATGATCTATCTTTCTGTTTGCAGACACCTACATTTTTTAGATGGGAGTCTGAGCTTTTGAATAGCGAGATTCAGCCTGCTGACAAAGGGCCCATTTCTTTCACTTTTCACAAATAGTATGAGGATTCTTGAAGGTCTATGAAGTACCTAAGAGCACAGGTTGATTTGTAACCACCCAAGGATGTAAGACAGACAATGTTTTTAGGATAGTTTATATTTTTAAGATAAGTTTGGGGAAAAAAAAAATCTGTTTTCTTCCTGTTACTTAGTCTCAGGTTGTGACAGCTTTCAGTGAAAAAATATATTCCACATGGCTCTGGTGAAACACATCATAAAAAGCCTCTTTGCAGATCCAGTTTACTGAAAGAGGCAATAAACACATAAAATCTGTTTTCTCCACTCAGCTGAATTACAAGCCTGTAACAAAATTTACAATCCAGTTTGGTTTTTTCCTTCTTTCTCAGTCTCAGAAATGAAATTTCATGTTGTTCTATAGAGCATCTTTCAGTGATGTTTTCCAGTATTTTTTTGTTACAGGTGGAGGAATTTATTTTTTGAATGAGTGCTGCAGCATTGTGGTAACAAATTATTTTTACTCATTTGGATAGACAAAAGGTATTCTTGAAATCTTTATTAAGGAAGAATGAACAATGAGAAAGTGGAGACAGAAAGACAGAACTGTTCAGTACATTTTTGATAAAAGTTCAAGGTTAGAAATCCTACTTTGTGTTCTCTTTAAAGGAATTAATTCTTCCTTAGTATACATCCTGAACTTCTCTTTAGAATCAGGCTGTGATTCATCTTCTTCTAAAGTAGACATCTAATATAAATCAGTAGCTAGTTCAACTAAAAGCATTTGTCGCAGACATCTAATTTCTCATAAAAAGATAAAATTAAGGGAGTTGAATTCCACCCTTTTCAATTAAATTTCTGTGTGTTGACCTAGATTCTTAATTGTACAAACCAATCTGTAACTCCTTTTAGGAGATACGCCCATTTGTACATATTGAATATCTTGCCTATTTTTTTCCCTCTTCTTACACCAGTGACATCAAAAGGTAAAAAATGTAGATCAAAGCTCCTGCTGAAGATCAAAGATAAAAGCAAAAAGAAATTCAAGAGCCACTGTCAGTTTTCTAAAATCATGGGTGGAAAAAGATCATCCCCTTTTTTCTCTTTAATATCAAGGAAAGTTGATAACCATCCACCAACAGTGAAAGTTCAAACCCCTTGTCTGAATTAGTTTCAACAAACTGATGGGGACTTTTTATTCTTGTCTTTCATGGTGTTTTTTGTAATTTTTTTCCAAATTCAACCTGTGTAGTTGGTTTGGAACTCATACACACTGTTAGCATGTCCTGTATGGCAAAGAGCTGCACAGCCTAACTAGGCATTGTGTAAATAAACACCTTTCTTCTTTGTTTTGACCATGCTACCTGACAATTACATTTGATGCCCCCTTGTGTTAGGAGACACAAAGAACAATAATTTCTTAATTTTCTCCTTGCCATTTTTAGAAATGTTGTATTTTGAGTCAAGTAGGTTTTGGGGGGGTTTGTTTGGTTGGTTGTTTTTTTGGGGGGTGGGATGGGTGGGACAAGGGTGGGATGTGTGTTTGGTTGGTTCTTTGTTTTGGCCCCAGGCAGAAAATCTTGTCTATATAGTAGTCTGACATTCTTGTTCCCACACATTCTTCCTGCTCTTGCCTTCTCCCAGCAAGACAGCAGCAGCAAATTCTTTACGTGGAATGCAATAGAACAGCATAACAAAAAGAAGAGTCAATAGAAATATTATGTTGTTATAAAAAAGTCTAAACATTTTCAAGTTTAAAATATATTCAAGCAGAATGATGGCAAAGTAAGAAATTGAGTAATTTTTCACCTTTCTCCCTCTGAAAACGTGTTAGATTTGAGAGAAATATTCCTGAAGTTTTGTGTCTTTATTTTCTACTTTCATTTTTTTATATTAGCTGGGACTGGAGGGAAAGTTTCATAGAGAAAAAGTTGCATAGAGAATATGAAAAGCAAGCATTGTGATATTTGAGATTCTGGCATGAGAGAAAAGTGTCATGAGTTTGATCAGACACACTGTAATTGCAATATATCTACCCTAGCTTTTGATATTTAAGAATTTCATTCCACAGGAACACTTGCTGACCCCTCTACCCCACCAACCCCAAAGCTTGATTTTAAATTAATTCAGGCTCATTGTGTCAAATTAAGGTAAGGATTTTCCAGACAGATTCCTTAAAGCAGGAAAAAATGGTTGGTTACACAGTACTCATAAAATATTAGGTAAACACAATTTGCTTTCACTCTAAACACCTTCTAATACTTATATTGACTTTTAGATTGTTATCTAAAGGAAACCTCCTCTTTCCGAAGGAGAAGACCCCCACATCCATAAGACTCCTCTTCCAAAGCCCTAACTGCTGGTAACAAAAGCAACTTTAAAAGCTGTCTTTTTTTTAAGATATTAACTGAACATATTCTTCTATTACAGAAGAAATAACACTGATACCAAAATCTATGAAGTTTTGTAGAGAAATCCTAATTAATGTAATGAAAACTTTGGGTTTTTTTGGAAACACCATTTCCCCAGTATTGCCGGGGAAAGCAGATTCATAAATATTTTAATAAAATATTTAGAAGAAGACTTGAAGTTGTGGAAACATATTAGAACTTCTATCTCAAAATGACTTTTCATTTGAAAGCACTAATTCAGGTATGTTCAATGTTGTTTTTTTTTTAATTTCAAATTACTTAAATATTTCAAATAACAAAAATTTACTTTTAAAAGTTTTGTAGACAAACACTTATGAGATTTAAGGGGTTTATCCCACTTCAACACAAACAAAAAAACCCCCCAAAACTTAACAGCATTTTCTGCCAGTCCAGAAGATGTACTTTTAGAAAAGGTATGAATGGGTATATATGGGAAAAAACAACTTCTCCTTCTCATTGACCCCAAAATCCAGAGATCTGTTCTGTAACGTAATAACTTTATGACAGCCTGATACTGTAATCTTCGAGATTTAAAACATGCAAACTGCATAACTGTTGGCTTTTGTCAAAGTTAGTAATTAATGTGATGGGACGGTTTCCTTGAAAATCTAAGCACAACTTTTGAACTTTCTCCATTATCAGAGCATACTCACATTCCAGTGCAAACATAATGCTGAGTTTGAGGTAATACCCCTGAAAATTAACCTTATATTGATGTTGACTATGTTTTGCCCAGTTTCAGGACTCGGTTCTGCATTTCTCCTCTCTTATTCATCTTTTATGAAAAAAGAAAGAGGTGCAGCACCCTTGTGCAGAAATACTGGTTTTACAAGTGATCCCACATGCAATAATAATAATAAAAAATATTCCTTGTCCTGTATTGAACCTGTAATGTGAAACAGCATGAATGGTCTGCACAAAAATAATATATTGATTGATGACAACAATGTAGACCGAGAAGCCTTCTAGTTGTAGAACTTGGGGACTTAATTCCAAACTTTTTTCCTGTCTGAAATCAATACATAGCAGTAGAGAATAATGGATATCAAAGAGATTCAAAAATATACCTAGCAATTAGACATCTGAAAACTTCTGGAAAAATTATAAAGGAATAGTTATTGCAAAATGCATCCACTTGCTACTTAGGATCCAGTTCACTTTTGCTGGGATAATATTTTCTGTAAGATCTTTTCATTCTAACACTTTCAAAAGCCCTAAAAAATGGATTCTGGTTTGTATTTTCTTGATTTAATTTTTTTCCAATTTTTAGTTGCCAAAACCCAACTATTTTCTAGTTTAGATTTCTCTATGGAAATTTTGATCAAATGATAATCTTCAGACATAGCTTTAGTCCTGTCAAAAAGTTATTTAAGGCTGGAGAGAGGAGGAAATAATCAAACACCTTTATTTTAGCCCCAAGTATCACTTTCAAATATTCTTGGATCATCTCAAAAGTTACTATCCCATGTTAGGAACTTGAGGCAACTGTCTCCTATGGGAAATCTGGGTAATTCCAACAACCACATTTTCCTTTGTGCATATCAGGATTTACACATTAGTCAGTATTTGGCCACAGGCAGATGAAATAAGACCAAAAACCAGCACTGGGAGAGGCATCACAAACTTTCCTGAAATTTGAACTCAGCTATGCTGCCTTGCTACCACTGCAACTCCCATGTTGTGGTCCATGACACATATCCTCATGGTTTTCTAATCTGGAGAGAAAACATTGTCTAAAAATCTCTGCTGAGAAACAAGAAACATAACAGCCCTTGATACCAGTTAAAGCATTTACTCCTCTTGCTGCTTCCTTGAGGGAGGATGTTCCCTGTGGTTGTTGTACTCCTGGGTGCCTTAGGCTCCAGGATGAGTAAACCAGTAAATAGATGAGAAAAGAAATCTCTCTCTTCATCCTTCCCAGGATCCATTTTTGACCTTTGTCCTGCCCCAACTTGTTGGGTTTGTGGTTTTGTCTTTTTATGTGTGTATAAAGCCACTGAAAAAGTAATTTCCATTTGGGTTTTGCATTTTCATTCCAATATGCTTCGCTTATTTTTATTTACATGTTTTTAGGTTTCTCAGAAAGGCCCCCATCACTCTCTGAACACATTTACATAATTTAAATACAAAATGCAAACATGCTGACTAATGTCTGCCTTAAATAGACTCTCTTAGGATAAGCCAGACATGTTCCTTATCACCAGCCCTTCAGGCAAAAACCTGAGAACATGGATGAGCTTCATGAGGTGCCCTGCAAGTTGATAGATTAAAAGCTGGTTTGGGCCAAGTAGGGGAAGCAAACTACAAAGTTCAGGGCCCTCCACTGACTACGCTTAGTCTGAAATGTTAGTCTGAGGAAAATAAGGCATTCTGGGAAAAGTCCTAGAGTTGTTAAAGCTGGTCATGGTATCTGAAGTACTCTCTCGGGTTGGGGCATGTCCCCATATCCTGAAGGATCATCTAATATATGCTAAATTCCTCCTGGCTAAAACTGTTTCCAGGCACATTTTGGTAGAGTCAGAAAGTTCTGGATTCACCCCCTGTGACTGAGAAGGTAGGAAAACACTCTGCCTTTAATCAAAATATATGATCCCTCCAAGGCTCCTCCTTTCTATGCTGGTAAAATAACATTTATTGTCTCTCTCTCACTTCACTTCTCCATGGAGGGAGGCTGGCGGGTGGGGCAGATGTTCAGACAGCTTTTGCTTCAGCCTTATTCATCAAGGGATTCATCTCATTTAACTTTTATCTTTTAGGTCAAGTTTATTCTGAAAGGGTTGTCAGGCTCCCTTGGTTTGCTCTATGAAGCAAATATCTCCAGAAGAATGAGTGTTCACAGTGCTTCCTCAAAAAAACTTTCCAGAGTGAGATGAGTTGAATCTTTCTCCATTCACCAGAAGGCAAGACTTGATGGTAGATTCAGATCAGAGGTGAACTCTTAGATGATTACAGTTAGGCAGGATGAATCCTACAGCTTTTCTGGATAAATAAGGGAGGGGTTTATTCTGGAAGACCATGAAGAGCCCTGCACAAGAGTGACCTGTTGATATCTGATAATTTTAAGACAAGTTTTAGGCACTTTGTAAACATCTTTTAAGCGTCTCTCGTCAATATATTTAAAATGCTTAGATATAGGGAGAAATGGAACATTAATTATACTCAAGAAATGGTGATATAGATGCTGAAAACTACACACTCTGAGTCCTTGCAGGAATGGACATTCCCATTTCAAAGAGAACATCTGGAAGGTGTTCTATTAAACATGGTTTCCTTCTGCATATATGAAACACTCAGGCACCCACTTGGAGACAGTTGACACTAAACACATGTAGACAAACCTTGTGATAGGAATTGCATCTTAAATGGCTTGTCTACTAACCTTTTTTAAGGAACCTTTTAGTTGGTTAGCAAGACCATGTGATTTAGCCAGTAATAAGACTATCAGAATAGTAAGTTCTAGTGGCTACTGATGTTTATAAAGTGTCTGGTTTTGTGGTTTGTCGGGTGTGTGTGTGTGTATATTCTTTTATTTTCCATTAGATCTTGATTTTTAATCACTACCTTGCATCTGCAGTGATACAATATGTTTCCTTTCTTTCATTTTCTTGAGCTGTTCTTCATCTTTCAAATTTCTCCTGCTGCTGAAACTAAGTGTTTTAATAT
The DNA here is from genome assembly GCA_027574665.1 of Rhynochetos jubatus. Classification (NCBI taxonomy): domain Eukaryota; kingdom Metazoa; phylum Chordata; class Aves; order Eurypygiformes; family Rhynochetidae; genus Rhynochetos; species Rhynochetos jubatus. The sequence goes on from CM050650.1 coordinate 120,695,152, forward strand.
TAATTAATTGTTCAATTAATTGTTTCTATATTTACAACTATAGTTTTCCTATTTTTGTTATAAGTGTTTCTTGGTAGATTACAGAGATCACATCATTACTGCTTGAAACATTATAAAATTATTCCTTCCAGCTTCGGTTTCCTCTGAATGCAATGTTTGGAAACCAGCATAACCATATTAGCACAGGAAAAAACAAAAATACACCTCAGCATCCTCATTGTTTGGTCTTTGACAGGTCTGAACCAAATTCCCCTGGAGTTAGCCTGCAGGGTTCCACACAAACAGAGCTTCACACAGACTCTTAAAATAAGGGAACAACTTCGTGGAGGTTGGCAACTTTCGACCTGTCTGGTTAAAGAAATCACAACAACTTCCTTCCTGATGATTTTATAATTCCACATGAGGAATTTTTTTGTTGTGATAATAAAAATGATAAATTCTTCCCTATTGCACCTTTGATTAAAGATTAAAGCTGATTGTGTGTCAAATTAAGCAAAACAGGTGAGTTTTGTTTCCATTCCTGTCTCTGACACACTCCCATGGAATAATTGCAAATGCTTCATTTGTCTATATGCGTCTAATTTTACCCACTGCAAGAGGATATTTGTCTATCTCCTGAAAGTTTGAATTCCTTCATTATTCTGAAATATTTTGAAAACTTCGGACAAAATATTTTCTTGCTGCAATATCTTAATATAATTCAGCTTTCTTTGGATATCTTCTTCCCTCTCCCAGAGAACTTCAGAGTAGGTTAATCTACCTTGAATCCCTGTCTCTTTCCCATCCTTTTTTAAATTTTTTTTTTTTTTTAATTTTTTGTTTAGAAGGAAAAATGAATCTGCCTAGCAGGCTATAATGACTGCTGTCCAAGTTAACTGCTGCATACAGACACAACTTCATACTGAGGATGAGCGAAATAACATGGGCCAGAGCTTCTCTGACATCTTTTTGTCACTGCTCCAGTACTCCTGGAGAGGACCTGTATCTTAGATGAAGCTGTGGCTTCCACTTGTGTTGAGACCCTCAAAACTGATAGTCTAATAGCAAAGAAGTTGCAGCTTAAGAGACTTCAGTGTGAAATTGCCATGCCTACCCAGAGCTTTGTGTACTTTTATGGGCAGCTACCATACCAGAGTCCATACAGCTGCTGCCCTATTCCGTTTGACATGCAGATAATTAGCTTGAAAGTAATTTATTTCTGTTTCCATAAACCCTTTATCAATACCATCCTGTCAGTTGCAGTGGATACATTCACAGTTACAGATATGCTGGTTGGATGGGAGGTCTCTGGAAGTCCTCCTGGCCAACCTCCCACCTGATGTAGGACCAACAGTAGACCAGGTCAGCTATGGGTTTCTCTACCTAAGCCTTGAAAAGTTCCAAGAATCAAGATTTCACAGCTCTCTGAGTATCCATTTTGGTGTCACATTGTCCTGATGAAGATAATGTCCAATATGGATCTCCCAAGCCGCAACTTGAAGCTGTTGGCCCTTTGTTACACTGTCTGCTGTTATTAATGTAGAGTTTGGATGTTGCAAAAATAGCCTGTGTCCCATTTCCCTTCAACCACTTCAGATTCCTCCCTTCTCTTTGGGAACACAGGGAGAGAACACAAGCAATCAGTAGAGCTTGGTGCTTCTCTGGTGGCTTCTTGGAATAAGCCTCAGTGAAGTGCATAGACAATCTAATCTAAACCATCTACAATCTCTGAAAGCTGTTTAAATGTCTTAAATGACTGCCTGGGTATCAAACTTTGAAAAACTCTGGAAAAGAGGTATCCTGGGATCTTGTGTTTTCAATGACTTCAGGTTCATGTAATGCAAAAGAGAAAAGCAAACAGTAAAGCAGCAACTGGAAGTCAAACAAATAAAGGCATAGATATGAAATCATAGAATCATAGAATGCTTTGGCTTGGAAGGCACCTTAAAGATCATCTAGTTCCAACTCCCCTGCCATGGCCAAAGACACCCTCCACCAGACCAGGCTGCTCAAAGCCTCAACCAGAAATAAAGTCACTTGCTCATTACTTTCATAAAAGGAAATTATTCATTCTTCACTTCTTGGAGACTTCTAGTTAAAACCATTAGCTTTTCATGGAAAAGTGCTTTGATTGTAAAAAAGATAGCAGATTTAAGACCAGAGTTGCTAAATAAATTTCTAATTTACAAAGTCCCAGGCAGACATGTCCCAAAGGTAATTCGTCCTTCTTGGTATAACTCCTTCTCTTAAGAATGGATAATTAGTTTTGAAAGTGACTACCTTTTCCACAGACAGTGGATAGAACCCATAAAAGTAAATTGGCTTGGATACCTCAGCATATATTGCTAATGCCAAGTCAAAACTCACCATAAGTGTAATTTTTTATATTTTATTCCCCTTGAAATAATAATAATGATCAGAAAATCTGAAACAGAAGCATGGAGTGGTTTATCAAAAATCACAGGATAAATAAATGACAAAACCAGAACCCAGATCAGCTTAATTGAATTTGAAAATAGCTTAGCTACATTTCAGATAAACTGAATTTCAGATAGAATTTACATTTCAGAATGAATCATCTTACTAGGGAGTTGGTACTACATTGTAGCTCTATCTGCTTGTCAATGATATCCACATTGGAAAAAAACCCCAAAACCAAAAAAAACCAAACAACAGGCACACACACCAAAAAAGAAAAAGAAAAAAAAAAAAAAAAGCCATACAATATCTATTGATCTGTTGTATTAGATGGGTCTGTGAGTTCAATAGAGACTTAACCTGAAAACTCAAACTGAAGTATAAATCTTTAGGATGCTAAGCTTCATTGGTTCACTAATTGTGTAATTCCTTGTTACTGCACCACAATGTAGAAGAAGCTCCTCAAGGCTGGACCATCAGTGAGAAAAGCATGTATCCAACAAAACGTGTAAGGAATTTTTTGATTCTGCAACCAGCTTTTACTAAAAGCTATCTTAAGAGAGTGAGTAGACAGAGTAACCTGTGTTCACATATATAATACACTTACAGGGGAGTTTACTTCTTTCTTTTAATCAGAGGGATAATAGTTCAAGTCTAAGAATGTAGCTACATACTGGTATAAAGACGCTGCATTAAGAGTATTCCCCTTTTGGGAGTAAAACATATTGGATAAATAGTTCTATTACTGTGCTCTGGCTAGGGAGGTTTCCCTGATGCAATTACACTGGTATAATTGGTACTGCTTTGGTGCAAAGGCAAGGCTTCATTGTGGATAATTTGTTGACAAAATGATTAATCATTTATCATTTGACTGTTAATCTGGAAGTCTATTAATTCACTTCTTACTCCTCCCCAGCCTCTATCCCCAGCACTCGTAGATACGTACTCCGCTCTGTACCAATAATCCAGACTGGTGGGACACTTTCAGAGTTACCATGGGGAACTGAAATCTGTGTCACTTTTAAACTCATTTGTCTAGTACTGGAGAGACTAAATATGCCTTTTTTTTTTTTTCTTCTCCCTGATTTTCCATTTTAATATACAGCTTTCAAGTCTGATATATTCGGCACAAAAACTGGCCTCCTGACCTCGTTTTTCAAGTTGATGTATGAGGCAATATCCGACCAATTAGGTGTAAGTTACAAGCCCTATGTAAATGTAATATTCCTCAATATGTAGATGGAAGTTAGTAGTATTTCCCTTTATGTTTAAACGGCTCTTTAACACTCAGAGATTAAGTGGTGAATATAAAGGGGGAGACCAAAAAAAAAACTTTAAAAGGTGTTAAATTTATCCTGTGCCATAAAAGAAAAGATATCTAATAAGCCACCAGTACTTCTTGGGTGGTTTTTCAGTTTCATTTTACACTTTTGAGATTAAAAGATACATGCAAAAATATGTACAAAGTACCTTTTAGAAACTTTGGAAGAGGTCAAGGAGAAAATAGCTGGATTTCAAAAGCTGAACTTTTCAAGGATTTTCTCTGATTTCTCTAAAACAAGATAGCCTCCTCCTCCTCTTAATAGTTCTTCAATGCCTTTTTGGTAGCCAAAATCTTTGTTCTTTTTTTTTTTTTTTTTTTTTTTAAAGCAGCTTTGTAAAAGAAGAACTAAAATTAATTATGGCTATGGAACTTTTACACAGAAGAGTTTAAAAAGCACAGACGTAAAGAAGGGAAAAAGACGAGGGCCCATTTATCTTATATTGACAGGACTAGCTTCAAAAGATGACCTTGAATCGTAATCATCCTAATGAGCTGAAAATATTTCACTTTAACAAGTGAAACTATAATCAAATCAGTTTCTGAAAGCTCTACTAATGAGCATTTCCTTTGATGAAAATATGGTTCACTGTCTTAGTCTGCAGGAGGTGCACTACAGTAAGAGGCCAGCTCATGACAACTCATTAGCTGACCTGGGGAGAGACTAATTTGAATGCTTTTGATAAAAATTTCAAGGCTTTTTACTTAAATTACAATTTATGCACTTTTATAAATAGTCTAATTTTTATAAGTTGGGGGAAACTGGTTAGGAAGACTTCAAAGTCATGGAACAAAGTTTGTTTACAACATTTATTCTGTAGGATCTACAGAACTTTCAGGGGAGAATATTTTTAGCTAGCACTTCTTTTATTTTTCTTCATAAAAACAAATGTTCTGAATTCAATCAATTCTTATGTTTGTTTATGCACAGGAGAAGAGGTCTGCCCTCCCCAACTCCCTTCTTTCCTTACTGATGAAAGCACTTTAAACTTTATAGCATTTAGCACTGGCAATATTTAAAGTCACTATTATTTACTGTAAGCTACTATATCAATTATCTCAAGAAAAACAGACTTGTCTCATTAGGAATCTCAGCAATTCATTCAATTTCTTTAAACTAGCAGCAGAACTTAAATGAGAACCGATTACACAAATCTGGTTTACTACCATACAGCCCCCCTCCTGGGGTTATTCATTAGGATTATTCATCATTTTAACTCCTGCTCTGCTCAACAGAGAGAAAGAGTTTTCTGTTTTTCTTCCCTGCACGGCAGATTTGCTGTCAAAGCCACACTTCATGCTGAAGTGTTCTTCATCCGTTTTAAGTTTCATTCTCAGTCAGATCTTGATTTTCAGAGAGTTTTCTTTTCCCTCTCTAGCACTGCCTTTGCTCTAGACTTTTAAGACTGTTCGACTTTTGTGTGCGTTACGTGTCAATGTGCTCACCTTAGCCCCTGTGTGCTTCAAAAAGTACACTGAGAGGTACTGTGTAACTTGTCACTATCTAATATATTATCCTTACTCTAACTGAAGAAGAGAACATGATACTTACAGTTTGTGTTCCACTCAGTAGGTGATTTTTCTCTATTACATGCAGCAGTTTTAGACGTTGAGTGTGGAGGTCCAGCATAAACCTACGCTGGCTGCCTGGGATAAACATTGCAGAGCACAAAATATTTAAGATCAGACCTTTAGAAGTAGGTGCAGGAATAAATGCAAAAAGCAATGAAACTGCACTTTATTCGAGCCTTGCAGCTGGAAGTTATGGTCTTGATTCAAAGCTTAACAAGAATATCTTTCTGATGTCCCACAAGTTACAGTGCTGTTTGGACAGGGCTTTTCAATGATGGAGGTAATTTGGTGGCTCATAGTTTTGGTGTTTGCATGTACTATTAATAAAGTAATTCTTTAAATACTATCAGAATCAGTAACAGAAATGGTGATGTAAAAAACTGGGAAGATGGAGTCAGTGCTTGAGCTAAATTATTCTTTATTTGCAACCCGAACTCAGAATACAAACTAGTCTGTACCTGGAAGGTCATTGACATTAAGTGTGATGTTCCTGGTCTCCAGCTGAAACAAACAAACAACAAACAAACAAACAAACAAACAAAACAACATCAGGATTTTATTTCTAATGATTTCCATTTTGAAGGAGGCCTTCTAACATTTAACTGAATTTGGAAAAGGGAAAGCAAAGAAAGATCTCAAAACTTGCCATGGCCATCACAGAGGAATAAACATACTACCTCATCTCTGCACCACAGTTAGCAACCAGAAAAAGACAGGGGGAAAACCTAAAAACTTAAACCAAACTATAATCCACTGGACTTCAAAACTCGTGTACTTTTGGAGCTGCTTTCACCAAGATATATGTTCATGGAAGATCCTCAGGTTTGTTCTGTCACAAATCAAGGTACAGCTTCAGATGAGTTTTACTTAATCTTCTATGCAAATCGACAGGATTGATTTAGTGAGAGTTGGGAGTTTATCACTTACAAATTAAGCTACAAGTCAGAAGCTTTCATATTTGTTATTTTTAATCTCCTGGGCTCTGCTAATCTTTATGACAATGTTTCCATCAAGGGGAAATTAAAAAAATTAAGAAGGTTTCTTGCTCCCCTGTAGGACTATCTACTTTTTTAAGTCCTTCCAAAAGTGAAGTAAAAGTTGTGGTGGTTTGACAGATGTGGGAATTAAGGGATGGAAAAAAGATTGCCTAGAAATCTCCAGCAGTTTAAGTGTTGAAGACGATGTGATAGAAGTTCAAACTGCAGCAAGCAGAGGGATGACATGAGTTCCTCTCTGGTAAAAGGGGAAAGTGGATTTGATGTCCTTAGATATCAGGAAGAAATTCTTCCCAGAGAGGGTGGGGAGGCCCTGGGACAGGTTGCCCAGAGAAGCTGTGGCTGCCCCATCCCTGGAAGTGTCCAAGGCCAGGCTGGATGAGGCTTGGAGCAACCTAGTCTAGTCAAGGGTGTCCCTGCCCATGGCAGGGAGGTTGGAACTAGATGATCTTTAAGGTCCTTTCCACCCCTAACCATTCTGATGATTTGCTAAAGATGCTGACCAACAATCTCTGTCAAATTTAGTTGCTGTGACGGACGAGTGTGCCAGCTTAGCTGCCAGCTGTAGTCATGAGCTGCAGCTTGTTGTTCTTTTACCAGAGGCAGTGCAATGGGGTTATCTATGGTCCTGGAATATTAATTTTAAATCCTTTGGTTTCCATTTAGATCTTGTGAAATCTGAGAAGCATTGTTAAATTGGGACTTAAATTTGGATGTGCCTTTTTTTATTGCTCCAGCATCTTACTAAAATCCTCTTGAAGCTTTTGTACCTCTGGCACCATGATAATCTATGGTGTGATGATTATGATAGTTTCCCAGAAAAGGCCTATTTTTAGGTAGGATATTCCTAGTCCTAAGCAGAAATCACTCACTTCACTGGCTGACAAGATCTCCTTTTACCTTAATTTTTCCTTGTCATGAAATAGTAATGAAGGTGCACACCTTTTTTTCCTGGGGATTGCACATTCAGATTTGACAACGTCCTTGCAACCCTCCACTGAATGTGCCACCAAAGTAACATTGATATATATCGGGTGAGAGAATGCAAAGGCTCTGAAGTTAAATGGGAAGCTGTTTGCTCCTTTACATATTATTTCTTATTTCAGGGGTTAATTCTTGTGGTATCAAAAAGTGTTTTTTCCTTTGAGAGTTATAAGAGCATGAAATAAAAAACAACATAAAGAATAAAAAGAAACTTGATTGAAACATATTTCTAGTATTTTCTTTTTTCCCTTTACAGAAGTCTTAGTGGGAGAAAAATCAAAGGATAGTAAATAGTGCAGGAAAATACAGTTAATTAGGAAAGCTTTGTGGCTGTCTCAGCATCCAGCTGTTCCAATTAATAGAATAAACTGTTCATGAAACTAAGCAAGCAAACTAACCACAAAAAAGTATAGTGGGTAGAAATACTAAAAACTCCAATTTCTGGATGTTTCCATAAGGAGAAAAGAAAAGTTTGATGATTAACTTTTAAAATTGTTCATTGTGTATTTTTCCTTTTTCTTTTTTACCATTTTGGCTGCAGTAGAGCCTCAAATACACCATCATGGGACATCAAGAAAAGAACACTGTATGTACTAGAAGCTGCAGAAGCACTGAATAAAAAGTCATAGTTTGTGAGTGCTCAGGTGGATGCAGAATGAGCATTTGTGTAATCTTTCATGAATCCTGATGTTCTCACAAATGTTAGTACAACAGAATATTCTCCCAAACATTTGTAAGAGACATCATTATTCACCATCTACTTTTAAAAGAATCATCTTCGAAGGAAAAATCAGAAAGAATTATGCATGATTCACACAGCTAATCATATAACTTGAATAACAAACATCAAATAGTTGCAGCAAACAGCTCATGAGCAACCAAATGTCTGAAAAATATTCATCAAAATAATTCCACAAACACTTAATAATCATGTTGAGGGAAAAAAACACAAACAGCAAATAAAAATAGAGTGAGGCTGTGAGCATTTAAAAAAAAAAAAAAATTACTGAAATATAGCAGACTAGGACATTTGACTTCAGGGACAGAGGATGAGTTCTGACATTGCTTCATTCCTGGGACTAACATAGCCCTCTTAAAGCCAAGGAACTATTTTGAGGATAAAGTTCAGTCCAATGCTTTGATTTTATGATTCTTAGACAATCTCTCTTCTACACACCGAGCCAGCCAGGAAGTTGTCCCCACCCTCCACCTGCTGGATTTTCATGGGGACATTTAGATGAAAAATCAAGACGATATCATAACTTGCTGCTTTCTGAAAGGGATGGTCCCAATCCTGACACTCTCTCCCCTTCTCTTCTGGCTTGGTCCTGTATGACCTCTTCCTTCCAGGAGTCTCAGTCCTCACTGAAAGGAATTAGTTCCTAAGCCAGAAAAAACATAGCCCAAGAAGAAGCATAGATAGCTCTTTCTCTTTGAAGTGTGGGACCACATGGTGCTAATATATCTGAAGAGAAGGCAGGCTGTAGTATAAAGGTGGAAATGAGTGGCCACTGGGAGGAGGAAAAGGGAATTCATTATAACTTCATGGATACCAGAGTTTTTCTATCATGAAGCTGCAGTATAACATAGGTATAAAAAAATATAAAAAGGGTGACCATTTATTCCACTGTGGGATATATATAAAAAAGAATATTCAAAAATGAGAAATATGTGAATTATTTTTGTCTTCACTCACGGTGCTCAACAGTTAGGCTTATGTTGCTAAGGCATTCTAAAATAAAAATCACAAAATATAACGCATAAAATGTGAATTATGCAGGAGAAGATTTTCTAGACTATGTGGAATTTTTCATTTGATAATATAAATATTAAAGCAAAATATATACATGTATGTATGTAGACACAATGCTAAACAGCAGACACCAAAATGGATCCATTTATTTTTCAGAATGCAAAAGCAGAAAACATTAGAAACTGTATATATATTTATATGTATATGTTCAGAATGAACTTATTTAAAGAGATAATTTTAATGCATAATTCCGTCTAATCAAAATGAGACAGTAGAAATTACTTTTAAAGACTGTTTCCTACTGAAAGATGTTGAAAAATCAATTTGATATAGTCTCATATTGTGGTTTTTTTGGTCAAGATCATTTGTTATGGAGAGAAAAGCAATCCAGCTGAAAATGTTACTATGCTTTTGATATTTATGTCTAGCCTAGCCTTACTCAAATTTCCAGTGTCTTGCACAGTTTCCCAATGAAAGTTTCCTTTACTACTTCTTTGCGTCACAACACTAACATGTCTCTTCTGCTCCATGGCTGGTGGTGTAGATGGCAGCTAGTGAGCTTGACTCGTGATCTGAGAAGCAGCATCTGGCTCATAGGGTCAGGGATTCAAGGCAGAGGCCAACAACTTGTGTTGCAAGCTGAGAGGAGTTGGAATCTGGCAGGACCTTGTCCTCCAGTTATCTCCTTTAATGCACATCTCCCTATTTGCAACTTAGCTGTGTGACTTCTCCCCAGTCAAATGCTTTTCTGCTTTCCTCCACCCCCAGTTTATCTGGCTCAGGTGCCTCAAACCCTGTGAGAGAAGAAATTTCAGAGGTTTGCCTGAGGATGTAAGGCAGGAAGCCACGTCAGACAGAGCATACTGTCTGACCCAGCTCTAATGTTGTGGATTGCTGCCTGCAGGATGCCTTTAGCGTTTCTACAGGTGTCCACATGGTTCTGCTAGCTCTCTGAGCCTGAAATACAGTTTACACCCAATTAGTGGGAGCAGCACACAAAAGGGACTCTGATTCAGAAAGCTACTTTAGGGAGGGAACACATCACTTTGAAACTCTCTCTGAAGAGGCTTTGCTTGTCTCCCTGCTTGTCTGTCTGTCCTCATGATGATAGTTAACAGAGATGTTTCCCAACATACATTTCACATGTAAAAAGAAGAAAAAGAGAAGAGAATCTTTAGTTTTGAACAATTTTCCCTAATAATTCTGTTCTCCTTGAAAAAAGAGCTTGTTTTCTAATAAAAAATGCAACGTAAGTTTTGAAATTGTCATCTAAACTCATTCCAGAACAATGTGTATCTGCAACACTATGGATTGCTGTTCCTTTCAAGGGGCCACATACAGTTAAATTGTAAGGGGACTAACTCAACCTTATATACGTCAGTACACTAGACATTCTTATTTAACATCACCTAGAAATTTAAGAAAATGAGAAAATAGATGATGTTTATATAGTACTTATATGGAGCTTCAAATCTGTTTTAACTAGTGTACTTGCTACTTCCTACTATTTGAGGACTTACTGATGGTCCACAGCCAGGCAGCAATGAAAGTGACAGAATTGGCTAAAATTTAGCTCATTGAAACAAGCTATCAAGGCTTGTAAGTAACTCTTTTTAGGAAAACAGTACAAAGGATAATGTACTGTTGCTCTGTCCTCAAAAAAGATAGACCATGGATCCCTTTCTTGATTACTCTCTTCTTCTTATGGAAAGAAAGTACCACATAACCTCTAGATACATCAACCACATCTCCTTCAGCAGCGATGATTGACAGCTTGATGCTGAAAGAAATTTTCAGTCTTTTCCTCATAACTTAAATGTATCCCTACTGCTTGACTTGAGTAAAACAAGTTATTTCCACAGATCTTTCTTTCTATTCCAATGGCTGATATGCTTGAGACACTCTTGTTTCTTTAAATTGTATTCTGTTGATTTCTATAACATATTGTCTATTGTTCACTGTAATGGAAATGTGGAAATGGTTAAGTCAGAAAGATGTGTGCTTATTTTTTCCTTTAAAACGGTGGTTAAATATTAATACACTCCTGCATACACTGTATTTGACAATCCATTTTTTTCTGACATCAGGTTATTCACATTTTCAAATCTCTCTTCTTACTTATACATGGAAAGGGCTGTGATCCTAGAGGAAGAAAACTAAACCCTCATAAACCACATAGGCTCTCACATTCAGACCCTACACTTGTGTTCACTTTGTGTACAATAAATGCAGTTTTAAGCCCTGTCACCTATAGTCTTCTCTGTCAGTGATCCTAGCTGGACGTTAATTCTCTTACTTACAGACAGTGGAAAGGATTGGGTGAATATTCCTCATCTGCTTCAGTGCAACATAAGTTGTCCTCCAAATAAATCATGACAAAAATGTTTTTTAGCTCATTTGACTGGCTTTGCTGTGACAGAGATTAGGACGTATTGACACACTGCTTTCTGGCAGCTGGACTGTGGGGACATCAATCTCTAGCTGATGGCTAGAAACATCCAAAGACAGTAACGAAAGGCAGGTATAGGTTAGATGATTGATGTATCTGCAAGTGGAGTTGATGAGGTAGTAGCAAGAGATGATGAGACATCATTCCAGTCATCCAGACCACACAATTTTGTTGCCTTATTAAGTAAAATAGAATGACAATATGGGATCCAATTTCAATAAGATGAACAGCTTTTTGCTTTCAATGTTTGTGACTAGGGTGTGAGCCAGAAGACAAAGGGGATTCTTCTGGCTTCCTCAAAGATCCCTTGGTCTTCATTTTCCACCTTTTCAGCTGACCTCAACCTCTCTTTTTATGTATTTTTTTCTTTTCTATTACAATACCATTACACCAAATTGAGTATTTTTAATTTTCCTTGTCATGAAGTAATACAAATTCTATTGTTTTTTTGGCTACTGTTTGTCATGCTTTGACTCTCCTTTGTTACAATATTACTCTTCCATTTGTTTTACCTTTTTTCACAACTATTTGCTCACGGTATTCCCAAAATAGTAATAGTCAGTCCAACTGCCTTTACATTGTTGTATTGATGTGAGAAAGATCAAAAAGAAAAGAGGGAAAGTGAGGTAGGTTACATATTTAAGCCAACGTAGGTGTAAATATATATGACATTTAGTTTTTCTATCTGTATTCAAGCCCAAATACATATGTGTTCCCTTGTGAGAACTTCAGGATTTTTCATCTGTCGATGCCCTTAACATGTAAAGTGACATTTTAGCTCTACTGCATATAAAACGCCGGCCTTCTCCATTCCCACCCCTGACCACTACTGCATGAACACCCTGTGTGTGTTTGGGTGCAGATTTAGACCACAGATATACACCATTTGTTTCAGTCAAATTGTTTGTGTTGTAAAACAGTATTATGTTGGAATAAGAAATTTAAGGGCTGACCCCAGCTTATCAAGTCAATGGGAATTTCACTGATGTGAGAAATCAGGCCAAATTCTAAATTTACTGTTACATCAGCATCAAATAGATCGGTTATGACTTTCTAAGAAACTAAGCACTGCTAGCACTTGCGAACAAGTGCTGAAAATTGATCGTTGGTACATGATCTGTTAGCACAGACCCTGGCACACTTCTGGCCTGGAAAATTCCCAAGAATGCTGGGGATTATAATGGATGAATAACTGATCCCTGTAAGCAATTTACAGCCAGCCATGTTGTTTCATTTCAGTAGCAGGGACATGGACAGACCATATTGGCCACTCTTAAGGCCAGAGAATGTTACTTTCATTAGAACTGATGAAATTTATTAATATAGATGTAGCTATATTAACCAAAATAAACAGTGACAATTATGGAAATTACATTAAAGGCACAGACAATGGAAAAAAACTTTTTAACATGCAAGTTAGGTTGCATAACTAAGATGGTTTTGGATGTTAATTTTCCTTTTCTTCTTTTTTCTCTGCTTTTTCTCATTCCCTTTTTCATAAATAATTAGTTAACCTATGGCAAGGGGAATAACCTAAAGTTCATTTTCTATTCTTAAATAAAACATTAGCTGGTTTGGCATTTTCAGATTTCAAAAGCTTCTTTCAAGAGGTAAAAGAGAGTTCTTAGATATTAAAGACTAAAGCCAGTTATAATTGCCACTGGGTTAATTGGGAATGAGAGAAACCAAGCTTGGAACCCACTCAAATTAGTTATAGATTAATGAAGCCAAGGAAAATAAGAATTTAACATTGTAATTGACAAAGTTGTATTAAAGACTGTATGTTTTCCTTGTTTTTTTCACCAGTTTTGTGTACCCAGAATTCTCTGCTCATGATTTCTCAGTTCACCACTGAGCAATTAATAGTTGAAACCTTCATGCTCTGCAAATCCAGAATAACTTCAGCTTTGTCTTCCATAAGGTCAGGATTTCATCACAGATGCAGTCACTATATAATGGTGACTATATAATATAATATGATATAATATAACACGTCCTTAATCCTCTCAGAGAAATCTGTATTTCATTGCTAGGCTAGAGGCAGTGCAATGCATCTAATTTTGCTCTCAGGAACTATATGATTCTCTCAGATAACAGCTGATTTCCAGGGTTTCTCAGGAAGAAAAAGCAAAGACATAGGGATTACCTCTTGCCCAGGCTAAGCATTTATGTAGGAAAATAACTCTACCTATTAATATTATAACATACACTGATATATGTTAGTTAATCACAGACATTTGCTATCTAAAAGTTATGCTTCTTGTCAGAGAAGAAGGTTGAGCATTATCAGAAAATAATTCCTCTCACTTTGATGTAGGTAAAATTACCTGCTTCATTCACACCTTTGATGGCCTAGGAGTAAATGTTTAGGTTAGGTGGTAGGTTAGAGGTTAAAGGCTGAGAGAATTGGGTTTGTTTGGGCTGGAGAAGAGAAGGCTCTGGGGTGACTTTATAGCACCTTCCAGTACGTGAAGAGGCCAAGAAGCAAGCTGGAGGGGACTTCTTACAAGGGCTTGTAGTGACAGGACAAGGGATAACAGGTTTACATTGAAAGAGGGGAGATTTAGATTGGACATTAGGAAGAAATTCTTCCTGGAGGGGGTGGTGAGGCACTGGGACAGGTTGCCCTGTATCTCACTGTAATGATACATGAGATTTCCTGTCCATACACTCACTCCACAGAAGTCAGTACATGTTCAAAACATTTTCTTTTCAATGTACTGGACTGACGCAGTATAGTACTGTAAAAGCAGACATTTTTCTGGAAATCCAAGAGAAAAATATGACAGTCTTATTTCAGATACAGTGGTCAGGAACAAACTTTTCCTAGCAGCACAAACAAAACTACAATAACTCCCTGCTTGGAAGTCTAACTAATCCTCTTAAGTAGGTATGTGAGCCCAGAAATCAGGAACAGCATGGTGACTGCAAAAACACTGGGTAAAAGAAATAAACCCAAAAACATCCCTCAGGTATGGGATCTGGATGAAGGGCAGAGTCCATGATGGAACAGAAGACATTAAATAGAGATTGCATTTCTCCTAAAACCTTCCTTGTGCTTCCTGCTACTAAATGAAGTTCCTGAAAAGGGGGTGATAGGTAAAAGCCAGTCTTATGGTCACACAGGGACAGTTAAGGTACGGTACATCTAATCACAGGTCAGCAGGAGGGCAGCTGCAGAGCAGTACAAAGGAATTCCAGCCACTTCATCAGAATTCCAGTCAACTTCATCGGAAGGCCCAGTTTAAATGCCTCCATGCAAATGTACATAGCATGAGGAATAAGCAAGAGGAGTTAGAGAAGTGTGCATGCCTACAGGGCTATGATCTTATTGGCATGGTGGGATGGCTCCTGTGACTGGAGAGCTGGAATGGAAGGATACAGGCTCTTGGGGAAAGACAGATGAGGAGAGAGCGATGAGGAGGCGGTGTTGGCCTCTATGTCAATGACCAGCTGGAGTGCATGAACCTCCTCATGGGGATGGATGAAGAGCCAACCAAGAGCTTATGGGTCCGGATTAAAGGTAGGGTAGGGACATGTGACATTATAGTGGGGTTCTGCTACAGGCCGCCAAACCAGGAAGACTGAGTGGATGAGGCCCTCTGTAGGCAGATAGGGGCAGACAGGAGGCCTTAGCCTCACACTCAACAAGCCCTGGTCCTCATGGGGGACTTCAACCACCCCGATATCTGTTGGAGGGACAACACGGCAGGGGACAAGCAAGCCAGGAGATTCCTGGAATGTGTTGATGATAAATTCCCTCTCCAAGTGATAGAGGAGCTAACGAGGAGGGGTGCCATGCTGGGCTTTGTTCTCACCAATGAGGAGGCGTTGGTGAAGAATGTGAAGTTCAAGGGCAGCCGTGGCTGCAGTGACCATGAAATAGCTGACCTCAAGATCCTTAGGGCAGTGAGCAGGGCACAAAGCAAGCTCACTACCCTGGGCTTCAGGAGAGCAAGCTTTGGCTTTTTCAGGTATCTGCTTAGTAAGGTACCATGGGATGAAGCCCTGGAGGGAAGAGGGGTCCAAGAAAGATGGCTAATATTCAAGGGTCATCTCCTTCAACCTCAGCAGTGATGCATCCCAACAAAGAGGAAGTCAGGCAAAAATGCCAGGAGGCCTGTGTGGATGAAGAAGGAGTTCCTGGACAAACTCAAACATAAAAAAGAAGACCGTAGAGGATGAAAGCAAGGACAGGTAACCTGAGAAGAATAAACAGAGATTATCTGAGCAGTGAAGGATCAGGTTAGGAAAGCTAAATCCCTGATAGAATTGAATCTGGCCAAGGACGTCAAGGGAAACAAGAAGGGCTTCTATAGGTATGGCAATGATAAAAGGAAGACTAGGGAAAATCTGGCAGTCCAGAAAGCCAACCATATCCTCAGCTGTATCAGGAGTTGAGGGAGGTGATTGTCCCCCTCTACTCTGATGTCATGAGACCCCACCTGCAGTTCTGCATCCAGCTATGGAGCCCTCAACATACGAAGGATATTGACCAGTTGGAGCAAGTCCAGAGGAGGCCATGGACATGGTCCAAGGGCTGGAGCCCCTCTGCTATGGGGACAGACTGAGAGAGTTGGGCTTGTTCAGCCTGGAGAAGAGAAAGCTCTGCGGAGACCTTATAGTGCCTTCCAGTACCTGAAGGGGGACGACAAAAAAGCTGGGAGGGGACTTCTTACAAGTGATAGGACAATAGGTAATGGGTTTAAACTGAAGGAGAGTAGGTCTAGATTAGATATAAGTAAGAAATTCTTCACGGTGAGGGTGGTGAAGGACTAGAACAGGTTGCCCACAAAAGTTTTGGATGCCCCCTCCCTGGCTGTCTTCAAGGCCAGGCTGGATGAGGCTTTGAGCAACCTGTTCTAGTGGAAGGTGTCCCTGCCCATGGCAGGAGGTTGGAACTATATGAACTTTAAGGTCCCTTCCAAGCCAAACCATTCTATGATTCTATGATCTACATCTCCAAAGCTCACTGAAAGGATGGATATTGGCATTTCACTATTGTGGAGATCATTGAATATCATGTCTTCAGTAGTTTACAAAGTTCAAATATCCTGTGTTATGCAATATATTTCACCGAAGAAAATGTACTGATGGAACTTTTTGTGAGGTACTACAGGTCTTCATTGATATTTCTTGAATTGCATCATTATACTAACTGAACAATTCACCAAAACTCTCTGTACTTCTCCAGTATTTGTTTGTCATAAGATCAGATTCTAGCGCTTAGGTTTACCCTGACTAACAGGTTTTTTTATCTGTAAGTAGGTTATTTGCAGAGCAGTCACTAATCACCAACATAAGTCCGGATGGCAGAATCTGACCCTGAAGCACCACAATGCAGTTGAACAGTTGACAGCATTTAAAGACTATTGAAATCCTATTAATGGGGCTTCTGCTTAATTTGCACTTCCAAAGAAGACTGTACTCTTGGAAAAATTGTTATCCATCAAAGACAAACTTATTGAGACATCACAATGAATATTAGTCTGGGGCAATATGTAAATCTGGGTGTCATTTGCATGACAATGCAGTCTAACCCACCCTATGCTTCCAACTGACAGCCCAGTAGCAACACGTAAACTGTAAACAATAAAATGGGACAGAATGCCTCAGCAGGGGTCCCATAACATGCAATGTCAAGAGAAACAAAACATCTCCTGCAGACACAAAGCTGTATCCGTTAGTTTAATAGGAGTGAAACCAATTCAGGAGCTTTCTGGTCAAAGATCTGACACAATTTCCAAGCTAGTCCTCAGCATTGCTGTCATGATCTACTGTAACTTATGTTTTGGTAAGACCTAAAGAAGTTTAATCAAGCAAAACTGCTCAAATAGAAATCTATACCAGATCACTAAGAGCTCCTTTTAAAAGACTGACCTCTTTACTGGGAACTAACATCGCATGCTTCATAAAGTAGACTCTTCAAAAACAGTTTTGATAGAGGGATTAGGAACAGGACAGTAGAAACACATAAGCCTTTAATCAATAGGTCACCCGTTAAAATTTGGGTTACAATGGCACTGTTTGCAAGCGATGGACATCTGTGAGTAGCTTGTGTAAACTGTCAAGGCTTCGTGGGTGTCAGAGAAACTAAGATAATTTACCCCAGTTTAATATCAGACCTCTGAAGTCTGTCTCTTAGTCACCAGGGGGGGCGGAAATTCTCTGTATGATTCGTAATTCATAAGTGGATCCAAAAACTGTGACTGTATTTTGGCTCCACTGAATACTGATCTCACATGCCCTTCAAATCTAAAGAATGAAAGGGTTGATATACTCTCTTGTCCATTCTCTCATCTTCCAAATCCCTTCTCTAGCCTCAATTCTTCAAAGAGGCTTTAAACTCCTACAATACAATGTAAATGAGCAGAAGAACTCTACTGAAGTTTCCAGTACCACAAAATATGAGCAACACAACTAGAGAAATACTCCCACTGCTCTAAAGGTGCTCACCATTAAAAACAATGCACTCTGAACTAGCATTGAGGTTAAATTTCATTTGGATCATGCAATCAATCCGACGGATTTCCTGCATCACTACAGATAGTGTGAGTAGAAGAGTCAGCAGCTGATGGCACCTAGAGAATGGCTGGGTTCTGTATAGCAAGGACACCTGTCTAGTTGGTACCATGTGCAACACCCTCCATAACCATATGCTATATGCTGAAGTTCCCTATATATTGATTAGGGAAGATTGTGCACCTCAGTCATGAAAACCTAAACATAAGAATTATCTCTTGGTGAGGACCTAATTGGCTGTTGAGGGTTATCTTTGAGATCCTGCCAGTCTCCAGAGCTTGGCAACTGGACACAACTGGAGTCAAGCGTGATCTTTTACAGGCCACAGTATTCTCCAGAGTATTTTTTTTTTCTGTGTTTGGAAAGACAGTGGTCTCTTTGCTTTTAACGTGTAGGGATGCTTCCACTCACCTTTTATACCATAATCTGCTGGATGTAGTCTTCCTTCCAAAGTAGGAAAACGGGTTTTCTTCCACTCTTGGCTTGAGGGCAATCATGCAGGTTAGTGTCTCCAATGAGACTAAAAGACCTTGGTGCTTCTGTCTTTACATACAACATCAATGCGAAGTTAACCATCTGAAATCAAAAATGAGCTCAGGCAGCAGCAGCTTGAACCCACCAGATGCTATAGCTTCTCTTCAACCTGAAGAGTAAATGGATTTTTGAAGAGTAGATGGATTTCTTTCCCACATGTGTCTCTGCTCTAACCATCAGGTTATAATATGAAAGACAGACATTGTCACTCTTCTCAACAGAAAGTGAGTGTATTTCCGCTTAATGAAGTGTGTGTCTGAGTTGGTAAACTGGTAATCTGAAAACATCTGCCAGTTCAACTGCCTCAGGGCATGTTGTTGTGAGGGTGGTATCAAAGCAATCAGACAGGAACATCTCTGACCATGCACAATAGTGGAACTCAAGTAGCTTTAGAAATGTGTAAATAATCTGAGAAATACCATAATAGCATAGCCCTTTCCAAGTCTTCAGCTATTCACCTGAATAGACAAATACAGGGTTTGTGTCTGAAGTCCTATTTTTTGCTTTCAGAGTCTAGGAGCAAAGCATTTTAGCAAGTTTTAGAAGGATTTCTCTAGCTTAATATTGAGAAAAATACTGATGAGCTTCACAGCCACACTTTAAATCCGAAGAATTTCAGTCTGACAGATAGAGTTTCATCACTTTCTGGACAAAACTTGATTTTTTTAAATTGTGTGAGAAATTTTGATATTCTGAAATTTACAGGTTTTTTCAAACAAAATATGGTTTTTAATATTTTTTAGAGAACTCTGAGCTTTTCATGCTGATTCTGTTGGCATTTATATTGCATTTCTTCTTTGTATGATTGCATGACTTATCTATCATACATGACAAAGAGGGAGTGAAGGACCCTGATCTTTTTTCATGAAACCAAACATTTGAATACTTTCCCCTGAAAATTTTGACAAAATTGTCATGTTCTTGCAGAAAGTTTCATTTTGTCCAGTCAGCATTGTTCCATGTTCTTTTGGAACACTTTTTTACCAGTTCTAACTAAATTCACATGAGAAAGGTAAAGGCAGCAATATGGCAAACGACGCCTATGATATTTCAGAGAACAACTGCTTGACATTTATATTAGATTTCTGGCCGACTATTAAAATATCTTTGATGACTGAGATCTTGATTTAACTCCACATGGGGGTACGAATGCACCTCCCAGAGCCTGTGAAGACACAGTGCCAAGGAGAAAGAACAGATGGTGTTTGCCTTGTCCCTGCCCCCTGTGTATTACCCAAAGGGATGACAGCTTTACACTGCACCTTGACTCCACAGAAACCTGATGAGGGAAGATCCCATGTGGTTGAACTGAATGAACCCATCTCCTGCTGCTCCTTTCATAAAGGTGTATAAAACAAGTTTGGGAGAGGTCTCAAGAGGCCATGTAATCTATTCCCTGCCTCCAGCTGGCGTCAGCAGGTTCATGGTTGACGCAACATAGTTTTGGGGGTTATGTCAGCTGAGTGTGGTTTCATGTGCACTGAACTGGGGATTAAGGATTGAGAATCTTTATAAGAAGGTGGGGTGTTTATAGCTTTCTTTCCCCAAAGAGACTAAACATTCTGGTAGGCAATATTAGAGTCTGGGAGATGCTGCCTCCTCCAAAAAGCCAAGCAGCTGAGAAGTAGTACCTTAACTGTAGGACAGGACCTCTTGACGGCTGTTGACCAAGGGAAGAGGTGGGAGCTGTTGTTTCATGCAGATGTTCCAGCTCCTGGCTCTTAGAATTGCATCTGCATGACTTTCAGATAGTTTCTACTTGCTCTTTGGCATACAGAAAAGAATTTATTTTCACAAGGTAGGGAAGAGTCAAATAATCTGTAGCCCCCAAATCAACGCTGTAGCTGCAGCTAAGGCTGCTTCTCTATGCTTTATCGGCTACTGATGGTCTTTCAAATACATAAATGTCTTCTAAAGAGCAATGACTGCAGCAGTAGCCTCTCTCATTAACTTACCTGATTGGGGGAACGAATTTAAAGCCTTGCTGAAGAGGCATCTTGCTAGAGAGAGTGATTTATTTTCTTCTTTGGACTCTGGACTTTTGTTTATGCCAACAGATGACACTGCAAAATTAAGATTAAATCAGTCCACTGCAAGTAGATTCTTCTTTTACTAGTGAATGTACAAATAATTTTTCAAAAATGATGCAGCCTGTCTTGGCTGCACCTGGAATTATCAGAAAATATATGTTCAGGGACTGTTTTCTTGATACTTGCTCTACAGTACTGAGCAAATTAATGCTACTGTGCATGAGAAAATATATGAGAAATTGTAGTCCCCAAAAAATGCAATCAACACAATAAATCGGTTCACTATTTTTCCTGCTTTTAAAAAAAGATATATGTACTATTTAAGGAGCCTCCAAAGATGTCTTTTTCTTTCTTTTCTTTTCTCAGCCTACCTACGAATGTTCAACTTAGGTCTTCAGGAGGTGAGGCTTTAGATGGCGAACATCAGCCACCACCTAAGGCAGAGACTGTGTCCCTATACAGGCAGGAAGGTAAGTACATCGATGGTTCTGGCTGAGGTTGATACCTCCACCTTTGTTGGCTCATGTGGTGATGAGTGACTGATGCTGCCCACAGTATCTATTTCTCTGCTTTTCTTAAAAAAATACAGTCACTATCATGTCTAATATGTATGCATGTGTATAAGTGTAGCAATTTACTGGAAGTGGGAATAAGCTTAAAAATGTTATAATAATCAGTATTATAATAATCAGTATGGGCTATATTGTGCCTTAAGGCACAGCCCTGAGCAAGGGCTGGTGCATAAACTAAAAAGAGCAGGTTGGATTTTATTTCCTTCCCTTCATTTCCTTATCTTCTCCTCCTTCCCCTAAGAAAAACAGAAAAAAAAAAAAGGCTAATTGCAAAATTGTCCTCCAGCCCTTTCTGAGCATCACCATATCTCTGAACAGAAGCAATGAGACATTTTGGCAACACTGGACTCTTTTTCTCCCTAGGCACTCATCCTTTCCAGTCCCTGAGGGCTCCTAGCCTCCTCAGCTCTTTCTAGCTCCCTCAGGTCACTTCCTTCTGCTGCTGCTTCAGATTGCTGTAGACATCTGGATTCTCTTCCTGGGCAAGTGCAAACTGACAAGACCTTGGCATATTTACCTATATATGTCACATATACATTGCCTCAACCCTGTTGCAGCTCTCTTTGGGCCTGTCCACCTCCTGTTTTTTCCCTACCTTGCTTGGGGAGGCATTTATACCTCTATAATACCAGGAAACGGGACAGGTTGGAAGGTGAACTCTACTGACTCAGTTCACCCCAGTTGTGCATGGGACATCTGTGAGCTGTGGATGAAAATGCCCATCTATTGACCACTGGTTCCTGCAAATGAAGAGGTGACAATTACTTTTGGCTGCCCAAGTGTCACACAGGGAAGTCACTTCACTTGTATTCCTTTGCTGTGTATTTTTAGGAACTGAATTGAGGGATCTAAATCACAAGCCTGCTGACTCTGAGCTCCCCAAATAGTCAGTGGAGAAAGAGAGACGGGCACACTGGAGGGAAATATGTACCTTGAGGGTGATGACTTACCCTCTGGAGTTGCCTGAATCTCCCTGTAGGGAGATGCTGGGAGAATAGACTCTTTTTGCCTCCAGTTACATGTTGTGGATGTGGGTACTTGTTTCAGACAGAAAACTGACAGGCATGTTACATTGATTTGTTTACTCTTTTTTATGATAAAAATGATCATGCACCATGAATCATTCAAAGTTACATGAATCGCTTTGCTGTTCTCACTGTCTGACGTTTTTCATTTGATCATTGTTGATTCTTCCATTTACAAGAAGAAATCAGAAAGTCATGCTAAGGTCAAATACAGTTTATTTTAAAATTTAAGATCCCATACTGGAGGAAGAAAAAGTTCAACTATTCATCCATCTTTGATTGTACTCAGTGGGTCAATCTATTCCTACATCAAACCAAGAAATTTTTATAACTAAAAAAAAAAAGGAAAAAAAAAGAAGATTAAGCCTGGAGTCTTAGTTATTGCTGGTTCCCTAGTCACATCAGTCAGCAACATGGGATTTAAGGTGTCAGAATGACAAAGAACAGTTCAATTTGTTCTAACATTGCACCTATACGCATGTACATATTAGACAGCTATAAAATCTCAAAGAGGCACCATTTGAAGCAATGTGTGTTAAAAGGGGGCAATTAGTGGGCAAGATGAAATGAAGGTACAGTTGTAATTATTTCGTATCTTGAAACAAAAAGAAATGGCTGAGATGTAATTTCACCGTTAAGAAAACGTAAGGCTTCTAAAAAAAAAAAAAAGGAAACTTTTTAGAACTAATTGCTTGGCTCTAATTAGAGAATGTAACCTTTGGAGAAATAGTGGCTGTTGAAACTCCAATTTTATTTGCATATATTAATATGTACATGACAATTAGACCCCCAGAGAAAGTACAGCCTGTGCCCCAAAAGCCTAGTTTTAAATTTAGAAGCAAGAAAGAAATTCTAAACAACTTAAGAACATTTCAGTGCTTCTGTAGGCTTAGGATCCATTTTATGAAAACTTTGGAGTGCTGAATTGACAAATCTAGTTGTCATTACAGAGGATGTGGAGGTGCACATGTCCATGTTCAAATGTTTGTACACATCTATCCATACTATCTATATCTGTGTAAGTGTGAAAAAAAATATGTACATATATCTAAACATACAGATATACATGAAAGTTCCTAATGTTTAGTCTGTCTTTCCAATAGATGTTTTTAAGGGGATTTTCCCATTGTACCCAGCAGTAATACTGGGATGTACAAACCATTGTTGCTACCAAAGTGTTGCTGAATGTTGGTAAACAAGAGAATTCGGGGAACTTGGTGTTGAGGCTGGAGCACCCCAGACATTAAAATGTTACTACAGTTTTGTTGAAATGTCTTCTAATTGTCTAGAATGTAACCTGGTAATTCTAACTATTACCTTTAGAACCCTGATTATATAGGTAATGAGCATGACAGATTAAATTTGTTAAGGAGGGATGAACAGGTGGATTGCAGGTAATCATACAGGATCCAAGCACCAACCTGAAGACAAAGTCTTTCTACTGTCTCTTATCCAGATGTGCCTTATAAAAGGATAAAGAAAAGATAAGAAACTGGGCATGACTAGTCAAGAAGGTAAAAATATTCAGTTTCATCATTGTCTTGCTTAATAGAAAGTCTTAATAAAGAAGTAGGGAGTGTTTAATAAAGAAATGTAGAAAAGCAAATATCTATGAAACTTTTATTGGGTAGTAATTGTCAGCTTAATTTGGATGGAGTTCTAGAAAATTTATTTCATGGAACAATTTTGAGGTGACTAATGAATGAATGGTAGTTTTCCCAACATATCTGCAACTTCTCTAGTACATTTATAGTCTTACGTCCTAACCACATTTCAAACTCCTTGACGTATATTCCTCTTTTTTGGTGAAGTACTCTGGCTGCTGTGGCACAGAGGTGGAGCAGAGTTGTTACTTCCAGTAATCAGTGGTGGAGTTCACTGAAGACCTAGTCATACATACGCAATAAGTTAAAATATTCATATATGTGTGTGTGTATGATTAACAAAGCAAAATACATAAAACAACATTTCAGAAAAATTCAGATGCAGATTTTTGAAGAAGAAAACCTTGAAAAGAATAACGTTGGCCACAAACACTTCATATTCACAAATATTAACAAATCTGAAATTTAAACTGTTTTATTTAACTAAAATTCTTTATTCTTTTGAAATATCATTATTAAATAATGTTATTGCATTGAAATAACTAGCTACAAGAGAAAAGCAAACAAAACCCTTCACTACTTTTTCCTGTAGTTTTTACAGTCTCAAGCATTATATAAAAAATAATGGGCTTACTATTTGTTGCAAAACAAAAGTCTTCCTAAAAACCTGGAGGGTTCTTGATTCCAAGTTAAGCAGTTGCTGGTGCAAATTCTTTGAAAAGGCAGTTAAAACAACAACAACAACAACAAAATACCCCAGAAATGAATATGGTTGCTATAACTTGTGATAAATGTGTAAAACAACCTTCCAGAACAAAAACCCAGTTATGTAAACATTGTACATTTTCAGCAGAAACAGGCTAGATTAACTTCATGAAGTATTTTATACCACATCATTGTCTTTAAAAATTCTGTCACCTTTATTTTACATGACTGTTAGATTTTTTTATCTTCACAAAGATTCCAAATCCAAGACTTGTAATATCTGAGAAATGCTGCTCTTGATCCTCAAGAAAACTCTACTTTTGACAATGAGGGTGCTTTTTTAAATGCATAAAGTGAAACCAAATTTTAGGCAACTGCATGTGAGAGTCCTGTCCAATGTTTTTACTTAATAAGGGCAAAATTCACTCACGGGTGTAAAACACCAAAGCAGTGTGCTGCTTGAATCTACACAGCGCTTCAGAAGTGCAGTCGGGACACTCACACAACACCTGTCCTAATACACTAAACCATCCCAGGGCCATTGGCAGCGGCACTGGAAACCAGTGTTCAGCTGCCAGCATGGTCCATGGCACACTTGGCAAGCACTCTCCCATTTCCTGAAATGGTTTAGGAATTAATACAGTCCAGAGATTAGTACCAACATTTTGGATGTTGTGATCTTCCTTTGGGATGCAAGATTCATTAAGTTTGAGTATGGATAGAAGATAATTGCTCGTCTCAGAGCCGGAGAACAGACACTCTTTAACCAGAGTCTTAGACTGTTTAACATCGGGAATTTCATCTTGAATGAATATGAAAGGCTTTAAATTCCTTTCCTAGTGATATGGATTAATGGCAGGCATTTCTTTCATAATCTGGATGGTAAGCAAATTTATCTGAGTGTTGCTTTAAAGCAGAAAGGAGTTGTTGTTTTCCATATGAGTGCAACATATTTTTCCAATGGCATAATTCAGTCAAGAAGTGGCAGACCAAAGTGGAGATTTCTAAGATGAAGGGTAATCTGCGAAGTTTATGTTCAAAGAAATACCCGATTATAGTGAAAGCAAAGGCAGTTTAGCACATTTACAGAGGTATTTAAGACCACATGCCTTCTCAGTTATAGCAATGCCACTGAAACATCTTAGCTGAAGTTTCTGTACAGGCCAAATTCTGACCATTCCTAATTTTATTCGCACTGCACACCACTGAAGATCGCAGTGAGCCACTGGCAATGTTAATTTTTTTCCTGGAATCTTGAGGCTTTCTACTAGGTAAGTTCTTTTCCTAAGTGGAAAAATGAAAATATGAATAAAATAACAAGTGAAATTTATGCCAGTGTTGCTTCTGAGACACAAGTAATGTGTCTTCATATGAAAGTGATTGTTTATTCATTTAGTAGTCTAAATGATAGCATGATGTCAGTGTCAGTGTATGGCACAGGGATCATTCACATCTTGTTACAAACAGTGATTACAGAGGAGTCATTTTGTAGTTCAACAGCATTATTGAGGCTTATTCTCTGTAACAAATTATATCTTTTATTTTATTTTGTGATTATCCAACAGATCACTGAACCATAAAGTACTGCTGCTCTCAGCTAACAGAAAGAAATACCAGGGCCATATGTCTCTCATGGAACTGTTACTGTTCTGTATATAATTATCATTTTTCTATCTGCCACTCACAGTGTGCAGGTCAGACTCCAGTTACCTCTGAAAGTTTTGAGACTCTGACAGAAATGGTGGGAGACAGAATTTTTGTAATAATAGATGTAATAACTAATCATTATTCTTTTCCCCAAGTCACTGTGAGAGATTGTTTTAAAATTCAATTAAAAATTTCAGCCTGACATCTGCATGATTAGAGTCATTTAGTATAACATCTGACTTGCATAAATATGAATAATATCATCTTCATAATAGCAACTTCTATTTTTTATTCACTTACTAAAAACAGTAAAATCAATTATCTTTATACTCAGTCATCATCTCAGGCAAGATGCCATATGGATTTAGAATCACAAAACCATTGTTATATATATATGTGTGTGTGTGTGTGTGTATATATAATTACTTATATGACACATGATGTCTTTGATTACAGTCCTATTTCTTTCAGCTTACAAAATTTACACTGTCTAATCTGAGTCCTGCAATTTCAGAACTACTCTGTACACACTCTCCTAAGAAGTATGCTTAAAGGAATTATTCATTCATGTATGCTTCCACATTAACACATAAAAAAATAATCAATACAGCCAGGCTAAAAGCACATACACCAATCATCCTTTTCCTTCTAGCATTTACAAAAACAGAACAGAGAATTTCTGGAGTTATTTTATCAACTGTACCATTTTGCAGAAACATCTGAATCACACAAGCAATATAAATATTTCCTGTTCAGTCATAAATACTTTTTTAAAAACTTCTGGAAAACATTTTCCAATAACAACCCATAAAATGAAATGAAATTTCTAAAGAAAGGAATAAGAAGTCATCTGAAATAAGAAGCCATATTCAGCAAAAGCCATCTTCTCAGACCCGTACTAAGGAAAACTGCTTAAAAGACTGCAGTATCTGTTCTGAACAGGAACCAAATGCACAATTATTTTTAGTAGTTAGTGTATACAGTCTGTTGAAGGATAGGACAGGAAAGGATATCTTTAGGCCAATGATTTCGAGGTCCACATGCCAAAATGATTATAAAAGGTCTGCTCACAGCTTCCAGCTATCAGATTTTGGCAATAGAAAAAAGACACATCTGAAATATTTGTGATATTTTAATTTTTAAGGAATAAACACAGGATCCCTTATGATATCATCTAGGATAATTGATGAGATGTGTTTTTCAGGACACCATGCCCACAGCTTTCAGGTTACTGAGAGCAAGATCAAT
Organism: Rhynochetos jubatus; assembly: GCA_027574665.1. Lineage (NCBI taxonomy): Eukaryota > Metazoa > Chordata > Aves > Eurypygiformes > Rhynochetidae > Rhynochetos > Rhynochetos jubatus. Next base: position 120,722,510 of record CM050650.1, read on the forward strand.
CCAGCAGCACCTGCAATCAAGAAACATGTTTTAGCCTGGGAGAAAAAGAAAAAACAAACCTGCTTTGTTTTGTTACTTTTTAATATGTCCTGGGAGCAATTTGTTTCAGTTGTCCAAAGGAGTAAAATCACAAGGCAACAAACTAGAGGGACAGCTTGAATGAAAACTGAGACCTGATACACCGGAAATGAGTTGGAGGAAGAAAGTACTGTTATAATCTGAAACATTTCAAGAAAACTACGTAAAAAGATAAAATCCAGTGACTGAAAATTAGGGTAGAGGAGAACTCTCGACTTCTAATTCTTGCTGCTCTGGTCATTAGACAGCTTCTTTAATTTCCCAGCCTGTGTTTAGTTTGTAGTCCTCACAATAAGCAATATCCATTAGTTTAACTAGTTTTTTCTCCCTGATGTATTTGCAGGCAGAGTCATCCCTGGATTATCTTCATTGTAAACAATTCAAGATTTTCTGGGGAACTATTCCCCCTGCCTAATATTAACCATGTAATTTAAGTGACTAAACTATGAAGCTGTCCCTCTGTAATCTCTATAGCTATATCCATACTAGCAAAGTAAGAGGGCTAGGGCATGACAAAGATAGAATTTTACCGTAATCCCCAACAGAAACCTGAATTTTGCTTGGGTCAAGTCTCTTTGTGAGAGGAAACAGTATAGGGTATATCACAATCGAAGGAGAGTTGATTTACCAGTATAGAGAGAGGTAACACAACTGATGGAAAAAAAAGGTTGACCATAGTATCATTTAAATTGGAAAAGACCTTTAAGGTCATCACATTCAACCATAAACCTAACCCTGCCAAAGAACTTTATTCTTCAAATGTTTCTTTTATTATGGAAGAAGACAAAAATTTCAGATTTTTTAAAATGTCAGATAGTCATCAATTGGTTTAGTTAACTACAAATAAGACTGAAAGTTTGAATCTTCATATCATATAATTTATGACTATATTAGCCAAGTTACACTAATTTTCATGTTCAGTTGAAATTACCATCTTTGACTGATAATGTGGCAAATCATGTTCTGAGTGACACCATCCTCAACTTGGTTTAAATGAGTTATGTCTGTCAAGGAAATAAAAGGTCACTCTATACATTTTACTCGTTACCTGAAAGTGTCCCAAATAACAGGGAACATGTCATATAGAATAATCTAAATTTGCTGCTAAAATAATTTGTTAAATCACACAAAATCTGATGCAGTATAGCCTTGCCTAAAGTTAATAGAATATTTCCTGAAAATCAGACTTTCTGAAAAGTGCCATAAAGTAAGAACAAAACCATGATACGGTGTTGGGGCTAAACTTCTGAATGTCGTCTTAAGAGGAATAAACAGACCAGTTGCAAACAGAGAAAGAATTTGCCTCCCGCACATGGTATTGTTGTTGTCCACAGAAAAATGTCTTTACCAGTTCAGGTGTCCATATTTGAAAAAAAAAGGTTAAAAGTTGAAGAGGATATAGTAAAGAACAATGAAAATTGTATAAAATCTGGAATAATGTTTTAGAGCATAAGTTGTTGATTGTACAGACCGTTTATCAGACAAAACTGTATGATCTGGTCACAGAAGAAAACAACATATGATAAAGGGCTATTTTGTGTAGCTAAAGGAGACATAGCATGAAATTATGTCTGGAATTTGAAATCAAGAACTTCGAAACTAATAATAAAACATAACTCTTTTTTTTTTTTTTTTTTTTTTTTTTTTTTACAACATGGGTGCTAAAACTGCAAGAGACTGCAAAGAGAATTCCTGTGCTTACTTCCTCCAAAGATCTTTACACAAAGACTATCCCTTGGGAAAGATGCAGTAGTCCAACATAATCTGTTGCCTTCAATAGATTGGTAATTAAGTGAAATTCTGCACAGGTTTTGGAATGGAGAATGAGTTTATCTCTTAAGCTTTACCAAGAAAATAATATTTCAACTAGAGCAGGGAATATAGGGGAAGAAGGTTTAAGGTTCTTTGATCTGGAGCAAGGATTAAACTTGGTTTTATTACAAATTTCTGCTACAGATGTGTCTAATGAGTCAATCAATAGGGATTTCATCTTTCAGGTTGGGGAAAAAAAGGTGACTGATATGATCTTGGCTTGAGATGGAGTCTAGTGTGTGACATCTGGGACAGACCAAAGAGTGTCTTGTTAAACAAACCTTGTACAGGTTTCTCTAAATCAACAGACAAATACACTGATGTCACAGCAGAAAGGTGCTTGCAGCATGTGGTTTACATTCCAATTGCTGATGAATAAACTACAAAATCTTCAACTTCAGAGAAAAACTGTGTCTCTTAAATTGTTCAGCAGGTGACTTCACTTGGGCTCCACTGATCAAGAGTGGTGGAACTTTCTTATCTCCTGATGATAAAGACCTTAAGGCTTTATTACACTACAGTTACACAAAGACAATTTTCTGAACTGCCTTGACAGTCAATAAGGGGAGTAGAAAACATCTTTAGAGGACAAATAATCTTGCTTAATGACCTATCTTTCAAAATGCCTAGATTTCTCCAGTGATTGTTGATTGACTCCAGGAGAGTATGCCTGACTTGTAATGTCTAAAGGCAGATGAAATAAGTTTCAACAGAGAACAGAAGGAAATTTAAGTGAAGACCCTAGACCAAAGGCTGAATTAATTTAACACCTTAAAGCTCAACTTGGATTTCAACTCATAACATTTTGTGGCTTTCAGTTAATATTGCTCTCAATTTTCCACCTTAGCAAAAATCTGGAGATAGAGTTGTGAATATTGCTGAAGATGATTGTTTATGTTCTCAAACATGATCTTTCTACTCTCAAGAAAACCTAATATAAATGTGTATTGTGAGGCTAGGTTTTCTCAAAGTTTATTTTTACATTACTGAAGTTTTGTATAGATCTAATTTAATCCTTAAAATAAAACAAGCCGTGAACAGACAATTTGAAGTTGGCATAGGTGAGACAAATTCCTTTTATAGGCACATGTTTTGCTTCATGTTTAAATCTATTATTCTTGATACAAACACTACAGAATTTGGGATTTGGCCAGGTTTGTATACAAAGATTTAACTTCATATTTGATCCTACCATTTTAATTTGGTTCTGCAAATGGAAAAGACAAAAGCCCAGGGTTTTGTGTTGATTTATATCCTGTGATGCTGCAGGGTTTGCAAATCAGAAAAAAAAATTGGGTCTAAACCCTTCAGGGTCAAATCAGGAGCCTTTTCTTTACCCTGAAAACCAATACTCAAAAGAATAGTGTCTTCCAGCTCTGCTGTAGCAGACAATACATAGGATTTTTACCCGTTTAGCTGTGAAAATGTGTTTAAATTAATCTCTGGTGTATGCCTCCATTCATTCTTGTGGAGCCGTATCAGACATAGAATTGGCTCAAGGGACCATATTCTCAGCTTCTGTGGAATGACTTCTCTGTCTTTAGTGAATCTAAACAAATTTACACAACTTCTTTTTATCCAGTGCAGAGATGCTGACTGTTTCCAGAACAGTTTGAGTGAATAACAGAACTCTACTGGTCTGCTAAAGTTAGGTGTTTCTACTCCTGTTAAACATCTACTTCATAGTTAAAATAAGGACCAATGATAAATTTTACATCATAACAGATGAGGTAGGGAAAGAATTATGCAGTCTTTTACAAAAATAAAGCCTGAAAAATCAGAAATGTCTGAGAATCCACATTACTAGTGCTGACAATGGCATGGTAGGGTTTGAAATGCGAAGGACTGAAGAGAAATAAATTCTAAAACAAGTTGAAGAACAAAAAAGATTTCTTCATCTGCAGGTCTGTCATCTGCGTTTATAATCTGATCTAAAGTGGTCTACTAATGGATAGTGAATTGGTTTCCTGAAACAAATAATGCAGTAGACATGGATTGTCAAAATGAATAATAATTGTCCTTCCATAGCATCAGATGTAGCAAAATAGATACCATTGAGTATGGCTGTACCTTGTGTCGCATTAAACGCAATTTGTGAGACTTTCAGAAATGCTCCAAGGTGATCTAGCTCAGCTCCTGCTACAGTAAATGCCACCATCAGCAGTTGCATTGGGACCAAAATTAAAGCAGCTGAGAGGACTGCAATGCCAAAATTGTAACTGTCAAGACCATTAATGGATTATAGTCCTGAGAAGAGAGTTAATGATGTGTGCCTGAGTCAAATAATTCCTTTCCTCAACTTTACTTGCACGGAGAAGATTTCTACCTGACTTGTGTTTTTATTTTGAGTTTGAATGCTTACTTGCAAAGTAGTTTTCATTGAAACTAATGCAACTATTTTTGTGAGTAGCTGAGCATCCATAAAGGAGATTTTTAATCTGGTTCTATGGTTTCTATACCTGTTTGATCACTGTGATATGACCCTGATATTCAGGAAGCAGACCTAGCAGAAACAATGGAGGTTTTGCCTCAAGTGCTCCCCAACATGATGAAGACCAACAGCCTTTGGCCCCCAAATAGTTTGTCTCATCAAGTCAGTAACTCTATTTTAGTATAACTAGCAGCCTGTCTAGGAAAATGTCCAGAACTCAGCTAGAAGATGACCCGAACGACAGCTGGACTGTTGGTATTTTCATTCTAATTTTCTGTCCCTGGTGTGGAAATAGCAATTTAATCCAACCCAGATTACATCAAGGCTTTGCTGCTGCTGCTGCTTACCAAACAAAAACCAAGGGATCCATGCATAGCAGAGGTTATTCTTTTAATTCTTTCATCATGTATAGCCGAGTAGTGTTTGGATGCTCTCATTCTGAGCATGCAGATCTTCCACTAGATATAAAAGAGGAATTTTATTAGATATTTCTTTTTGTGAAATCATTTGTATGTATAAATTGAAGCAATACATGGGCCAAACTACCCCATTTACTAAAAAAATAAAAGCGTGTGCCAGACAATCCAAATATTATCACTGCATTTAGCTTTCCCCTAATACTTTGAGTGTTGTCATTAAAACTGAAGCTACAGCAATATTTTAGCCATCTCTGTACCTAGAAGATTTCTCTATTACTTTGTCCATGAACGTTTTCCTTGGATGATTGGTTGACAATATCTAAAGGATAATTTTAGGTCCTGAAGAATTAAACACAGGTCTATTTTTATGAGGTGGGACAGATTGGAAACAGTTTTTTCTCCTTGTTCCAATGAAATTGGAAATGAAAAGAATGTGTGTCATATGAGGGACAAGTGTCATGAAGCCCATCTGAATTATACTTCATACCCTACTTTATAGCTTAATGTTCAACTATATCCATTTTTTCTGGCAGTATTTCGCCCATCAAAAACAAGTTATTGACACTTATGTCTCTGATATAAATCAGATCCGGCAGTAAAAGTAAAGAAGGTGGTTTCAGACAGAGTCAATGATGGGGTAGAATAATGTATTTGTTTTTTTCCTCTAGGATATCACTTTAATATCACCCAGAAACAATGGCAGAAAATAATTCCAATTAAATGGTCTTAAAAATAAGATATAAAGCAAATTCAGTTGATCTCATTCTGTTGTGTGTGTCAGAGTAGACACCACAAAACTGAGCAGATATAGTTTAAATTTAGCTGTTTTAGCATATGTGTACAAGGATTGAGAATGTGGAAATTGGATTTGCTTCACCGGAGTCAATTAAGAAGGACTCTCAACAAGGTAGGGTTGAAGTGCATTGACAGGGCACTGGGAATACTTCTGGTATTGATTGGCACTGGCTTGGGTACAAATAAAGCAAAGCATTCTGGTTTCTGACATTCATTTTCTATAACAGAGAAATTACACTAATGGATAAAATGATAATGAATAAGGGAATGCAGAGAATAGGAGTTCTCCATGGAGATATATTCCCTTCAGATGTTAAGCTGTAGCTATGCTCTCATTATAAAAGATTTTACTGCCTGATATACAGCTCCTTTTTTTTTTTTTTTCTCTCCTGTTACACTGACCTGTGCTTATTGCTCTGTCTCCTTAACCTCTCAGAAATTCTCTGCTTATGAGGGCAGAGCTTAATGAGGTCAGCAGTTCCTGTCACTCTAAGGAAGAGCAATGCCTCAAAGCCCTACCTTCTCCTGAAAGTCAATGTCTTTGATGCTACTTAACAGAGGGAAATATTCATTCATGTCTATTTTACAACTAGAGAGGATGAAACTGTTCCCCTTCATATTAGATCACCCTTTTTCTCTGAAGTGTGTGAGAAGGTAGGAAAGACTAACAGCTACTCCTTTCCCATCCTCAAGAGAATTAGGTTTGGAAACCGTACAAGCACCTTCTTTGTTTTTCTGATGTCTTTGACATTTATGAGAAGTTATTTGATGATATCAGTATCATCCATGTGCACCATATATTTCAGTTCTGACCAACACAACATGCAGTTTCTTCCATTAGGACTTCCTTAATGGTGCAGTCGATGAACCCATGTGTCCAGCTTCCTGACTCTGAGTGCAGTCAAAGGAAGCTATATGAAATCTGTGCCACAAAGTTGGCAGTTGCAAGAAGCAATATCAGAATAATTTTCCCCAAAATAATTTGTGTCCTAATCTCATGATGGTTTACTCCCTGTAACATGTCCTTTATTTTATGTCTTTCCTAGGTTTCTATTTTGAAGTAAAATTTTTACTGCCATAATAATAAATGTGTTCTTTATGTCATGGCATATTTATTCATGTACGTGTTCAATCCATTAAAAAATGTTTTGCGTTTCTCCCTCTAGTCCCAAGTTCCAGAGTCAAACAATGCATTTTTCCCTTTAACAGATTCATCTTTTTTATACTGGGAGATTTCATACCTTTGTACCGTATCTTATACACCTATTATTTCTTGCTGTAAAAATTTTTACTGTGTGAAAATCATTCTTGTCACCAATCACTTAAAACCACTGAGAACCACAGCCTTTTCTCACTCATATCAACTTAAGCACAGAAACACTATTTGCTTCAGTGCAAATAGCTCTGTATATTCACCCCTGGAAACAGAAAAGGTCAGAATTACTTTTGTGACTGTATATTTTCATGAATGGTAATAAGGTATGATTCCCCTAATAGAACAAAAACTGTAATTTTTCAGAAGCACTGGAGGGAAGGAGCAGTTGTGATACTAAGTCCATTATAAGATTAAGTTTTGTGACTTTATATGACATGATTGAATTAATTAGTCGCAAATAAGATTTGATGAATTCGCTAGTTCTGTGTCTACCTTCACTAATCTGCCATAGCACCTTACAGACACCTTTTGTATTTTTCCTCAAAACATGTGTCTAAGGTGCTTTAGATACTCTTTAAATAATGCTAATTCCTGTTTTCAACTGAGGATCTACAGGATATGTGCACACGGTCTGTTCAAACATTCAGCTTATATGTGGTGAGCTGTACTGATAAAACAGGTCTCCAGCTGGCCATGCCTGGCTGTGTACCCTGTTGCTCCAGGTACTGTCTTGACCCATAGACCTGGCTTCCTGGCTTGATCTTGGACCTGCTTTGTCACCATGGTCTTGAATGGTTATTTGACTCTTCCCTGAACCTGGTTATCACTAGGAGATGTGCTCTGCCCATCTTACTCAAGTGTTGTTAACTGCCACTTTTCCTGGTGAGGACACTGTGTCTGCTGGTCTTGCTGTCACCCTGGCTCCTGCTTCCTCTTCTCTGAAGAAGAAAGCCTTCCTTCTTGTTCTCTGATATTTAAACACCAAGGAAGTTACCTACCCCAACACAGGCACACTAGTTTAAGTGTTCCTGGGATGGAGAGTCCAATAGTATGCACTCTGAATACTTTTCTGAGGCCCAGAAACACAAAATCTATTCTGATATATTTAGGAAGAGTTAGAAAGCCTGGTGTGGACCAAAGTGATTTCCCCAATGTCACAAAAGTCTTCAGAAGCTCAGAGTCTACCCTCCTCATTTCCCAAATCCAGGGTTAATGTGTGAATTGCTGGGATGGTCTTTCCACCTAGTTACAGCAGCTTCAAAGAACGGCCAGTTTCTCAGTTTCCTTATCAGATATTCTTCATGTACCCACAAACATACAGAAGATGGTTAAATATCTGAAGTGCTGAAATATAAAGGTGAATAATAGTACAATTAGGAAGAATGTTAAACTGTAAGAGTCATCTCTTTAATATTAATTTGGATTGTTTTAAGGATATAGGCATTAATGGCTCATTATCTTTGAAAGAACAATTTTATTTGATAAGACTCAGGTGGGTCAACTATCTTTGATCAAGGAGTAATGACTTGTAAAAGTAAAGCCTAGCCTGTTTGCCCAGGTAGTTAATAACAGTTTGGATATTCTCTGAGTTTGAAGATTGGAATTAATCATTAAAATTTAGTTTCTTAGTTGTTTAATGATTTAAGTAATCTTTTCAAAAGAAGTCAGTATAGTAAACCCGAGCTCTTTAAAGGAATTTGTCAATGTGAAGGTTAATACCAGCCTAGTACATGGTATCTTCTAGCCACAAAAATCCAGATATGTTTCCATATAACTCTTCCCAGTGTATTCTTACATTTTTCATGGTTAGCCTTTTTCACAGTTTTCCAAAACCTGGTAGTCAGGTAAGGGAGCTGAAGAGCTTCTTTTGCACAGATATTTTAACGCTGGCCTTGCTGCTGGTCTTGACCTGAAGCCAGTTGAACCCAACACTCCAGTGACACCAATGAGCTTTCAGTCAAAACCTGTAGAACAAATGTAAACATCTAAATGAGCATGCAAAATGAAGGTGATAAGGTTGTGAGTAAACAATCTCTCTTTGATTTTTTGTGCATTGTGGGAAGAGCAACAGATTGACTTGATGGATACAGAGAAAATGAAAAATACAGGTGGAGAAAGGAGAGACAGAAATAAAAAGAAGAAAAAGCAGATATGGAAAGGAAGATGGTGGCATGAGGATAGAATCTGGAAACTGAAAGAACAAAAAAAGATTGTGGAAGGCCAAAGCAAAAATATATCGATGATTACAGAATTAAAAATATGAGACAGTGGATGGCTTCATCTGATCACTGTCAGAGATAGCATAAGCACTTACATTTGAGATGTCAATATAGATTTCTTTTACAGGAAAAGAGGCCAAAAAAGAGTCCTTGGTTGTGATTAATTTCATGCTAGAGTCGGGATCTTCTACAGGTCAGGAAATTATGTCCTTTTCCAGTGTCTGTAAAGTAGCTTTGAGTTAGTCCAAAGGAGGGCATTCATATTTCAGATGCCTAAAGTTAGAAAATGGTTCTACTTATATTATTCTTTTATCCAGCTGTATTATTTATATTAAACATTTGAAATGCAGGAAATATGGGTAGTATGTCAAGGATCTTATAGGTAACACCTTCATATTTGTTCTGAGCTGGGTAGGTTTGTTTTCTCACTTTGGTCTAGAGGTACTGTGTATGAAGTCCAGAGGTTCCAGTGATTGTTAGGTCCAAGAAATTCCACTGACATCACAAATCCTTATAGGTTTAGCTTTGCCTTTTAGATAAAGCAATAGGGGCAGCTAGAGGATACATTAAAAGTGCTACTGTGCCCCACATAAGCTACTCGGTGTGCTTTTCCCACACGTCTATAAGTACAACAGGATGTGTACACCAGGGAATGAGAAGGACTATTCACATCAAAGAGCAGTTTTGGCCCAAGAACAATTGGGTGTAAAATGCCCATGAGTATATTTACCATGGAAATTTGAAGTAAGGTAATAAAACATCAGAGGAAGAAGGGTTTGGATCAGCCCTGCAGTACAAGTATTGGGAGCGGAAAAACACCCTCAAAACCTAATTATTTTTCAGATGAAAACTGATACATTTATTACAGGGATCATAACATGATTCTGCTGTAATTGAGGAAGATGTTTGGAAATCCAGGGTATGTCTTCCAGTCCAATATTCTTAGGTTCATACCTATGTGTCTTTGGAGGGAAAGGTAACACCTCTGTGATTTCAAAGGGGAGCAGTGAAACTCATATTAGGATCAGGATTAGACCAGTTGTGTGCATGCTATTTGCAATATTTTTTTCTTCTCCTGTTTCCCCCATGGATATGTCTGCATTTTCAGATCCCAGGGAAAAAAAAAAAAAAGAAAAAAATCCCAGCTCTACCCAATGGGGACCTCCCTCGTTATCTCTTCTGATGTTTGGTTGCTAATTTGCACTTTTCATACACCCAGAAGCAAATGCCTGTCTGACACAAAATAAAACAAGATGTTTCAAGTGCTGTTTGGTTCTTTAGGAAGAAAATAATTTTTGAAAATAAAACGTACTCACCAAGCAACCCACCAATGCCCACTGACATTCTCCGTGGTGTGTCTGACAGAGGCAAAATGTAGCACACTGCAGAACAAAGAGGCATTTTATATGCCTAGCAGAAATTCTTAAAAGCCTTTTTTTGTTTTCTTTTTTTTTTTTTTTTTTTTTCCTGGGGAATTATCATAGCTCTATTTTTTTTTAATTTATCTTTTTTTTTTTAAAGTCCCATGAAAATACTGGGAAACTATTAATTGCAAAGGTGGAGAAAGGAGGGGCTAAACATAAAACAGCTTTTCTCCTTCCATTTCTTGAAATAAATAACAGATTTCTCCTTTAAATTAATTTGCCCCCTTACCCTTCATCCTTTATTCCCAGTTACAGAATAATTCTTCATTTGACAGATAGTAGCCATGAGATAATTTGGGATTTTGTTTTGGGGTTGTTTTTAATATCAGTTTGGAATCTTTGTTTTCAGAGAAGAGGCCCACTAGGCACAATTTGGGACTTGTTATTAAAGACAAACTAACGTCCCCCAAAGATTTTCAAACACTTCATGCCAGAATGTGATATTTTAAAGCATTTCCCATTTCACATAATTGGATGCACGTGGCTTAGCAAGAGAAAGACAGTTTCAGCAAATATAAGAATTAATGCAATTTATTCGAGATGGTCTCACAGGAGAGATATAGATTTTATGCATAATTCTGAGGAAGATGAAAAATGTTGAAATCAGTTAGGATTTCTGCATATTGCTTCAAGACCACTGACCTAGGCTAAGGTGCTTATTATAGACAGGGATGGAATTTAGAAAAACTTGTCAAATTAGTATTCATGTTGGAACCCAAAATGAGCTCAATTATCATCACTGGGAATACGTGTTCCATCCTTATACTTTCTTGGGATGCTTAGTCAAATAATTAGTAAAACTATTTCTAATGTTTGCATAATAATGAAAAAAAAATCCATATTCCAGGGAAAAAAAATCCCACAACTGAAATGTCAAAATTCAGTCCCTTAAAATGGTTTAAATTATACCCATTTAAAACATGTTATGATGACATTTGTTGAACTGATTTTATATTTAAAATCTGCCACTCACAAATTTTGGACCCTGAGGTTAAAACCCTATTTGACACAATCATTAAGGTCTCTGGAAAAAGAAATCACTTAGGTGTGTAATTAATAATCTCTGTATTCATGTATCTCAATCACTATGTCAAATGAGCATCTCCTGCATATTTTCTGTTTTTCTCTTGAAAAATTCTGCAACACAAAGTTGTTTTATCTCCTTTTTTAAACAGGGAAAAAACAAAAGTGTGAATTATATAGAACTGGAATCTTGTTAATGTCAATAACATTTTCACTATTTATTTCAAAAACCCAGAACTTCCTTTTTTTTTAATCAGTTACAGAAGTCTAAAGCTATACTGGCATTTTGACATTTTGAGTAAAAAGCAAATATTTTAGCCACACAAACATTTTTCTCTTGATGCTGTGAGATATGGTCAGCCTATATCACGACTGCCAACTGAAAAGAAAAAAGGGTTAATTGCCTGTGAGGTTTGAGGAAAAACTATGCTTTCTGTTGAGCTGTGTACAAAACTCCACCCCAATGCACTCCCACCACAGATTGTGGTGATTTTAAGTATGACATTTTAATTCACTTCCAACTGCAAATTAAATAATGGAAGATTTTATGATTTACTTTATATCTGTCATCATTTTTCTTGAGTCCTTTTGCAAATAAGATTGTGATAACAAGGGATTTTTCACTAGCCCAAAGATACTATTTTAAAAGCTTTCTCCTGGGAGCTTCTTCCATACTGTGTGGCATCTTGCTCATCTGGTTTTCAATTCCAGTTATTTCATTATCAATCTATCTATCTACAGCGTTTGAAATGGACTTAGTATGGGTTTATGACCTTATAATGGAGAGAAGTCATTCACTGAGGAAATTCAGAAAAAGACCTCAGCCAGTGAAACAGAAGAGACTTCTTCTTGTGTGAGTCTCCTAAGGATGTGCGGAACTGTGAATCAGAACCACTGGAGAAAAAAATTTTTAATGTCTCCCAAACTCATATAGAAAGTTGTATTCTTGGTGTTTTGTATTGGTGGGGGAGGAGGTTTGGAGACTTTAAGTGTTATCTATGTAGGCAAAAAGCTTTTCCAATAAAAAAGTTGGCAAGAAAATAACACACTTCCAGCAGACGGCTCTAACAAATTGCTCCATTAGCACAGGAGCAAGAAAAACTGTGAGTATACATAGTTTTAGTCTATATCCCAGCCCACTATTGGGCAGAGAGGTACAAAAAAGGAAATATTTGGCTAGGCAGACAAATGGAGAGTGTGATCCTATAAAACTCTTCTTTATAAAACACATGTATATGTATATGTATATACTTATTGCATACATATACAGAAGCATACACTTTCTTAATATTTGGTTTTTTCCAACACAGATCTAAACATATATAAAAATGTATATATTAAAAAAATCACACACATGTTCATCATGTAGAAACCTGTATGGACATGAATCTCAATCATTTCATAGCATTCCTGACACTTGACTCCTTACTTGGATATGAGATTCTTCAGAAGACAGAAATAAATAACTGGTCTCTTTTAAGAACAAAGGGTGAAGTGAATATATTTAAAAGCTGCACTGTGTTTTGATGTCATTATAGCAATCAAAGTCAGAAAATCACAGTAACCAAGTAATAAAGAATGACTTCAAAGCCTAAGCTGTCTAACGATGAAATTACAATTGCGGCAGTTCATCTGTGTTTATGCAATTTATATTATATACACATACGTATTTATGTTATACACAAAAGTGTATAGTTCATGACTATGTGGTTGAAAATCAGAAAAAAACACTGGGACATAAACACTAACCTACATTTGGTGTTATGCTACGTGAAAGATGTGTATGTGTGAATACACATGTGCATATAATTATAGATCTGTAGGTCTGTCAGATCAGTGTTGTTGAAAATTCATCTTCACTTGCCATTTCTATTACTCTTCTGCACTTGCTTAGTGTTGAGCCTTTTCTTAGTTTTGCAATCTGCTCCTAAAGGCCCTGGAAGTCCAGTCTGAATTTCACTCAACATTGGCAAGTTGTTTGAGATTGGTGCTGGCCTGGGAAATTGGGAGTTCTGGGATCTTTAGCAGCTGGTTACCAGTTTTCACTTCTTTATAACTGAGGGGATAAAATTTCTTCACGATAAATGTATCCTTCAGCATATTTTTTTATCTGCCTGACACTGATGGTGCCTTCAGCCCATGCTGTTACTGCTATTGAAAGATATCCCTTAGATAATTAATGATATTTATTTGTCTTTATTGTGAAAGCCTGTGAACATTTATGAGTGTTACATGAATTTATGACAATAAAAGGAAAATTTGCAAAACCTGGAAAGCAATTAAATTCGTCATTGTCATTGAACGTGTTCCCTGATTATCAGCATTGTCTCATTTCGAATTGTGCAAATTCCTGCAACCAGTTTCATTCCAGGTACTGAGCCTTGAATTAGCTGGAAGATTTGCAGGTTACAATGACCCCAAAGGCAGCAGTTGGATAATACGTTGGCTTCAGCAGCAAAGCCAGATGGTGGATCTCCTGTTCTCCCAATGCACACCTGCATCGTACAGTAATCACGCATTCAGTTGTTCTTATCCAGATGCTTGTGAGACTGCTGAGTGAACTTACCAATATCCATCTGATAAAACTGAGATATCAGCTTAAATAGATATCAGAGTTTCTTTTAACCTAATTTAAAAGTTAGGGCAGGTGAAGTGGAGGAATTAATTGCTGGACATGGTTTAAAAAACTCTTGAGTATCAAAGGGCCAAAATAATATGTCTCAATACATAGGTGTCCCTCAGACTGAGATTTGAGCAATAGGACAAACTGCCTATCCTATATTCCACACAGAAAAGTTAAAAGCAATAAGAAATGTGTGAGAAAGTTCTACTAGCAAACTGTAATAAAGTAGAAATGTGCTTTTTCCCAGGATGACATGTGACAGTGCAAGACTTAGTCACAGGGAAATGCAGACTCAGAATTGCCCGTGTATCAAAAACTATTTTGATTTCTGTTGTGTCACTCCAGATGTAATACTAACTTATTTTCCTGTTAATTGTGGAAAAAGCACTGACAGCTTTTCACTATTAGTTCAATTGTTGGTTTATTAAATTAATATTAATTAAGTTCTTTCCAGCTTCCTGATGACTATTAGACCCAGATATTTATGACAGGTCATTAGTTGTAGAAAAGAATGGTCAGGCGCTAATATTAAGCAATGAGATTGCTTATTCATACACTGCAGAGGTTAGAATTAATAATCATGCTAAATTGAATCTCATGAATAATTCATACAGAAAATTCCAAAACTATTTGCTATGGTTACTGAAAGAGATAGATATATTTTTAAGAATCAAGGGCCAAATTACCCATTGCTTCACCTGGATGTAATCAGGAATAAACCTGTTTGCTGGCAGGCAGAGGTTTATAAGAAGTAAAAGCTGAAAGAAATATGGGATGAGAGTAAGCAGCAAAGTTGTTACATGGTTGCCATGTCCTATAGCAGAAAACAAATAACATAGACCAATGTGATTTTGGAAGGCATTAAATCAAAGAGCCAGAGGAGATTAGTATGCTGCTATTAAGTACTCACGAGAATGTACCTGAAAATCTTGAGTGCTTGAGGCCTGCACTCCTTGGGGAAAAAAATAGAAATACCAAGAAAAATGAGAGTAGAAGGGATTATTAGACACTGGAGGAAAAGCAGTTGTTTGGAGATCATGTAATTATGGAATAATTTAGGATATAGGGACACTTTTAAAGAGAAAGGTGTGATTTTCTTGAATAAAATTATTTCTTGGTAGATGTGCTTATGGTTGTGGGGAATCAGAGCCTCCTGAGTTTATCAATACTGTCTACAGTTGTGTGCATATGGGCTGCACATTGCCTCAGCTGCCTCCATGGGAAGATGAGCCCTTAGAGAAAATGGAAAGAAATAGCAGCATGGCACTATGTCTATTTCAAAATCTTATTGATGACTTGCTGAGCTTCTCTCTGTTGTATTTTTCCTCTCTGTAAAATGGGCATAGTCATAGCCTTTCTACAGCATCCTGGGAGCTGTGAACTAAATACATCAACTGGGCCTGTGGACTGCATCAGTGCAGACCGACCTGTTGCTCATGTGTGATTTGACTGCATCTCTGGCAGCTGACCAGTCCTGGGCTCAGAGTGACATAAGGGTTGCCAGCTCACACATTATTCCCCCATGGAAGAAGCTGATCAAACAAGAGCTATTGGAAGTCTCATTGGGTCACAAGATGCTCAGCCCAGCCCTGTTCCAGAATCATTAGCCTTTGTTGCACTAGGTTCATTTACACAGGTATGGGATTCTTGGGAAATCATCATCTCCTGCTTGTGAGCTCTCTCTTCCCGTCAGATTGAGATCTGGGCCTGACCTGTGCAAAAGTGTTGGTGGAAGGCTTATAAGTGCAAAATACTGATGAATGGCTGTTAGGTGGAAACATGAATAAAATAGCTATACATAATATTTAAGGGCCATCAGAAGAAAGAATATTCGGGAGGGAGAGGCAAAACAGAGGATTAGGGAATGAAAGAAAACTTAAACAGTATGGGTGAGTGATTTGATCAAAAGTGCTGGGCCTAGTAAAAAATTGATGTATTTTGAATTAGGGGAAAAAACTTTGGAAAACAAACTATCAGGGTCTCCTTCCATTTTCAGTGCAAAGAACTAAAATCTCAGTCTGACTTGGAGAAGAGCTCAGAATTCAGACAGCTGTACTCACGCTGGTGTCTAAATGCAGCACCTGATGCTAAGCAGGTGACCTGAGCATTCCCTTGCCTTTCATGGACAAGCAAACCAACACATGCTGTTCAGTATTTCAGACAGGCAATACCAGCCTACACTTTCTCCAATGAAACCAATTATGATGCTTCCCCTTTCAGAAACAAATCGGCACAACACCTGGGCGAGTTGCAAAAGCATTTTCTAAACACTGCTGTCACCATGCCTTCGCTATTCATTTGTGTATTAAGCTCCTAATTTTGAGTGCTAGCAAGAGGTTTCTCAAAGTTCACATAGTTTAATTGTTACCTAAGGCTGGGAGATTCTGCTCTGCTTTCTAGGTTATTTAGCTGCAGATAATTTATGAGATTGCTGAGGAGGTTGAAAAATTGTTTCACCTCTCAGTTGTTCATGCTTGCACTGGTTTCACAACAGATGGGAGAGAATTTTGCAGTCGTGAATGTTTGATTCATGCCAGCCGGCTGCCTCCCATCACTCAATGAAGACAAAAGCCAGAAGGCTGGAGAGGAGCTTCCGTGTTTTTAGAGTGCTGGAGCTGGTTTTACATATATACATATCAATAGTTTTAACACATAAAAGTGAATTGTCTTTCACAATTCACAAATTTCACAAATCTCAGATTTCAGAAAGCAGTGCTTTGTCTGCTTTACTTATTTATATGAGGTAACATAAATGAAGATGCACAGATCTACGCAGACCTACAGTAAGTGGACTAAGCAGGAATAGTGGGTTTGGAGTTAACTGTGTAAGGTAAACCGACTGGTTACTAGATTTGCTAGTAACTTCTTATCTCATTTTGTATACATTTTTTTGTACCTACTCTTTTAACTGTCTAGAAATGCCAAGCAGATGTCCCATGAATACATGCACAGAAGTACATATACTGTAATTAGAGAGTTTTTGGGGTTTAAGATGTCGTAGTCAGCTGGATCTGGGTTTTAGTCCCTTCTCTGGTGAATAATTTCTGACACTGGTCAACTCATTGAGGACTAGACACGCTTTGGTCTACGTTTTTATGTCTTTGTCTCAGATACATCCTCATTGTCCTTATGCACCTGACTAACCCAAGAGTTTCACATTATAGCTGGACCTACCTTATTACTAACCCTGCTAAAGGGAAAGATCTTCCCTCAGGCCCCCGTTGCCCTCAGACACATAATTGTGCCATTCCTTTGTGTCATTTCTGACTTTTATCTGAGCCTTCATTCAGTGTGAATACCATGCTTACTGTCAGGTTTTGGAGTTTTGTTAGGCTTAATTTTCCAAGTTTTATCTTCTAGAGGTGATTTGTGGCAGGAAGGGAGGGGATCAGGAGGGTGGCAGACACAATGCAAGGGAAGCATTCAGTCACAGATAAAGAAAGCAGATCCAGTGATTGACGGAGATAACTGTCTTACCTATAACATGAAAATCCTGGACTACAGATGTAGGAGCTTAGTCAGCAAAATTCCCTTTCTTTTTGTGGGGAGACACCAGCACCTTCAGAAGAGATGATTCAGGTCTCAGTCTGGCAAAATATTCTTTTCCTTGCTGACTCCAAGGCAGCCTAAGGGTTTATCAAGGATGCTTAACTTCTGTGAAAGTAAAACAAAGTGAGTTGAACCCTAAACTGAACACTTCAGTTGGAACTCTGAAGTTAGGTGGGATTTGGGCCCTTGCCAACACAAAGTCACAAGGACAATGGAAGCTGCTAAGAAAAAGGCATTATTGTGTACTTCCAGGATTTTTCATGAAAGCAGTTTCATTATCAGTAGACAGTAAAATCTATTTTGGGAGTGAGACTTGTATCTATATCCCAAGTGATTATACACTAAACTGCTCATAAGACAAAAATTCCACTCCATCTTTTGGGTGGAAAAAAAAAAAAAGAAAGAAATCTTAATTGACTCTAAGGAGCTTTTCAGGTAAGCTAGGCAAGGGAACACACTGGACAGGCTCTGGGTTTAGTTATAATTAGGGTTTCTAATCTCTTGGTGGCATCAGACCCTAGGGAATGTTGTGCTAACACATATTTTTAAGGGACTTCAGGCATCTCTAGAGCAAGGACAAAATTGAACATGACCAATAAATACCAATAACGTAAGAATATTGAATTCAAGACATTATAGAATCATTTGGGTGCTCAAATCCCTTTTGAAACCATAGCCTACCTGTGCCAGAGTTCACAGAAAAATGGAGCTAAACAGTGTCTTCCCATGTAGAAAGAGAGGTGAATACCACAATAGTAAAATTCAGATCCTTCTGTAATAAGGCACTGGAAAAGAAGAAATTTAAAGTTTTTATGTCTATCTATTTATCTATCTAATAGCTGTATTTCCATCAGTGGTCAGAATTTGCAGCTTCCTTTATGATACCTGAGAAGCCTCTGTCTGCTAAGATCTTGCAAAAGCTGCCTCCTTAATGTCTCTGTATCTTATTTTTCGATTTGTAAAACAGAGATTGTAAAACTTATTTTGTCTGGTTGAGCTGATCAGATGGAAAGCACTTCAGGGCAGGGACCATCTTTTACCATAGAAGAGTATGATATAGGAAAGGTAATAAAAAAGTATCCGTCCAAATTGTTTTTAATAGAAAACAGTGTTTTCAGCAGAGGATATGGGCGTACAAATCAATTACTATATATTGTAGAAAAGATAATGTAAAACTTGCCCAACATCCCCTTGAGGCTCAGTTCTATGGTTACTTGATGTGAGATAGGTTAAGTTATGTATTGTCATTTCTGCTACTCACTTTCTCTGTTGCATTTAATGAATATGTAAAAAGATTCCTTTTGGTGCCATTGTGAGGCTTCATTCATGCTTGCGAAACACCTTAAGCTCCTCCAAAGGTGGCTGAAAAACTTGATTATTCTGACATGCAAAGAATAAAAAGTTGGGGAGTAGGAATCTCCATCTCTCCCTTTAAACACATTTGACTTACAAGCTCTATAACTTTCAAACAAGATTAACATTATCAATAAATCACCAAGTTCACAGATGAGAAACACGACAGAATGCCTTGTTGCCGAGGCATATATAATGACAATAGGTGCCTTAGCAACAGTTATAACTGCACTGCAACAGATTGTGCCCTAAAGCAGAAAATATCCTGCACACAAGAGGTTATTCAGGTATAGAAAAAAATTAAAAAGTTTAGTTATCATTGTTAATGTTTTCAGGATAGAAAGATAAAGAGAGCAAGAGCAGGAAAGGCAGGACTGGGGGAAGGGGAAAGGAGTGGGGAGAGATTGCAAAGCTCTCAAGTTTTAAGACAGCTCAACCAGCTGTCGAGTAGCCAGGCAGAACAAAGTAGAGCACGTTTTGGGAGAAAAGCATCTCTGTTTGCAACCACGAGGGTATCTGTGGGTTCAGTGCTCTTGCACACCACAGAGTCCTGACAGCACATATCTTGTCCTGTGAGCCCCATGCTCAGTTTTCTGACAGCTCGCTCTCCTTTTCTCACACATCCTCGCTGTGTCCCAGGGCGTACTCAGTTCTCTGGCTTGCTCCATCCAAAATCAATGAGAACCTCATCATATGTGTGCCAGGCACACTCTGAAAGACTGATTTGCCACCAGTTTTACTGTATCACCAGGGAGTGATACAGGAGGAAAAGAGGAGAGAAAAAGAAAAGAAAAATTGAAATCAGTAACACTCACCTAATTATTCAAATATAATGCTATCAGCCTAGAATACCAATTCAGAATGCAGACTCTTGAGAAACTGTTAAACAAGGGTCATTGCCTTTTTTTATCAAAATATAATGTTATTTCAGCTCAAATGAGGAGCTGGTACCAGTGGTACCAGTGGCCAGGGCTGGTATTAGGGGTCAGGAGGCTCTGAAAGGTGAAAGTGGGCAACATAACATGGACTGAGGATATCCCAGTTGTCCCTTCCACTCAGCTGCCCAACTGCCTTTAATTTAAAGGTTATTTTGATGCAGTGGAATAATAATTAATACCTCTATTTTCAAAGCAGCACTTTCTTCCCAGTTCCATAAGTCTGCACTGGGTTCAGTGCTGGATCACATGTTGTTTCTGCTCCAAGGACCATTTTCTTTTAATGTTTTAATGGAAAAATAGCATATTCTTATACACTTGTTAAAGCAAGGGTTGATAGCAGTTGCAGAAGAGTAAATCTCCTTGAAATACACTGTTACTGTGTTCTAGCATGTTAATTTTTAATTTTTTTCCAGAAGAGGTAATAGAGCTCTCTCCAAGTATCTCCAAGACACAGTATGTCCAAGTCTTTTCTTTATGTCAGATTTCTTGTGTGACCTAAAGGTACTTCCCAAGGCCTAGATGCCAAACAAAGAATAGGGGTCTGCTTTGTATTGTCTAACCATTGTGGTGCCGCCCTGCTTGGATTACTGAACCACACATGCTTAGTCTCTATGAATCAGGACCCCACTCCTGGGGTTCCCCTTGTTCTGGAGAAAGTTGGTTCATGTGGATTGTTCCTAGGGTTGCTCATCTCTTTCTTCCTTCTGTGATTTAATGAATATAATGTTCAAGCTGAGCATCAGTTCTGCAGACTATCATCAGGTTTAGACTTCACAATGTCTTCAGGGTTTTAGCATGAAAATGGAGCAAGAGGAGATCACTGCTACTTCATTCTAAGCCTGGAAAGAGGGAAGATGGTTCAAATCACCTCATCTACCAAAAGGATTTTGGAGTGTTGCAATGTCACAGGCAACCTATATGTCCCTCCTGAGTTTGCAGTTGCCTGTGATGAGCCAAACCCCAGCTTCCTGCTTTAGCCAGATGGCATCATTGCTCAAGGATGAATTTCCATCATGAGAGGTGTTAATATAGTTCTGGGTATCACTGGCATAATAATAATAGCTTCCACCAGGCTGCTGTATTAATTCTTCAAGTGACATCAATAAAAAAAGAGAAAAGCTAGCACAGATAACTCCTCTGGGACACTGAACCCTCCGGGCAGATGAGAAATAACCCTCATCTCTGCTTTGGCATCCTACACTGCCTGCTCTCCAGGCTCTGTGTTCCAAGCCTTTTTCTCATCATATGTCATCGCAGGAAGAGCAGATGTTGATGCTGATTCAAGCCTGATATGACATTGTAACTTACGTTTTGGATTGCAGATTTTCTTGACTAATGCCCAGAAGAGAAAAGGAATCCCAAAATGTTGTTGGCACAAATGATACCTCCTCCTCAAACCATATTGACCAACCTTCAAATCCAGAGTTCCTGCACTGCTCATGTGGTGAATCAATCTGATCTTTCTCAAAGCTGGAGCACATTGTGGGCAGCTTCACTCAGGATTCCTATTACAAGTATTTTAATTTGGAAACAGGTTTTCGATAAAACACTTTAAGCTTCGAAAAAATCTTTCTCTTCGTCCTCCTCTTTATCAAACTAGCCTGAGTAGGGACTGCAGCTAACCCCGTTGCCTCACTCTTTTCCCCTGACTCATCTTCAGTGGGTTAAAGACTTACTGACAAACCCAGTGAAGTCAACAAGTTTGCAGCAGACCTTCATGGGGTTTAGATCAGACTGAAGATCCTAAACCACTCTTTAAAAGTCATTGATAGTATGTTATGTTGCATGGCTACCTTTTAAATGAGAAAAGTCTCTAACTTATCACATAAGAAAAACCATGGGGACATTGCAGAATTGGAAGGTCGGCATTTGCATTCAGGGATGCAGTAAACACTTTTTCTATACTGTGAAATAGGTACAAGAGAAATACCCTGGTTTGCTTCATCAGCATAGCAGCTTTTTGCACATTTGTATAATATTTCAATTTGGAGGGTCTTTTTTTTGTAGAGAAAGGTTTTTACCCCTGAAAATGCTTTCCCACTAGCAAGGATCAGAAGTTCCTATGTATATTTCTACATCCATAACATGTAAAAGTTTCTTCCAAAGAATTTCAAACAGTTTTAAACCAAGGGACTGTGAAAATATAAATTATTAGGTCAGTATTAACTGTCAAAGAGCAATGTTTAATGAAGAACTCTACAGTGGGGATTGCTGGTGCCTGAAAGGGTGAAACCCATCTGGAAATTGTCCCCAGTGAAGACATTTGGTCTTAGAATGAAAGCTGTCTTTAGATTTGACTGAATTATCAGCTTTAAAATAAGCAGAGAGGGTCAGATTGTGAACTTGCCTTGCTTTTCTCTAGTTATTTGCATAAAAAGATTTGCTTCAGCCTGCTCATTTCACGACCATTTCATCAAGCTGAGATAGAGGCTCATAGACCCCTAATTGTATGGAGGTGTATCATAAGATTTTCAGTTAGCTTCTTTTTTTGATTATGCACTTCTTCAACTGTAAATCATTAGCAAGCTGAATCAGTCTCAATTGCATTTAGTGCTTTAAAAATAGATTATTTTTTAAACAGCACCTTCTAATTCTTTGTTTCTGGAAAGAATCTTTTTGCTTGTTTATTTGTTTGTTCGTAGGAAACACAGATTCTTAAACAATCACTTGGTTTCAAGAGCTGTCTTTAAGAAAAATATCAGTATTATAAATTAATGGTAATACTATAGAAACTGATTACCTTGCTTCAAAACAGCAATCCAAGTCAAAAGCTAAGGACAGTTGTTTACAGAAAAATATAGATTGCAGACGGCTTATTTTTCACATTCTTGGAGCAACACCTGGCCCTTGGAGTAGCCCTGTAAACTACTCTAAAAGCAAAACATTATCCACTGTAAAGATGACTTGATGAGGACACACAAGAGCAGCACTGGGTAGACTTTTTCCTGGGAAAATGGTGCTTGTGAAGTTTGAAACTGGCCCTTCCTTTTTTTCAGGCCAAATAATGCTGCCATTAGAATGATATTTTATTTTCCTGGCATTAATAATCCTGCAGGAACTTATCAAGTTGACTGTTTTGAAGGATGTTTTTTTTTCCCTAGAAGACTTATAACTTAATCAAATCAAAACACATTTTCATTCAGTCCTTTAGAAAAGTTTCTTCAATGTATTTTCCATGCCAAATTCAGCCTCTAGCCACTTCTCTCTAGAACCATTTAATTAAGCATTTCAGTGTTGGAAGTTTTGGGTGGTTTTTTAATTACATGAAAAAGTTTTTCCCTCCTATTTTTTTTCCTTATGTTAGTATACACCAAAAGGGTAAAATAATTTTGTGGTAAACTCTCCAGAAATCAGGCACAAAGCAAGCAAAGCCAACTTCAGTTCACATCAACAGAGTTTTATTTTTCTCTCCAAGAGGGAAACAACTTTTCATTATGACGTTTTGCAAAATAAATTACTGAACAGTGATCCACATTATCCATTTGCCCAATTTGGCAGTACTCTATTAGGAGTATGAAGCTGTGCCAATTTATAGCAATTAGTGAATGAGACAGGACATTGCATTGAGAAATGTGACAAGGTTCTTGGTTTAGGTGCAGTAAAAACATGTCCCACAGAATAGATATTTACCATTTGATATTTTCAACAGCTACTAGTGCTCTGAATTTCAAACTAGATCTGAAAAGAGTAACTTGGGTTGTTGTTTGTTATGTATTCATTTTCACTTGCCTAAGTTTAGACTTAAATATTAATGAAGGAGAGAAAGATTAAAAAAAATAAAAGCAAATCCCATAAAACCCCTCCAGCCATGCTGTGAGAATCCATCATTTTCTAGCTAGTGGCAATACAAATAATGTAATGTCTTTTTCCTCCTCATTTTTAAGGATAGTTAAAGATACCTGAACTACCTGGAAAATAAGTAAATAAAAAACAATGGAATATTCAGCTGCTTGTGTATTCTTGGCACATGGATGGAGCACATTTCTTCTTGATTAGAACAGCAAGAGCTGTCTGTCATGTCTGCCAAGCTCCAGTTCCAATGCTCAGCACTGAAAACATTCCCTTTTGATGCTTCTTTGGCCATAACTCAATCTTTCTAGTAGCAACAAGAGTTGCATAAAGGAATGTTTTTCAGTTTTCTGCTGAAATAACAAGCCTGAGGAAAAGTATTAGGCTGTGCTGAAGTGAAAAAGAAATTGTTGGATTTAAAATGATTTAGCCCAAGTCTATTTTGGTTAGTTGGTTTTGGTTTCATCTTTTTTTTAAGACTTAGTCTCCTTTTGTAGGTGAATGCTTTCAATGAAATATTGCCTCAATGTTATTTTTAAAATACTGAAACATTTTTCTAAAATGAAACTAAAAAAATCCCATCAATGCTCTTCTTATATTCAATATTTATCTCAATTTGAGGGTCTGAAGAGGATCTTTAGTTATCTGTGTGTTTGATTTTGTCCAAAAAGACACACGCAACTGAGGCTGAATTTGAAAACCTGGTTTAATCTCCATGAGCTAAATCATAGTTTTTATTTAATATGCCCATTTGTGCTCATTACAGATGAATATAAGGGACAGACTCCTGCCATTGTCCCATGTAAACCCTGGGAATTACTGCAGCTCTCCTTGGGGCTCAGGACAACAATTCAGCAGGTTTTAAAAGCAGTCATCAGAAAGTGTCACAGGGCCTAGCTTCAGCTGTGATAAATCAGTATCGGTAGCATGCTGATTTAGACAAACCAATAACAGAGGCTGATGAATGAATCCCCAAATATGGGAGGGAGAAAAGCACTTCCAAGGAAGACTTACCCCACCCTGACTAGATGACTCTAAATATTGTTTTGATTGTCTTAAAATCTGACAAATTTTCACCACCTATGCTCAAGAAAAACGAAGGGATTTAAGAACCTATAGTAGTCTAGGAAAAAACAAGGATGAATGTCTGAAGCCCAGTGATTTCATGTTACAAACCCCAGATAAACCAGGTTATGGACAGAAATCTCTGGGTTAGCCATGAGTAACTTTAGATTAGCTGTTTATTGGGGTTCCGGCACTAATTTCATCTTGCCTCTCAGATTAGATTAAACTACAGCAGGACTCTACTCTTTCAGATGGCGATGAATGAGCCAAGTGCTACAGCCAACCCCTGATTTATGGCCACTAACTGTTGTGTCTTATCTGAAGTGGTATCCATTTCATTTCTGTTAAACACTCTAAAGCTAAACGCTAGATTAAACACTAAACTGGGTATCTATTCTGCAGACACCAGAAGGAGGTCACCTCATGGAAATGGTGATTCCTCCTCTTGTAAATCATGTGTTCACAGGTAGTGAGATGAATTACTCTGGAAATGTTGGTCTTCACTGACTGTGGAGACTGTTTACAGAGCTTGTACAGATTAACTTTTAGATATGTAGCATTGAGTAAAATTACTTCCGTCTCACTGTCTTCCTCATGCTAACTGGAATTTGAGGTGCCTTGACACACACACAAAAGAGAACTCAATATGGAAAGGAAATAACCTGTCTAAGGATTCAGACAAGCTGGAAATTCATGAATTTGCTTCATATACTATTTTAGAAATGCTGGGGGGAGGGTTATTAGTTTTAAAGAGCAAATAAACTCATGTTTGATTTTCTTGAAAATTCCTGTCATATTTCTTATGTCATACCATTTAAAAATAAGCACAATTTATAGAAAACCTACTGACAGTACTGTGGTTTAGTGTAAACACAACCCATGATAAAAAATGTCGGAGAATGTGAAAAGGTTTTACTAGATTACAGAAAATGTCTTTAATGCTGCCAATTTTTCAAGAAAACTTTCATTTTTAAGAAAAGTCAATGTCTGATGCAGAAAAACATTCATCAGCCAGGTCTATTCATAGATAAACTTCATGAATAATTGATTTCTGAGTTTACTGTTCAAATTAAAAAAAAAAAATATTGCTTCGAGAAAAATCTCAGTTGACAATATTTAAGGATTTCTAATGGAATTTTCAACTGTACATAACCTTTAGTTATTATTCTGTAATAAATTCACTTTAAATAAGAAAAAACACAGTATTCAGTTTTTAAAATGTATTTTTTTTTAACAATTTTGGACTTTTTGAAATATCTTTGCTGTGATGAAATTGTACACCAAATTTTTTCAGCCTAAGCTGAAACATATAGATGTATATATTGAAGCTATAAAGATGTATTTTTCACTAAGTAAAATATTTTCAGGGAAGTTCACTTGGTCACACCCACACCTAATAATTTCAAAATCACTATGAAAGACGCCATGTCCCTAATAACATCTATGTGGTTATTTAGTTATGTTAGCATCCCCTTGCACATCTGAGCCATCCTCTGGCTTCCTAAGGTTTCATTGAGATTCATTGGCCACACTGGCACAGGACAAGATGACCACATCTATAATAACACCCAAATGTGGACTGCAGATGTGTGATGTAAACTCCTTGTCCAAGATCCCCCTATAATTAATGGAAAGAAACATGAAATTCCTGAGATAATTTATTCCTTCCTAGGACAGATCTGTGAGACAGAAAAATCATAAAATCATAGGATCATTTAAGTTGGAAAAAGACCTTTAAGATCATCAAGTCCAACTGTTAACCCAGCACTGCCATGTCCATGACTAAACCCTGTCCCTAAGAATCACATCTACACCCATCTTAAATCCCTCGAGGGATGGTGACTTCACCATCTCCCTGGGCAGCTGTTCAAATGCCTGACAACCCTTTTGATGAAGAAATTTTCCCTAATCTCTGATCTAAACCTCTCCTGGTGCAACTTGAGGCTGTTTCCTCTTGTCTTATCACTTGCTACTTGGGAGAAGACACCAAGACCCACCTCGCTACAACATCCTTCTCATCTTCTGGAGATGCTTCTTTGTTTCCAATAGTATGAAAGAGGGTGATCATGGATAGCTTAAGTTAAGCACCATCTTTAGGCAGCTCAGTTGAAGTAGTATGAATCCCTCTTTTAGCATGGCACACATACGGAAAGTAAAAAGCTGTCTTAGAATAATGTTTTGTTTGGATTTTTTTTCTAATGAGCTCTTATTTGTCAGGCTTTTTTACATGCTTTCACTCTTTTTTAATTCTTCCATTATAATGACTTTATGTAGTGCATTTGTACACAGGCAATAATAGATATCTATTTGGTTATTGAATTCTATTATAGGTTAATTTAAATTTTTCAAATAGTAAGAAAGAGGGAGAAAAAATAAAAGATTAATACAATAGAAAAGATCTATACAAGGCAGAAGGGAAAATAATAGGTTGCCCTACTTTGTTTAATCTATACATGGATAAAATGGATAAACCTTGCATGTAAGAGGGCACCAGCAAGATCAAACACTTAATTGTGGTGACTGGGATTTATATTGCCAGGATTAAATTTGGGGTGGGAAATTTTCCACCCCAACACACTGGCAGGTGAAATTTTCACCTTTTTTTTTGGAAATAAAGGCCAAAGGTCAGACATTAACAAGATAATCCTGTCCTTCCTCTACAACTGTGTGCTGCAGTTACCTATAGCATACCCATTGCAGTTTCAGAAAGAACAAAGCAGCTCTTGTCTCCCTGCATCACACTATAAGGCACAGCAACTTTTAATCAGTTGGCTTAAGAACTCTTATTTTCAAAGCAGCATGTGAGGATATATCCAGAATTGCACCCTGTGTGATTTTTCCAGTAACGAGTCAACACCTTTTACTTTAGTGTCTCCCTTTCTAATACCACTGATTATTATTGTCACTGAAGGGGGTTGTTGGAGGGAGTGTTTAATTATAAAATACTTCACAACTTCTTCACTACCTTGGGCATTTAGACATCCTACGTCTGTAAAGATAGGAGAGGGAAAGAACCGCCAGTTAATGGAAATCCAAGCCCCAAGAAGCATCACCTGATGTCCTTCCCCAAGTTCATCAGTCCCATCAGAATGAATCTATTTACATAAACTTTAATTCTTTTTTATCTTTACCTGTATGTATGTTTACCTTCCTTCTTTTTATCAATTTTGTCAGTCTTCTCAAAGAACACCAGCTTGCAGCTCCTGTGTCTCAGCGTCTGCATATTTGCAAAATGCTTGGTGATAATTGCTTTAAATATTCTGCTCACATAGAGAATATTATGACTTTACTTTAAAGTAGATAATACATGTATTAGGTACACACATATATATATTTACACAAAGTCCCTAGATAGCTTAGTTACTATGAGAAAATATAAATGGGTAGTAACTTTCTTAATCTCTTTTGTCTCAAGGAATGATACATGGTGATGGATAAGAGAGGCAATAGACTGTGATTCAGTAGTATTATTGCTTATTTCTTCCAGCTCTTAAAATCACTGATCCTCTGCAATTGATGTTCTTCCAGTGAAGAGGTGTACCTCTATGAAGCCCTTATGCCTCACTGCTTGCACAGCCTGAATTCAGCCATGCCATTCCAAATGGCTCTTCACCTCTTGAAAGGCGCGACTATTTGTGGAGGAGGGATGGAAGAATTTGGCCCCAAAACACTGTGTGAGATTGTAATTCCATCTTTGACGGGAAATAAAGGCTTTTCTGACACTCTGCTTGACCTGTGAAGACCATAAGTTGGCAGATGTGTTTAGTTTCTGAGACTGAGGGTTCAATTGCTTGGAAGCTCACGTACACTCCTCTATGGGTAGGGGTAGGCATCCTGCATATATGAAATCCCTGTCACAGTCCCCCATGCTGTGATGAGAAGAGTGTTTCCCTGATTCTGCAGGACACTGACCACCTGCAAAGTGGCAACAGAGCCACTCTGCTCTACTACACGACTTCATGTGGTGGACATGTCAGCAGCAGCCTACTAGCTTCAAGTGTAGAAGACACTTAAGCAGGTGAGATTTAGGTCCAGTGTTGAGTATGAGCACCATCCAATGGCCATATCCTCTCATAAGGTGTGATAGGAAGAAAGAGGAAACAGAGAAGTTGGTAGGAAGAGGAAGTAGAGAAGTGGGGAAAGCTGGGGGAAAGCAGTTAAACCTCCTGCTTCCAGGCCACTGTGGTTTACTGCCTCCCACTCTGCAGCTAAAGGGATTCAGGGAAATGATCATAACTCTCTCCATCACAGTCCCTTCCTTTGGCTGCTCGCAGAACAGCATAATTACATGCCACCTCCTACTCAGGACTCAGCCTAAGGGCACAATGTAGCCCACAGACACCAACGATGGAATAGACCTATTAGGTCCATTTAGTCAATTCCCCAGAGATCACAGGGGTCTTCCCTTCCTGCTACGTCCAGCCTTGCTAGCCTTGGGCATGAAGCTGTCATATAGCTGATGGGTTTGCCACTTCACAGGTTCACGTGTTGCTGGGACTTCTGACCCTGGGCTTCAGCAGTTTTTCAGATGTATAATAGATGATGTTTATGTGACTGCAAAGTCTCCATGACCCTCATGTGTCAACGTGGGTAACAGCACAGTCTTTAATGTTGGGTTTGGTTGACACTACAGCACTTGCAGCAGGTGAGAATCATAATAGGGTCCGTGAACAGCAGTTGACCTGGTGCAACCTGGTCCATGCACAGGAGTGGTTCAAAAGTAGTTTTACTGGGTAAAGTGGAAAAAAATGGTCATGGTCTGCAATAGGTGTTTGGGTATGCTGCAGAGCAATACCTGAAGAAGGGGTTTAGCCTTTGCAATGTGCCTCTGAAGACATCTTCCCCATGCAATGACACAGAAAGCAAAGAAGCTAGAGTTTGTGCTTCGTCAGGCCTTTAATGTCCACTTGTCACCTTGTCACAAGAGGCTCTTTTCCCCCAAAAGAGCATGGTAGGACATTTGTGTCTGAAACTGCCCTCATTGGTATTTTGCTTATTTTTCTGGAGCTACAACAGTACCTATTAGTTCATAATCCTTGCACATCTCCATAATGCTTCCCTTATTTTTCCCTATTTAATATTCTACTCCTCTTTCCGGAAATTACGGGAAGAGAGGAGCCAAGTTTCTATCCACCTCTCATTCTCTTGTTCACTTCCCTCTTGTTCCTTTTCTAGAGGCACAGCACAAGCAAACAAATCACTTCTCTTCCCTGACTGGATTCCAAGTGCAAGTAGCCCCTTCAGGAGCATCAGAACGTTTTACTCCACTGCATAATTGAATTCACACTCTACTGTTTGCAAAATAAACAATTAAAAGAAATAAAGGCAAAGAATCGCATGTGTGTTAAAGAAAAATGAACTAGATTAAACAGGGAAAAAATTAAACAAAAAAGAAGGGGGAGGCGGGTGAGATACCTGCAGAGGGAACAGCAAACAATTGTGTGCTTTCTTAGGGATTTAAAGAATTGAATCAAGGTACCTCCAAGAGCTGAGGAAAGCGGCTTTTTTTTTTTTTTTTTACTCATTCTGCTCTTTAGGATTTAAGGCTCTAGATTTTTGCTGGAAGGAATTTAAGAATTCACACTGCTTAACTCCTTTCAGGATTCAGGCAGCCAGTGGTGCAGTATTAAGACTTAAGTTTAATGGGATTAATCAAGCATTCTCCCAGTGGAGGGTAGAGATGGAACCTACATAGCGTAGTGAGAAGTCACATTGTTAGATGGGTAAATCTGAGTGGGGAGAGTCCCATTCCTCAGCCTTGACTCTCTTCTTTAGGATGCCTGAGTCCCTCGCTGCATGGACCTGAAAATGAACCACTTCCTACCTAGTAACCTCCCTTGTCCTGGAGGGTTAGGGAGGGGATAAACATGTTTTGTTAATGTAAATATGTACCTGGAGTTGAAAACCAAACCAGAGTTGATGGGATTATAAAAGAGACACGCATTCTCAGATAATTTGAGTGCTGATCCTCAAAACTGCATGCCATTTTACCCTGACGTATCCATTTAAGAGTCAGACATTTCATATAAGTCTTTGGACTTCCTCTGGAAGAAACAAGCAGAGATAGAAAGATAGCTCCAAACAGCAAGGGATCCACTCAACATAACTTTCTAAAAAGGATGGGTTAAACACCCTCTGGAATTGTCTAGCTTCTTTAGTCATTAGTTTAGGCTTAGAGCCAGGAAACAAGCTCAAGTCTTAGTTCAACCTACTGTTTATTTATTAGCATGTTCCTTTATATGTTTTTGGGTCTGTCCCCACTGGAATTCTCTAGACTCTTGTTTGAAAGGTGGCAAACCTCACGGACTGTTTCTAATATGGGGAAAAATGGATCAGACTGTCTCCTTTCAGTTTACACAACCCTCCAACACTATCCCTGCAGGTTTTGTGGATTGACACACCTTGGTGTGCCGTTAAAACACAGACCACATAAAACATCTTTGGTTTTGTGTCATGAATGCACACCTTGGGGGACTGCAACAGACGTCTCTCATAATTTAGGAAAATTTTATGTTTACCACATGCACACACACTCACACACTACTAAACATGTCTTGCAACCAGAGGGCACCACAGCAGACCAAGAAGAAATTCAAATCTTAATTGTTCAAATAATTCAAAGAGAACGTAACCTGTCAGTAAGACTTGGTTTAGAGGCTCTAGAGTTGTCTCTATCCCAGTTTCAATTATCAATTTGAATCACGAAGTAATTTAGGTTGGAAGAAAATGTTGGGAGTCATCTGGTCCAACCCT
Organism: Rhynochetos jubatus; assembly: GCA_027574665.1. Classification (NCBI taxonomy): domain Eukaryota; kingdom Metazoa; phylum Chordata; class Aves; order Eurypygiformes; family Rhynochetidae; genus Rhynochetos; species Rhynochetos jubatus. The sequence continues at coordinate 120,753,937 of CM050650.1, forward strand.
CTACTTAAAGTGGGTTAACTTTCAAGTTAGGTATGTAGATGTAGTCCAGCTTTTTGAAGGCTGAATTAGGTGAGACTTATGCTGCTCCTAAATTTAACAGGAACTGTGCAGACGCATTCTGGGCTACACTCGCTCTGGTGTTTGTAAATCCAGTTTCTCAATGTAGGAGAAAAACAGCATTAAGTCTCCTCAACGTCTCCTGACATCTTCAGGACATGGTGACTACTTCTGTATTAAAAAGCAACAGTCAGAGATATTCCCCACTGCTGGAACTCATCTTTCTCTACCACCATGTTAATAGAAAAGACTCCAAAATGCTTTTGGGTCCACAACAATAGGGCTTCTCTTAATCAGTCCCCAGCATGGTTTGGGAAATAGTGCAGGGACCATTCCAATAGTTAACTTAGATACAGGTATTTTAATTTAAGGGAGAGAAAGTTTCATTGTGTAGGCGCAGGCAGTTCCATGTCACTTTACCTCAGCATCTTCCAGTAACATTTAATTTACTTGCACAGACATAGTCTGTGTCTCTCCCTTGAACTAACCTTTTCTTTTTTTCCCATATGGTCTAAATGATTCTCTCCAAGGACAAGTGTCATCTCCTCTCCCTTTTATAGTGGTAATATCAAAATGCCTCATAGGCCATATATGGTACTGGAAAGGTTTGTCATGAGGCAGCAATCCAAGGTTTTTAGAAGAGGTTTTACCATATTCTCCTTGCAGCACTAAGTAAAACTGTACTTGTGGTCGTTCTTTCCCACCATGCCACATTGCTTAATCACATTACTCAGTGCTTTCACTTGCTCTAATTCTTCTTCACTTGGAAGCCTTTTTTTGGTCTGAGTAGAACATTTACAATCTGCCTTTTTACTGTGCATGCAAAAAGTAGCATGTTTTTAACTTCTGAAAACTCATTCAAGGAGACAACATCATTTTTGTACATGGTGTTCTCTGAGAGTGCTGCGCATCCTGCATGCTTGGTTGGTAGCAGCTTAATGCTGTCACGGTCCTCCAGGGGCTTGTCCCATGTGGTTATAATTAACTTTTAATGTCTGCCTTCAGGGCAAAACACTTAAGGGGTTAACCAGTTTTCTCCAAAAGAATGAATAGTTAAATGCTAACATACGTTTATCAATATATTTCACGATGTGGAGGAAAATATTTGGATTATTTTTTTTTCTCCTTGTATCATATTTGTCGAATTCAGAGTCACTTACCAACTTAAGAGTGAAGATCATCCTTTCAAGTCTTATAATATAAATGTGCTTGCTGCATGCTTAACACAATCTTATTTAGTAGCTGAGTCAGTGTGAAGCTTTGTTGGACCAGAACTCATTGTCGTTTAACCATTGCAAGTGCTTTCAGTCTTTCTTTCTCCCATAAGTACATGTTACATGATGCTGAGACCTAGCAGAGCATCTTAGTACAAGGACACATATGACTTTGCAACTAAACCAGACAGACTTTACTTATAATGTTGTCAGGGAGATGGGGGAAGTTATATAAGAGCATAATTGGTCTATTAGCTGGCTCTACATTGTTAGAGATGTTCAACAGTTCCTAAACAGTAGTATAGTGTCACCTGAGATACCCTATCCAAGGCATCTATTCAGTGCTCTAAACTAATAGACATCTATATTTGGTGAACTCAAACCCACCTTACATTTCAAATTTCACTAAGGACACAATGAGCAGGTCTGAGCTCCTTAAACACAGATGTCTTGTACCACTTTAGGCACTCTGGGCTCTCCTGCCAATCCAGAATGGTTCAGGGCTCCTGTAAATCCTTTGATACCCAAGAACAGTTCCAGTGATGCCAGATCATTTCGTTCAGGAAACTAAGTTCTTCTTACCGTATCGCAACCATAAAATCTGACATCTTTCTGTGGATACCTGACTGAGCTCCAAATGAACTGCTGCATATGTAGGTTGCAGTCTAGCACAAAAGCATCTGTGTTTGAAGCAAGAAGCTCAGTGGGAGAGTTGCCTGGCTTCTTATTCTGTAGTCAGCACATCTGCAGCGAGCTCTCAGCACTGCATGGTGTGGACATGCCTTGAAGGTCTGTTCTGAGGCTGGAGTAAGCTGGTGGAAGAAAGGCCATGCTCACGAAACATGCTGAGTAAGCCCACACATGGAGACTGAACTTGTCAAGAACCTGAAAAATTGACAAGATAATACATATTTTCCCTGCTTTGCTCCTGTATGCTTGGCTGTGATTTTTTTTCATCGAGGTACTGTCCAGAAATTGTGAGAGAGTTTTAAGAGGGCATAATACGGCATAAGATTTTTTCCTCTTAGATGTAGCAGAAGACCTAAGTCTGTGTCCTGAACATCTCCAAACTAATTAATTGTCTTCTTCTCAGAGAAGTTACAATAGATTTAATTGCTTTAGATACAGTAGCAATAGATTCAATTGTTTTGCTCTGTGGAGACCTTATAGCACTTTCCAGTACCTGAAAGGGCCTATAAGAAAGCTGTGGGGGGTGTGTGTGTGTGTGTGTGTGTGTGTGTGATATTTTACAAGGGCCTGTAGTGACAGGACAAGGGGTAATGGGTTTAAACTGAAAGCAGGGAGATTTAGATTAGATATCAGGAAGAAATTCTTCCCGGAGAAGGTGGTGAAGCACTGGGACAGGTTGCCCAGAGAAGCTGTGGATGGCCCATCCCTGTCTGTCTGCAAGGCCAGGCTGGATGAGGCTTTGAGCAACCTGGTCTAGTGGAGGGTGTCCCTGCCCATGGCAGGGGGTTGGAACTAGATGATCTTTAAGGTCCCTTCCAACCCAAACCATTCTATGATTCTATGAAGAGGGGTGATTTAGATTAGATATCAGGAACAAGTTCTTCCTGGAGAGGGTGGAAAGACACTGGAACAGGTTACCCAGAGAAGCTGTGGATGTCCCATCCCTGTATTTCTTCAAGGCCAGTCTGGATGAGGCTTTGAACAACCTGGTCTAGTGGAAGGTGTCCCTGGCCATGGCAGGGAGGTTGAATCCAGACGATCTTTATGGTCCTTTCCAGCCCAAGCTATCCTATGACTCTGTGATTAAATGACAGACACTACAAAGGGGGGAATGCTTGGATAAAGCCCCCTTTATATTCTGTGTCAATTTATCTCCAGGTTCTCTAAGGTATACTAAAATCAGGATATAGTAATATGGGGACATTTCATCTTCAACCACCCCATCCCCTCACATGTCACTGGCTGTGGACCATCACATGTTTCAGGACTTGGATTCATCATCTCTGGTGAGTACAGCAAACTGCTGACCCACTGCCATGCTCTTCACCAGGAACTGCAGCAGCAAAAGCCCAGCCTTTCAGCTGTGATATCACATGGCCTCACTGCTCATAAGTGGCTGAAGCTAAAACCATTCTCTGATCTGCTGAGCCTGAAGAGTGGGCACAACTTGCCTTGCCTGCTGTGGGAGCAAAAACTTCAGCAGTGAAACAAAGAGGATCTCCAGGCTGACAAGAACTCAAGCAACCAACTAAAAACCCCAAGAACTAAGAGCTGTAGATAGAATTGAATTAATTATGTGGTTTAGCCACTTTCCATCCATGTACCTTAAATAACAAACTCCAGGATGATCATCCCAAATTTAGCTATGGGTGGGGACAAGGCACAAAGAAATAAACTGTGTGCCCTTACATTTCTTGGCAAATTAGTAACATGTAAGGTAAAAGCCAAGAGTGATAGTCTTTCAGCTGACCACACTTTCAGGACGGCACAATGTTGTAAAGCAACATTTGCTGGCTTCAGGCTGTTAATTCCCTGCGTTGTCAGCCCATTCTGTTGAGACACGACCGAGCAACATTAACTTTTATACACAGTCATTTCCCTATTGTTAACTTGATCTGATTTCAGTGGAGAGTTGCTGTCAGTATTCCTCAAAGAAAATGGGCTATGTCAACCACCTTCAACTGGGGCTCAAGCAAAAGCTTGCAATCTTCAAACATAACTGCTTTTGCAGAAGGGAAAAAGTGAAGACAAAAAGAGCCTGGTACATAGATTATTAGAGATTTCAGAAAACACTTAATACTCTTGTCTGTATATTGTCTGTGACTGCAGAATATGATTTTGCTTTTCAGTTTACAAAGTCTGATTTATTATCCAATTCTTCTGTATGTCAAAGAGTGTGACTGAGTTAAAAGGCCTCATAAAACATATCACAATGTTGTCTTCAGTGGTTTTAGGGGTCATATATATTTATGAGCAAAGAGTCGACCTTAAATAGCAGGTTTCGTTGACGTTTGGAGACATCTGGGGTAGCTCTCTGACAACCAGTGCAATGACACGTGGTAGACATGGTTACACTGTATAGCTCTTGGTAACTTCAAGTTAAACCATCCACTTTTAAAGAACATCTCCACGTTATGAAATCAAAATAAAGTAATACACACCTTTTTCACATTCCTCTCCCCTCAGTATTACAAGAAACTAAACCCAACTTTGCCAGCCCTGAGTGTATGTCCTTCTAAATCCGTCTCCTTTTCCAATAGCCTTGGAATAAGTGGACACTGTGGGGGCCCAGTCCACATCCAGAAGTAACAAAATTATCTTTCTTTTGATAATTATATATATCAGGCTTTTTTATAAGTCTGCAGCTATTAAACAGTTTTCATGCAATCGTGTATTTCTCCAAACTCTTCCATAATAGAAAAATGCTGGTGTTCTATGAGAACCAACATATGATGAGAGATAGGAATTTTTCTATATTTCTGTTAATAAATTTCATTAATTATAATTAGCACACTTTTTTGAAAGTAGGCTTGGCTGAAGCTATGCACATATAACGGAAATTGAATCAAAACTTATTTTCCTAAAGAATCTGCTTGGAGCTGAAGTGAAGTAATGGGACCTTGTGGTCATTTGATAATGTCCAAATTACCACACAACTGAAAACTTCAATTTTGTATCCAGTCAGTTAGTACTCTTCCAAACAATTCACAAACAGAGTGTAAAGCAGAAAAAAAAATCCAAAAGAGAATTTTTATTTAGAAACTCTGGTGTATGTTGGGGGTAGGGAGGGGTGTAGCTGAGTTTCACAATATGGATATGGCCAGACCTTGCCATTAGGCTGCAGAACAAGAGAATGGAGCTGGTACTGGTGTAAATGAAGAATATATTTACAGGTGGATTGAAGTGGTCAGGTATGGCTAACTACAGCATAGACATCTCTACCTGAGCTAATAATCTACATGGCCTTTTATGGACAGTGGAGAAAAACTGACATGCCTCAGTCTTTCCTACACTTCAACCTATGCTTTTCTTTGGGGCTAATTTAGAGACAACTCTTAAATCCCTGCAACTGTTAGATGCAATTGAAACCTGATTCTTCTTCAGTACTTCAATATTCCTCTTACCCTGTATTGCTACAGAAGACAGTCTGAGCTAAACATCTACATGCTGAATTTTCATGGAAAAAGAAGAATTTCCAAAGGATTGTGGAAAGCCATTGCAAAATCAGTTGTGATGAATAGCCTTACTGCATTTCTTCTCTCACTTGCGTATAGAAAAACCACAGGCAGCTGGTTAGATTACACTGCTACCTTCAGGTGGTTGTATTTGGGTGAGATGAAATTTCCCTCTCTGTGATATCCACACAGCACCCACACACTACCTGTGAAGATTTCCCCATCAGGTGAGGTTTATTTACACATCACATTACTAGGTTGGACTATCCAGTGAGTTATAGTAAATTTAGATAAAGAGCTGATGAAAGCTTCACTAGCCCCCCACTGAAACAAAAAAAAAAAAAAAAAAAAAAGAAAAAATATCTATTTTCTGCTAATAAAATATGCTCACATCTTGCTGCCTCTTAGTATGGTTAGCTTTATTAACCACTCACCTGGATACAGGATGATCTGAGGCAAAGAACATCTCTTTTTTGTACATTTTCATGGACTTTGAGTGTGTGTATAAAAAGAATTTTCCAAAATCTATTTCAAGTGGGTCTATAATTTCAGCCATATCTTCAGCTTCTCTAAATTATCATACTTCTCCAGTTATCAATAGAATGCTGTATTTCAACTAATTGAAGATCTATGTCTATTTTTTTCCATTTCAGGGAACTTGGGAGATTTTCTGTTTTTAATTTTAATATTGTTTTTTTGTTTTCAGCTAAATCTTTTCACCAGTGTGAAAATCTGAACTTAGTAAAATATACACATGAGAAACAGACTCATCAGTGAATGTTATCATGTTAAACTATAATAGTATAAAGAAATACTCTATTTTTAGTTTCAAAATTGTTTATCTTCTTTTCCCCCCTTTGGAAACGTGGCCTTAACTAATAGTTATTGTGCACACTCTTCAACTTTTTTGTATCTTTTCTTTGGGGAATATCCAGGGAAAAAAAGATTGCAGAGTTAAAAAGATGTTTCAACTTTTAGTAATTAAGCTCTGGTGAGCGTTGCAAGAATATTTAATGCTCTGCTGCTCTATCTGAGGAGGATCTGGAGACTTACAAGGAATTACAAGAACATGATTTACAAAACATAAAGCTCACATTGTCAAAGCATCCTCTGAAATGCTTTAAGATGAGAAAGTTTTTCTTGCGTCTCATTAGAAACAGGCAGCGGAGAGAGTCTCACAGCATTAAGGCATTTTTGTTGTTTTGTTTTGGTTTTCGCTCCCATACTTAGGAGTAACTTGTTGGCTTTTTTCCACCTCGTGCTCACTCTCGCAGATGAGCATTAGAGAGAATTTGGAAATGGAAGGTCTTTCTGTCTGTAGCCAGCAGGGTCAATTCAGTGTGGCAGCTGCGAGCTGGTGACATAGACTTATATTGACACAACCCACTTTTTGCTGCAGAATCACAAAGCGAAAGCACCCGGGGCTCTTCTGCCTTTTTCAATAAGATACGAATTTTTGTCTTCCTTGTATTAAGCAGAGATCTGTCATCTTGACTTGTACACTAAATGGTCCATTCTGACTGCCTTGTTTGTGTCCAATCCCAGACAGGATCTAGAAACATGTGTTAACATTCGGCATGTTTGGGGGCGAGCGGGAAGGGCCTGAGGCTAGACTCCCTGATGTCTGCTGGAGGGTAGTCAATAATCATTAGCCCTTCAAGTGGTAGATGCCCAACATAAACTGTATTTATTTATTTAAAAAATCTTTACTTTAAGCCACAGGGAAAGGCATTTTAGAGAACGCGGCTCCCCTGAAGTAACGAAGCGGTAATAGAGACGTAGTGCCATGTAAGTGAAATTTTGGCTTTATGGGGGGAGAGAGGGCATGTTTTTTTATCACTGTGTCATCAGCCGGAGCAATGGGATACTATTAAAAGTAATTAGCCCATGCATGTCTGTCACTTAAGTTTATCCCTGTGGTGATAAAGAAGTGTGATTTGCCCCAAGTCTTTTCTGATTGCCAGCATCTCAGTGTTAGCCACAGAGCTAAACCTGAGGCAATGGGGGAAGTTCTAATGTTCATTATAGTCAATGCGAGGTAAATGATGCTGGGCTTTTTTATCTTATTTTTGATGGAGTTCAAAAAAACCGTTTGGACTAATTAAATATTCAGAGAAACTGTGAAGCTTCTCATCTAACTGTAACTGTTTATGTGTGGATAGGTGTCAGTGGCAGGCCAAACATTGCTGTCATTTATATTTCAACCCATCTTGGCGTGAGTGGAGTGGAATGGTGTTGATGGAGACATTTATTTAGCATACTTATTTCTATTTCCATGTGTTTCTACTGCACATATATACGAGAAATATTAAAGTGCTAAAGAAAAATTTGCAATAGAAGGGAGTGAACATGTAAGAGAGGATTCAGTACACTGAACATCTGAAGTCCAAAAGTGGGCAGTTAGTCTTACCCCTTGCAGATGATGTGAAGAACCATGTACCTCCAGAGGGCAATTCAATGCATCCTAAAGTAAATTGAATGGGTTGCCCCCTTGAGGTATCTACTGATGTCCTTTGGCTATGGAGAGATCTTTGATCTCTAGCTGAGATCAGTTACCCCACTTTCATCTAGCTTAAATCACGTGATAAGTATCCCAGTAGAAAAATGAAAGGACTCCCGTACTGATGAGGTCCAAATTAACCTAGTTTATCATCAGCCAAATCAGTTTATCATCACTATCAATTGTTTTAGAGAAAAAGAGCTCCAGCAACAGGAACTGTGGATTCTTCCTTTTATATTTTAACATTATAATAGGCTCTACCAGTATTTAGACCTTTACATTTTGAGTTGTCAAAGACAGTAATCTTTTCAAATGTCTTAGAACTGTTTTCATAACATCTGTGATGTGAATTCATCATTTGTAAGGTCCTGTTTTGCAATATATTTAGTTCAACAAGCCTGCCTTTAAGTGTCTCTCCGTGAAGCCACAGGGATTATGCATATGCCCAGGTTATTTGCTGAACTGGGGCATTAATCTTTAATATTATTGCTTTGCCTGTCCAGCTGGATGAACTGTCTGCAATTAGTTACCCTAAAATAACTGCATATGCACTGACAGATTCAATATCATCTCTAATAAATTGGAAAGATAGGTCCTAGCTTTAGAGCTACCAATAAGCCACTGGCTAAATGACCTCGGAAAGCAACACAGGCTTATTTGACAATAGGTTTCATGATATTCTCACTTTAATACCGTGGTTCTTCTGAATAAACATCGTGTTTAACAAGACTTGGTGTACCAGTTTTTTTGACATATGTAGACCTTTTCACATCCAAAGCTGACATATCTCAATTAGTCCGTAGTTGTATTGGAAGGAACAACTTTTAAAGTGTCCTGAATACTCCCTAGATTTCCATCTAACCCTTTAACATGTAAGATACATGGGCAAGTTATTGTTAAATGACCCATATTAGTTCTTAAAAATTATTAAAGCCCCTGCCATCACCTAATTAAGAATGCCTTCCTTCATCTGTCCTGTGGTACAGTCTATGGTGATAGTGCCCTGAGGAAATGTGTTGGAAGAAATGCTTGCTTTCTTATAGGATTTTCCACCTAAATAGCCATTTTTTCCAACTGTCAGACAAGGCATGAGAAGATCAAGAATATGCCTCCACTGGAATCTGAAAGGGAATTCATTGGAAGAAAAATAAAACCACTTCTCACTGTAACTCCATACATGAGGTGCAGTAGGCACTAGCTATGGCTTACAGGACACAGGTCTGTGCCAGTGTGTCCAGACCTGTGCTGGTTGATAGTCACTCCTGGTGTTTAAGTCTCATTCATGAATATCTCCCTACTCAGTCCTCTGAACTGTAATGGAGATACATCGTGGAAGTGTGAATCTGCTATTCTAACTTTCAAATACTGAAATTCCAAAGTTCATTCCAAGTTCATCAATAAGGTTACCTCCATAGTCAAACAAGAAGTTACATATTTTTAGAAGGTGACACTACATATACTATAAAGGTCCTTCATATAGGTAACAGAGATCCAGAAGGAACAATAATGATTCTAGAATGTTATTTTATACTTATTTGGGGTTTTTTCCATGGTCTTTTGACTGTTTTCCAATGATTTTTCTTTGGTTTCATGTGAGATTTTTTTTTTAAGAAAAAGTTTAATATTATTCTGCTTTATCAAAAAAAACTTCAACAGTTTAATACTGTTCATTACATGAATTTGGTTTTTATCATTTTGATCTAGTGTTTTCCCCTCCTGTTCACAAGAAAAAAATACATTCTTTCAGAGACATCTGACTGCAGCTGATCATGATTCTGAGACATTCTCTCTACCCCTCTCCAGTTTTGTTCATTGATCCACTATTTTACTAAACATTTACTGTTACATTTCAAATCACCCAATTGTCTGTTCATTTTTTGTAATATTCCAAATGCCTTCATGACCCTCATTCCTCACAAAGACCAGTTCTTAGAACATGTCACAGCCAACATTAATTTTCTCTAGGTTGTGGTTGGGTTTTTTCCTGAGCTGTTGGAATTCTTTCAGGACAATACAATCATGCTGAAGATTATGTCATGGTGAGATTCTTTTTCCTCTTTTTCTTGTCCTTGTCTAGAACCAACCATACATTTTACTTACATTTAGTTTCCATCTCGTCTAGGAGGAAAGATAACCTCTTACAGAGACATCTCCAGAGCAGAAATACCATCTTACACATCTACTTTAAGATAGGTTGAACTGCCTCTGGAAGATTTTTTTCCATGAACTGTAGATAGAACCTGAAGAATCCTCTTAGACACCTAAGTTACAGCTGTTTTAGGAGAGGTGTATCTTATCAGCATTTACTTCCTTTATCTGCTCTGCAGACAATGGGCTCTAAGAATGTATGGAAAAGAAAGGCATGAATGTCCTTGGGAACTTCACCTTTGGAGCATTTCTGAAACCTATTTCAACTACAAGGGACTTTGGATTTCTTTTCATGTATTCACTTATTTGTTTTATGTGTCACTTTCTATTTGTTCTCAGTTACTTGGGTCCATTTTACCTGTCTGGATGCAAAGAAGGAGGTTTTTTTTTATTAATTAAGCATTTTTAATATTATTATTCTGAATTACTACAGTGTGACCAAGCTAATCCTTCATTACATCATGACTATTCTTGGCAGCCGTATCAGTATCAGGCAAGGGGAGTAGCAAATATACTTGTTGCAAAGCATACGTAATAAAGGCCCCTTTTCAGAAAGTTCAGAATGCCTATCTGCAGCAAATTGGGTATTGCCAAAATGGTTCAAAGTAACTCCCCAAACCACTAATGATGTGTAGAAAATGTGATTGTAAACTTGAGTTAGCTTGGATAATGCAGTGCATCTTTTAAAATTTTATTTCAAGTATTCCTTTAATTGCCATTTTCATCTTATTGGAAACTAGCTAGATAGACCACTAGATAGACAGGTGGACAGACTGACTGAGCAGGCCCTCGATCACTTATAAGGTTTCTAATCAGTACATTAGAGGACTTCAGGCAGGAATCAGTTGCTTCACTTCCATGGCCTGCAAAAATTAGATGAGATTAGTGGATTTCAATAGCCTCTTTTGGTCTAGGAAGCATGGGTTCTGACTATTCTACTTTTGCAAATAATTTCAATAAATGCAGGAAAACTAATACAAAAAAAGGTATTAAAAAAAAATAACAACTCACACCTGTGTTTATTGAGCAGTCTTTCCTTTAAGCTGCTTAAGGCTAGTATCTTGTGCATTTCCAGCGTGAAAGGAAAGCCTGACAAATGCTAATTTCCTTGGCAGAGTGCAGCTCAGAGGTCTCAGTCAGAAAGGAGCAAGAGGTCTGCAAGTTATCTGATGTTGCTAAGGTTTGAATAAACTTATTTGCTACATCTGTTCAGTTTCCTACCCAGACAATCCCTCCCTGCTTTTCTAGCTAACTCCTTCTCTGAACCCCTGGAGCAGGAAGATTCTGCCTTAAACCTATCGGGATTAATTATGACCAACTAATACCAACTTTCTGTTTACCCACACTGTTTCACAAAGGTTTATAGCACACCTGAAACAATCCCCAAATGTGAGCACATTTATTATTTAGGAACTCTTCCTCAGATTATAATTTTAGTTCTCCTACTCACTGTAAAAATGTCTGCAAAAGTAAGGGGTGGGAGTGTAAGAAGATGGGAGAAATATCCCAGAAAAAAAGTCCCACTGGCTCTAGGGCAGATTGAAAAAAATACTACTAGTTTTTATTTTAAAATTTTTGGACGAAACAGTTACTTATTTTCCTTTGTTTCATGGATTTTTTTTCTTTTAATAAAATATCCTAAACTCCTGAACTTGTTATTTTAACTTGTTGCGTTTAAGTTTCTTTCAGAGCAATGATTTAGCAGAAAAAGGGAGCCGTTCTTTATGGAAGAACTTCTTTTTCCTGTAGTGAGCAAGAAAAAGGCCCACCTACCCTTGTGCTACCTCGTGCTTCTCTTTTCCTAATCAACTGATTTTCCACTCTACATTTCCTGGCTCTCTACCAGTTTCTATGTCTCAGCCATACCTCCCAGGGTGTGTTGCTATCTGTAGACATCCAGCAGGATCTTGGCTGCCGTGAGATGTGGAGTGGGACACCAAGAGTCATCTGATGCCTGCTATCTCTTTAAAGATAACAGAGACAAATGAGCATTTCCAATGAGTAATTTATCAGTCCTAGAGTCTAAAATAGATCAGATGTGTTGTACAATTGAAGTCAGCTTCTCTACTGATGAAGAGAGATGAGAGTAGTTAACTCACATCTATAGGTCATTTAGATGGTTAAACATAGGTTCTGGCTTCTTCCCAACTTCTCTCTATTACCAAAGGATTACATAAGAGGGTGTGGACCCTCATATTCATCTGTTCCTTCTAGAATATTGGGCAATTGGAAATAGAGGTTGCACAGCACCAGTGCAGCATCTATCATGGTCATTCATGAGACCTACTGCTGTTTCATGGTGGAGACAAAACATTCTTGCCTTCAAGGTGCTCAGGCTGGCACAATATGCTTTCTGATGTGCCAGAACTACTGCACCACATGCTGCTGGAGAATTGAGTGGTCCAGAAGTCTGTATGATGCTGTTCCAGAGCACAAATTTAGAATAACCTTTTCCAGGGGTAAATTTTCTTACTAAGTCTTTGAGAAGTTGTTTTGGGCCAAGAGGCTTTGTAATTTGTACTCAACATTAGTTAAGATTTGCTATAGAAAAGATGATCATATACCCTTCATAAAAAGTTTAGAACTATACTACTGTACTTATGCATGTATAAATATGACTGTGCCTTGAAAACAGGTATCATTTTATCTGACTCCTGGGTTACACCTAATTTACTCAAAAAGAAACAGAAAACAATTCACTTGTTATTTCGGTTAGTGTAGAACAGAAAATCCAATTACTTGATAATATAAGACAGACAAACTATATTTCAAGCATCAGAGGCCATAATCCACCTTCTTTTATGTCCTGAGTTTCTCTCCTACAGCAATAGTTGAATGTGAACTCACCCAGTGTCATTTTCCAGCCAAACTGTAGTTATATGCCTAATATCACATGCTCACATGCCCCCAGCTTTTCCGTTCTCCTTCCTAAATGCCTTGCCCTTGTACTTAAATGACTTAATAAGCCTGTGTTTTCAGTCCATTCTGCACTGTAATAAAGGCTATACATTCAAGCTGTTCTAGCTGCTTTTTACTGTAAATGCATTCTTCCTCTTTATCTATGTTATCTATTCATTAAATATGTATCTTTCTACTGGAGTTTTTAATCACCACAGGGATCTATTCCATTTCCATGTGAATGATTTGTTCTTTTTTCGTGCAAAGAGGAAAACACACTTTTTATGTAGAGAGTACACTGCATGTTGTACGACTGATTACACCTTTCCCCTATCTCACCATCTTTGTACATAAATGTACTCACATCAGACATTTCAGCTCCTGAAAGGATGAAAAGTTCAAAATAGGTAGAAGACATGCTTAACAGATACTTTTCCAGTACCTCAACCCTGGATTCCCTCTCTACCATGAATTAAAATATTAATCATAGCAACCTCTTTAAATCTGAGTGTCTGCATTTAAAAAGAAGTGAATTTAGCATACAAGACACTAGCTGTTGTAGCACAAGTTGGGCATATGTTATCCACAGCCTGGGAAAGAGGAGAGCACCCGTATGGCCCTGCCAGTGTTCATGTGCCTTGGGTGCTCCTACTCACATTCTTTTGGACTAGTTTGTCCTGTGCTTAGACACATCACCATGCTCTTAAATGGCTGAAGAGCAAGCAATCTGGACTGCTTTCAGCCACTTAGTTAGGTCAAGCTGTGCTTGAGCTTAGGTGATATATTGCCCATCTAGTCTAGACAACTGCTCTAGGCAAACTGGGTAGAAATTGAGGTGGGAGTGAGTGATCTGGAGATGCTTTTCTCTCTCAATTGACTATGACTTCAACCAGACAATTGGCTGAATGATAATTTCTTTATAGTTACGATTAAATAGAATGAATCTGACCTTTCTCTTTTCCTTTACCCCAGTGCTCAGTGACCCTTACAAAGGGCAATAGCCCTAGCAGCTAACAGACCAGTGTTTATGGTGGAGTAAATTTGTGTTAGCCCGAAGCTCTAGTCCCCTCTGAGTTCTTGGTTATCTATTCTCATGATACAAATTCAAAAAAATACTGTCCTTTTTGGGATCAACAAACATGTCACAGCAGAGTATATAAAAATAAAATCCCTGCCTCCTCAGAGACTTGGAGAAATTTGAAATGTTTCTTGATGTGGTTTGTTTGTGGGTCACAGCTTTCCTATGGGCCTGATCCAACAACAAATTATGCTCGGTGACTCTAAGGCTTTCCTAAACAAATAACTTATTGGTGGGAAGGGAGAGGCTGTGTGAAGATAAATGGGAAGAGTAAATTTTTCCTTTAGGTATTTTAAGGCCTTTTTTATCTTTGCCTGGATGAAAAGACATAGAGCAACATCCTGATACTGCCTCAGCTCTCCCTTCTTATTTGCATCTGCACTGGAGGCTTGGTGTGACTTTGGTCTTACTAAATTTTAGCCTTCGCAAAGTTGGATAGCTGACCTAAGCATGGCAGCAAGTTTCTGTTTGTAGAAGGAAATTTCTGAAAGATTAACCATCCTATCCTAATCTTTCTATTAGTTCTGCAGTTTACAGAAACCCAGTTGAAAACTGGGAATGTTTGTATTTTGGAATAAATTCAGCCCCTAAACTGGATGCAGTTTTCTAAGAGTGGGAAGAGTTGAACACCAGGACAAATTCAGGGAATTTAATTGATGCACTTTTTAACAAGAAATTAGATTTTATTCCCCCCTCCACCCCAAAAAAAAGTTTAAAAATTAATTTAGATTCCAGGATAGATTTCATTGCCCAAGTCAGCCGAAGATAGGACAGTCTTGGTAGCCTCTTTTGGACACTCCATGATGTTGCTTATGACATTAAAGTTTACCTTTTAATTCTCTCATGTTATGAGCTGTAGAGAACACAAGAAACTCAGCATTGTCTCAACACATTCAAAACATTTGCTGCTCATTAGTGTGGTGAGTACCATGAAAGTTTGTGTTTGTTCATTTAACTAATTTGCAGTACTTTCAATTTTAAAGGTAATTGACTGGAACAGGCCAGTTAACTTACTTTTATTTAGAGATGTCAATCAAAAGAATTTATTCTACCTTTTATTTTGTAAAAATCACATTCTATTGTCCTTAATTAGTAATTAAGATAACATTGTATAACTACCCCGCTTGTTTTAACATTGACAGGTTAGTTCTGGGTAAAAATAACAGGAAATAACAGGAAGTTATCCAAAGTTGCATCCAAAAAGAAATCTTAATTTAATGATTTCTTGATTTTGGTTTTAGTTAACGTTTGTTTGAGGGCTTGATGTAACCTTTCCCTATCTGGCATTATTTAACCTTTCACTTCTATGAACAATTAAAGGCAAATGAAAATAAGCCCTTCCCAAAATAGATGAATTTATTGAGGCCAAAAGGAACATCATCATTTTGCAAAGCAAAAAAAATATTTACCTTAAGGCTACTTAAACACTCAATTTACCAAATTATCCCTGTTTAGTGTAACGGAATAAATGGCATGCATAGAGGATTGCTGTTGGCAGGATATCATTAGAGCTAAAAAGGTAATGGGCCCTGAAAAATGCCCCGAGGAGCCCTGGATACTGCAAGCTGAAGCTGAGTGACCATCTATCAGAACTTAGAGGGGAGAAGAGACACACAGTAAAAGAAATCCAAAAGCTGACCTTAAAATTTTGTTGCGTTGCAGCGGAGATCTTATCCATGACTTAAAGATTACCATGATATTTTGCTGCATATTGAAGCCAACAGCGAACTCTGAGTAGCTTCACTAGTATGGGATCAAGTGTTACGGGATGGCACTATACACAGAAAAACATTTATAAACGGAATTTATTTGTTCAGCTGTATATACTTAGGTGTGAGCTAGTAGTCCTAGGCTGTCTTTGTAGTCAATGACAAGAAATAAGCATTTCCAAGGTGCAGTTGATCTCCTGTAGACACCTAAAATAGTTTTGATGATCACGCACCACCACCACCAAGAGCCAGTTCTGTTACTGACTTTAAAGTTACTTGACCAAATCCTAGTCATCATGATTATATAGTGGGAAAAATTTGTCTTGAGGCAGAGAGTCTGAAGTACGCCTTCAGACAACATAACTCTTAGGAACTCAATATTGTGTGGACCTCATCTTGCAGACTGAGTCTATGAATTATAATGCCTGAACTGGCTGTGTGGGAATGATGATGGGACAGCCTAAAAGAGAACTGTTAATCTTTGCCTGCAGTACCTCCCTGCCGCCTCTCATCTTCTATAGTATGTGGTGTATTACTGTCCTGTTGTCACTGAGCTCAGGACTTAGGCATCATCCTTGAGAAGGGCATGTCCATGGAGTAGACATCTTACTAAGAGAGTATATGAAAGACATGGTCAATCCCATCTACCTGCACAGACAGAAACCTCCACTGGTAACCCATCGCTGCATTTCTCCGTTGTTGTAGGATTTTTTCTCTCCTTCTCAAAAATACAGTCTTACACTGCTAAAATTTAACCAGAAACAGCCTGCAAAGTTCATTTTTTCCGTCTTTCCATTGGATTATGTCATGTCAGCTTTCGTATTCTTTTATTAGTTCTCCCTTTTCTCTTACACGTTGTGAGTTGAGGGTGGGGGTGGGGTGGGGTTGTGTGTGTGTATTATGTCATTTGGTAAGAGGAGTTTAATTACTGTTTCAAGTTTGGCTGTAATTATACTTTATTTGAAGTTTAGCAATAGAACCAGGAAAGAGAAGAAGATGATCTTCAATTTTATTGAAGATCTCATTTTATTTTTAGTAAAAATGTACACGATTACAAGTATTCCCTCTGATGCAAAATGCAGTTCTAGGTACTTATTAAATAAAAGTAGTAAGTTTGATTCACACAACCATAGAAGTAGCCCATCCTTTTTTATTGAACAAGCAGGAAGATAGGACATTCACTTTAGATGTGAAAAATCATTTCAATTCTTTTCTTTCACACACAGGGGTTTGAACCCTCATCTTTCACTTGGTAAGAGAATGCCTTCATCATCAGTGTGGAACATACCCTGGGGTGGAATGCTTTCAGTCATTCCTATTGGTGCTATTTCTCTTTGCATAAATAATGAAACAGGCACTGGAGCATAGACTGAAACACAGCTGTCCCACCTCCCAAGTGATCGTCCAAACACCGGGACAAAGAGTTCTGAATATTTAAGTAGTTTAAATAAAGTGCAATCACTCCAATAAGGAAGTATGAGGAGTGGTTAGTCCACAGTACTATGGAGTGCTGTGATGAGTGCAGGTTCATATCCACTCAGGTACTGCCAGCAAATTAACTGGGTCCTAATTATTGCTGTGTTACGTGAAAGACATTGTGAAGCCCTGTTGCTGTTTTGAATCTGGCATTCTTTTCAGCCACAGCTTGACGGTTTTGGAATAGGCAAAATTCTTCCACTTTTGTTAAGCATTTGAGTATTTGAGTACTTAAAGTATTTCTGTATTGAGTCAAAATAATAATATTCCATGTATATTTCTCATCCCAGGCATCATCATTCTTTTATTAATACTTAGATTCTCTATGTACTCTAAGACTGAAAGATCTACTGTTGCTGTGATTTCTTTTACCTTTTTTTATATACTCAGATTTACTCAGAACTCATTCAAATTACACTCAGAATTTTATACACTCACCTCTAGATTTTAGACTCGCCTCTAGGTTTAGGGTGAAAGAGGAATTTACTTTTGTTAACTTTCCTCGTGCTCTGGGAAATCCTCATTTTGAGGACTACTGTATAAAATATTCCTCATTGACAGAGGTGTGTAACTGTGCTGGGTTCAGTCAGGAAAGGGCTAACTCCCTTTACTCTGGTTGCCAGGGAACTGTGTTGCTGGACACTAAGTGAAAACATTGATAAGGCCTCAGCTGGTGCTGGGGATGGCTTGTACTGAACTCAAGGTCTTTTGTCCACTTCGGATACTGTAGCTGACCCAGACTAACCAAGGAAGTATTTCATCCCATAGTACATCATGTTCCAGTCTCTTTGGGTGGGGAAGAGAGTCCGGTAGCCATTACTCTTCCCTTCTCTCTCTCTCCTTTACTCCCTTGCTCATCTCTCCGGGCACTTGCTAACCCTCCTGTGTTAGCAGCTTTGCCAGCTCCTGTGCTGGCTCATTCGTGTGGGAGCTGGTGGGTTGTTTTGAGTTTTCTGGCCGTGTTATCAGTGATAAGGTTTGCTCGGAATCTGCTGCGTAGGCTCCCAGGCTCCGGCCTTCAGGCCGCGGCTCTCGGGCTGCGATTGCTCTTGGGCTGTGGTTCTCGGGCTCTTGGGGTCTGATTTTCATCCCCCAACATCTGGGTGTGCATTGGTCAGTGGATGGTGGGAAATTGTACCATATTGTATCATATTGTATATATTGTACTATATGTTTTATTTGCTACTATGTTAAGTATTTATTAGCAGTAGTACCTGTATGTATTGATTTAGATTTAATTAGTAAATAGTTCTTATCTCAATTTTACGAGCTTCCTTATTTCTTTTTCCTCCGATTCTTCCTCTCCACTGGAGGAGGGGAGGGGGATTTGTGAGAGCGGCTTCATGGTATTTTGCTAGCCGGAGTTAAACCACGACAGTAACAACACCTTGGACTTCTATTTTCCAAGAGCCTGTTATTTCTTTGGGTATTTTACCACACCTCTTAATTTTTCTGTAAAGTGTCAGAGCATCTTTTGTGATGTGATGTGTTTTCCCCAAGGACAGGAGGGCCTGTGGAGTTTTGGGAGATGGATTTGCGGGTCTTTTCCAAATCTATGTTCTTAGAATCGTATAAGGGAGACAGTTTGCAGATGGCAGAGCTTAAAGATCACCCTGCTAAACCCCTCAGCAAAGGATCATGCCAAACATGGAGCAAACACCATGAAAAATGACAAAGAGCCCGGCTCCATCACTATGTCCGTCCTCAGCTGACAGGAGAGGAGCTGGGCCAGGAATGTTGGAAAGAGGGAGAGAGTCAGGCCAAGGCCAGAAATGGGGCACCGTCAGAGCTCATTAATGTCACAGCGACTATGAGAAGCAATAAGCTATTTAGACAAGCCCTGGGGCTATCCTAATTGACAGTGTTGAGCTCAAAGCCACCTTTACTCCCTGTCCAGTGGTGTTCAGCATCATTATAAAATTTATCTTTCTTGATATACCCCTGTGAGGAAGGGACTGGATACCCCATTTTTAAAACAGGTATAGAAATAGCAAACCATTTGACTTATGACACACAGGACATCTATATCCAAGCCAGCCATGGAATCCAGATCACCTATTATTTAGACTAGTATTTTTACACCCAAGACTATATTCTCCATATATTAGACAAGTTTCAGAAATATTAAGCAAAGTAATACTTTGCTACAGGGGTTAGCAACAGATTAACAGAATGATAAAACTAAAAAAAAAAAAATTAAATAGTTTAAAAAACCTACAGTAATGGAGTCTTCACATTCACACTGAACTTACTTAAAGAAGTGCTTTGATGATCATCTCTGAACATAAAAAGAATTCAGCTTGCATCCTAAACATAGACATGCAAAACCTACCCTTGTTTTTCTCTTTCTTGCTTAACATCAGTAAGTTCTATTTCTTCAAGAAAAATTACTGATTTCATACTCAAAGTTGTGTTCTTTCTGGAGATGTCCCAGATTTCAGACAGCGTGATCAACAAAAATGACAAAGTTAAAAATATTAATCGTAAGGGAAAAGCAGACTCTTAAAACCTTGGAAAAGGGTCACAGCTAACTGATGTGTAGGATATACACCACTCATTTCCCCTTTAAACAGGATCTAAACCACTGGCAATGACAAAATTAAAAATAAAACAAAACTTTCACTGTTGCATGGTGGTTTTCACAGTTTGTTTTTAAACACACACAGCTGTATCTCAGAGAGGCTTTTATCTAAAAGAAAAGGCCAGATCTCATCTAGTCTTTTTCTGTCAGTAGCTCACAATTTGCTTATTGAATGCTGATCCAGCCAAAAAGGACAGCTTAGTAGGAGAAAATCTGTGTTTGTGTATATTAAAAGTGAAAGAATGCAAAATCCTAACCTAAAAATATTCTTTCAAATGCAGCAGTCAATACGTCATAAAAAATCAAAATAAAGACACTTCTATAGTTTAAGATGATGTGAAGCCAAATCAGTTTAAGTATTTGGATGAAACTTAAAAGCTGAGTGGTGAAGGCCATCAGTGTTAGAAATCAAAGAATGCAAAGAAAAAGAATAATTAAGATCTGAAAGTTCATTTTGGGTTTTCTTAAGGTTAAAAATGCAAACCTACTTTAAACACAGGTAGAAATATTTGGCAATGTATAAAAGACATCACAGTGATGCTACGTTTGATGAAATAGGTACAGACAACAGTGTCAGATGGAAAATGCAGAAAAACTTATAAAAGTGCCTTTTGATGTGAAAGCATCATGAAGTGGCACAAAGGCTGGCCTTGTAAGTTAAGAAATAAAATAAATATTGAGCCTTTTGTAAAGCAAATGTGCTGTACAAATACTTGCTGTTCTTGTAAGTATTATGAAGAATGAACATCAGGAAGGTGAACTGAAGAAATAAATATAGAGGAAAATATTCTTATGTAATAGATTGAAATATACCATGGTCTACATAACTAGATGGCGAAAAAGCAGATTACATTGCTCTATACAAATTACCATCCATTTATCTGTCTTATTTCATAGTTTCTATTACTATGAATAAAGGAAACACTTGAGCAGTCTAAGAATAACCTTGGAGTCACTGCAGAACAAAAAAAACCTATTTTTTTTTCATTACAGATTGAGGAATCTGACCAAAACATTAAGCAAACTGCTTCATTTTAGAATTTCATTTTATTGCCTTTTTTCCCCTATATTTCAAAGCAAAGACCTCCTTCAAACAAACAAAAAAATGACATCTTCCTTTTATACATGATACAATGGACTCTTTTGACATTTCAGAAATGTCTTCCAAAACTTAGGAACAAAAAATTAATCAAAATCAACATTTTATTATGAAGCAGTATTAATTTGATGGTGTGTAGGTATTTAAAAACTTTAAGTAGAAGAAAATGTCTCTGAAAACCTCCCAAATATAACATTTGAGCTACAAGTGTTATCTAGAACCCAGAAATGAGCCTCAGTACCCCTGTCTTTCTCATGGCTTGTTGAGAAGGACTCAGGACTGCATTCCCGTTTAACTCTAAATGCACAATGACTTTTTTTAACCAGCAACCAGGTTGGGGAAATGTCTTTTTTAGGGTAACATTAATAGAACTGAGAAAAAAATTACCTAAAACTATGAACTAGTGTTAAACAGAATGATAAAATTTCCTTTCAGCTCGTATCTCATTGGTGAGGTCACACCCCAGCATACTGGAAACCTATCAAATCCTATCTTTGTCTAAAGATATGGACCTAGATCGAGAGTAGGACTTGATCTCAGCAATGCATTTATCAATGCTGAGATAAGTGGGAATTCTTGACCGTGGAACAAACATCACATTTCTCCCAAGGGAGAAAAAAGTATCTTAATTTTATGATCTCTCTCTGTGCCAGGTTGAAAGACTTGCTGTATGTCAGTTACAGAGAGAATTTAGCTCTCCTGATTTTTACCACAGTATCATGACCGTAGTCACTGCAGATTAGGACAGCAAAATCCCTGAACCTATACAGCAGTCTTTGAATCCACCTATGAAGGTCTTTGTAGTAATAAAGCAATCTAGGGGTTGTAATTATATTTTCTTTGGTTTGGTTCCTTGCCCTACCTTCACTCACAGATGGAAAAAGCTATTAGCTACAGATAATCAGCTATAGCAAATACTGAATATTCTTGTGTGGGTATTGATTTGGAGATGACTCTTGGGTTCTTTTTGCTCATTGTACTACTAAGACCAAGGCAAAAAATGGACAATTTGGACAACCAAGAGGTTAGACTGTGCAAGATGTTGAACTTTGTATTGCAACCTTGAGGAGGTTAAATCTTGATCATTACCTACAACGACTCATATTGCCACTCCTTGGAGACTGGAAAATAAGGGCACATTTTGATCTATGTATATCACCCAATTCTGAAATAGCTGGAGCTGTGGGCTGTGTTGACAACCACAGTTATCCCGATGAACCTCTTTCTTGAACACCTACAGATGGAAAGAACGCCCCTTCAGAGACCCAGGGAAGAAAAAAAAGCACCCTGCATTGACAGAGAGGTGTTTGTATGGGGATACAAACCTTAGTTTAAAGCAACAGGCAGTTGGTTTTAAAACAACATCAGTGCTGTACATCAACTTTTGGGAAGGTTGGGTAGCCAAAATGTCCCATCTACCCTCTGGCACAGAAGCCACCCCGTGTTCAAGAGGTGTTTGTGGTTCCACATTCTGCTGTTCACTGCAGCTCTCTTTGTGAGCTCTCTAACGTTTAGTAAGAGATAACAGATTAAGCCAAGTGCAGACATAATGAAATATAAATTAGTAGGTTTGCCAGCCTTTATCCACAGCACTGTCAGAGTGTATTATCTGGTATATCTAGTTCAGAGCAGTCAGTTAAATTTCCCCTTATCAGAAACTGAGTGTGAAGTGTGGTAATGTTGCTAAGTGCAGAACAAAAATCTCTCTTTTTTTGCATCCCATGACTGCTCCAGGCAACATTCTTGGAAACCTCTGAGTAGGAAGGAAAAGAAGACCCTGAGATATATACACTGTGACAAGCCAGGAGGCTAAGCTCCACCGGTAAACCGTCCTGTGAGCGGCAGTCGCCTGTGGCTGTGACATTACCACACTTTGCTCAGCTTCAGAAAGGGAAATTTAACTGACGACTGCTATGAACTGAAGCCACAGCCTAAACCAGATAATACACCCTGACAATACTGTCAGGCAAAAAAGGCTGTGTTCCCATTGATTTCATCGCATTGGAGACATATTACCCAGGGCTGTGTATGTTTGAGGGTATATGTGAACACTGTGGGAATATCAAAGAGAAAGACACACTGATTTGGGCAGAAACAGGCCTTGCAGAGATAAATCCCCAAAGTGCACTGACTGAAATATATATTATTTGGCGAAGTGGGCATGGCAAAGATATTGATTGTAATTACAACTTAATCCTCAATCTATATCTGATATACCCTGCTGAGTTTGTTTAAAGGAGTGTAAAGCAGGGAAAATAACATTTCTTGCATCTCAGTGTTCTTTCTGAAGGTTTATAAGTCCAGTTTGTCTGCATTTCCAGCAGGATACAAATATCAATGACAAACAATACTCATAAGATTCAAAGCTTGAGTTCAGCTCAGAAAGGATCCAAGCTTCTCTTAATCTCTTGGGCCTTGGACTATAGATGCTTTATAAATAACTTTTATGATTATATGATAAATAACTAGTGTCACAATATATATGCTAAAAAATTAACAAGAGTTTTTAACCAAAAATGGTTCTCAACCATTAGAACCTCTAATTATTTGGCTTACAAGAAAACTCTCAAGTTAAAGAAAAGTTGGCACTCAGTTCCCATGTTTTCACTAGCATTTGTTAACCCTTATGTAGCACTTGCCCCCTAAAATACTGTAGATGTCAATGTCTGTAGTAAAATGCTACTTCTTAAATTCGTATTACTTTGTTACTTAGCTTAAGAAACATAAGAAAATTTCTTAATGATCCCTTTTCTCGCTACTCCTTGTGCTGACCAGAGCTTTGGAGTATAAGTAGGAAAGAAAAGCTGAAAATATTTAGTTTAGAATCTCAAATAAACTGTTTTGTCATAAAAGTACCAAGGGTTCCAGATGATCAAGACTTACTATTTATTGGTGTCAAATTTTGTTTGAGAAATTAGTTGGGAACTTCTGGGTAGCAGGGGATGAAGCTTTCTCTGTTTATAGTGATAAGCACATTCAGTTCCCATCCTTCTGCAACAACATGTATTGCAAAATTGGAATAAGCTTGTTATGAACAGCTGAGTTGTTTCTCAGACTACCAAAATAAGGTGACCAGGTCTCACATCTTTTAATTTGTGCCTAGCAACGTAGGGTATCCTTTGGAAAAGGGAGAAGAGAGAATAAAGTCATTGGTCAAGCAAATTATTATCTATTGCGCCTTTTATAATGGGAGCGATCATCAAAAATATAAAGCAGGAAATAGCAGAGCCCTGAGTTCATGTATAAGATGTATTTGAAACATTTGCAATGAACTCATTCTTCATTTCACTGGTGTGTTATCTAGCTGCATACTCTGTCTTTTTTCCTTTCTTAAGAATTCAACAGCTCCAACCCCAGCACTCAGCAAAAGCCATAAATCAGGATCCAAGATGAACTGATGTTTCATTTGAAATATTTCATGCTGGTTTGCAGCTTCCAAATTAGCATGAAACAGCACCAGAGGAAACAGAGGGATTCTCCTGCATTGTACAAAGAGCGATGTGAACTTTTGAAATTCCTGAGATCTCATTACTGACAACATTTTGACCTTAGAGTTTTCATGTGCTGACCTGGAGGCTGCCTTTGGAAGTAGAAATGCAGATTCCCCATTCAACATGACTGCATGGGTTTATCAAGTGGATGATTTTTTTCAAATGTAAAGCAACAGTATGTGGCTTTCAAAATTGAGGAAAAGTAATTAAAAATGATAGATATGAAAACAGGATGAATAAGCTATCATCTAGGAAAAAGGCAGACAGAATGCAGTCCTTTCTGGGGTGCTTTTGGTAAGCTTTTATGTTTTGTTGCTAAGTCTGCTGAATCCCATCCAGAGATCTGGGATTAAAAGCTCTACAGAGGCTTAAAGTACCAAACAGAAAGCAGCTAAAGAGCAAGAGCTACTCGTCTTCTGAAGCTACCTCTTGTTACTCCTGTGACCCACTTTTATTGCGAATGCTATTCAGCAGCAAAAAGAAAAAAATACCTGAGATAAGGTAATAGAGCAAACACTAAGGAAACATTTAGTGTTTTGTTGGAAAAGAAACCAAGTGTAACATTCTGGTCCCACTGAAGTCAAAAAGAGGGTCACTGATAATGTCAACAGTGCCAGAGGTTCAACACAATACAAAACCTTTTTAAAATTCAGATTCGTTATTTTAAAAGACACTTTACATCAAAGTTTGGGGAATAGTACTACATCCTCTTTGTTTGGTCCCAGGAAAGACTAAGAAGTTTGGAAATGTTTCTTAGGGCTCCAGATAATTACATTTCTTCCAAGAGAGTGTCTGGCAGCAAGTCTTGGTGTGTCCCACTATTTAAGCGATGGCAGGCTGCACCAGTTAAAAATCTGGCCACCTGGTCACGTTTTTCACCCAATCTCTCTCCATTCAGAATCTTATGGAACACGTTCAGCAATTTTGCAGGAATTGAAAAAGTATAGAAATTCTCAGGTGTAAGGAGCAACAAAGAACTTTCTTTGCAGAGCAAGGAAGGAGTCAGCACAGCAACAGGTCAGTTTGGACTTCTAATTCAACATACAATTTTTAGCTTCTTTGCGTTATGCGTAAGACTTGTGAGTTTAACACTTATCACCAATCCCCTTGTTCCTTTGTGGGATTGTTTTATTTCATTGCAACAAAATAATGCTGCAAGCAATTTCTTCTCTCAGTGTCATTTTCATTCCAGTTTTCCCCACACTGGAAATAGCTGGATGGTGTTGTTTAAACTGTTTTTAAAAAACATAGTGTAAAAACCTCACCTCCAGACTCCACAAGATTTCCCTAACCAACTATGACTGAATGGAAAATTCTGCCACCCTGATTAAACTTATATGTAGAGGTGAATAAAATATAAAAGAGGTCTTGAGCATCATCTTTTATTTAGTGTCTTGTCCGATAAGTATGATCATACTTTTAAGGATCACAGTATATTTTTAGACACCTTGTAAAGCACTCAAGGTTTTGCTTAGAGTACTAAGAGTGTATGGTTTAATAAGCCAGTTGACAGAACATTAGTGACATCAAAGCAATGGAAAAAACTCTGTTTGCTTGCTCTTCCTTTCATCTGACTTTAAAAAACAGTGCAATCAACAGGATTAGGAGAGAAAAACATACATACACATGCAAACCAAGTGCATACAAGGAATACTATGTGATGAGCTGTTTGAAAATAAAGTTTATTTTCAGGAAACCAAGTTGTTATTCTCCTTCTAAATGCACATAAGATTTTATGCAAGCCCACTATTTCAATCTGCTATTATGTTGTAGTTTATCACTGGGTTTCTTGGAGATATCAGATTGATGACATCTGGGTATTGTGCAAACAGTTAAAGTACATGGTGCTTCTCCTCCCTTCTGCCATTAAATCCCAGTTTGTCAGGGTTGCTCTTGAAGAGAGAATATTCAAGGTTCTATGTCTAATGTCAGGCTATAATGTGAGGAGAGATGGTAGGTGATTATATCCATCAGGTCATGTCTGATAGAGACACCATAGATGGGTCAGATCTCACCCAGCTGAAAATGGCTGCAGAGCTGGTCTCCCACAGTACCCAGCAGAGCCAACACTGAGGAATGAGCACTTTTAGCGAGTAACAATTTATATGACCTCTTTGAGGCATTTATTTGGAACGTGCTGCACAGATTCTTTAAAGTGCTTTTTTCTTTCCTCCATTTACCTCTTTCTCTTTTGTTTCTACAGGAAAGTTAGAGCATGTGGTGATAGGTATCTACATTGTACGCAATGAAAGCTAGATTATACAAATTTGGTTGCATTTCTATGTATGGTACTCCTGAAGTCCCAGAATTTTTCATATAACTGATCCTCCTCAGACACATTTTGTGTCAGATGACACCATGATGCCCTCTTGGTAGGACTTTTCTCTCATCAGAGAAGATTTCATAATACAAGGAGACCTCCAAGCTAATTGCAAGGAAACCACAACTGGCAAGACCCATGCCACACCTGTGCCTAGAGTGTCTGAAATATCATTCACTTTGCATATTCCCACCTCCTGCTGGCTGCCTAAAATGATTCATTAAAGAGGAAAATTTGCTCTCAGAACATCATTGGGGTATGAATTTAGCAAAAGATTACGTGTCAGTTAATTTAGTCTGTCACATCAGCAATGTTCGTACATTAAAGTTTGCTAAGGTGTAACTTGGGAATGATACACGAACAACCTCACATATACCTAAACTCCAGACACCTCTGGTTCAAGTATCGACCGCTTATGTTATTCTTCTCCATGGCAGTACTTTTACCATTAATTGCCTTCGCCTTGTACTGCTAAAAAATTTACTTCAATTGTTATAATTTGAATTATCTATAAAACACTATCTGGTCATTAACATATGATCATTAGGGCTTAATCTGTAGGTCTTGTGGCCTATTGTTAATGGGACAGCTATATCTTTGAAAAAGAGAGCCTTTCTTGTTTACACATTGTGTATCATGTGTCTGTTGTTCAACTACTTTGCACAAAGTGGTGGAACAGTAGGATTTCCTAATTCACTAGTAAGCCAAGTGCTCATATCTATGTTACTTTCCATATAAAACACTTAGAATACACTCAGCTGCAAATGTAAAGCCATAGCTGAACAGTGAATTCTCCTTAAGGCCTGATTTTCCAGGCAGTTTTTTGCCTATGGAGATGTTTCAGCATTAATTTTGATCATATTCTCTTTCACACCCTCTATCTAAGGTACTAAAAAGGGAATTCACAGGAATTCGTAAGGTGCCATAAGCAATGTTCTCAGAAGTGTAAAAGAAATGAATACGATAATAGCTTTCAAACTAAGTTCTCCTCAATGTGTTTAGTTCACTGGGTGTTAAAGAACATTTAGTAACAGTTTAAACAAGTCAAATGAGGATGCAATCAGAATTCATCAGGTAAGGCACTATCCAAACTGAACATTATACCCTCTTTGTGCGCACTGTAAAGGTTTCTCTCCCCTCTTGACCTGTTCAGATGAAAGTTGGCTACCTTCTTTAAAGCACGTTTTTCAGGGACCTTTATCAGAGCACTGGAAAAGATGGGATTGATGCTTTTTTTTCCTCCCTCCCCCCTTTTTTTCCATTTTTTCTTTTTAAGCCTACTGTTTAATACCTCAGCCCACTCTGCATAATGGGAACTGTCAAGCTTCTGCTGGAAGTTTCTGTCTTAGCAAGGGCAGCACATTGGACATGTCCACTGCGGGAAGTACAGTTCAAATCAGGTAAATCCTATTCTGTCATTAAGAATTTAGTCCCATTCAGCACATGCTGCGCATCCTCCTAGTTCTAGGTGTGTAAGGGCAGCGTCTATAGGAAATGCCATGAGCTGGCTACTAAGTTTACACGTTTCATCACTCATCCTTGAAATATCAGTCTGATGTTGAAAATTCCCATAGAATTTTATTGGGGGGAAAAAAAAAAAAGAGCTTTCCTCAGAAATATTTAAGTGCTTCAAACTGAACAATGTATTTTCTTTCCTCAATAGAATTTAATATAATCTTCCACAGGAGGTTGTTCTCTGTGCTGATGCATATGCATTCTGAGTGACTTCCATTAGATGGAACATTTCCAGGTGTGTGAGTTTTTGTTCCACCCCCCCCCCCCACCCCCCCCCCCCCCCCCCCCTTAATGCCTTAACACTCTTGCAGGCAGAAACAGCTGATCTCCAGACTGTCTTACAAAGATGTAGGTATCTCCAGAGCCTATTAATTTAAGGTTAGAGCCATTCTTGTATCATAGCATAACATATTATTGATAATTATCTCCCTTCAATAATAACATGGCAGATTTACTGATTGGTCTAATTTCCTTCAATATCATGTCCTCTTTCATTCCTTGTTTGTAGGCAACATGTTCAAATAAATATGTTTATAAAATAAGTTTCTCATTAATGGAAATTGGCCAGCAGTTTTAGCCAAAAAAATACATTGCTCCAAAAATATGGATAATTGAATTCCATGGGCTTGTCTCCTGACACAGGTAAGTTTACTAGTATTGTTGTAGCCCTGATTTCCTGGGCAATGACCTTTAGATAAACGGCTTAGTGATTAAATCTGTTTTTCACCCAGAAGGCACCATGGGTTTCTCTGACTTCTCAGTTATTATGAATAAATTAGTAGTATCAGCTCCTTTGGTGCTTCATGTGCGTGTCCAAAATAGGGAAACTACCATAGCGATTTCTGAGGGGATGAAAGTGCATGGGGTACAAGTCCAAACCAGGAGCCAGGTCTAGTAATAGCTTAGCTCAATTTCCACCTCCATCTGTAGGCTTTCAGGCTAGCCGGTCTTTTCCCACAAGCTTATGGGTATTTACTAAATATAATGAACTTCAGCTCTTCACCTTGATAGGTTTAATTGCAGAGCTTAATATTTTGGCTGTGAGATTTCCTAAGACGTACTGTGGATATAAGTCCAAGATTTAGAAAGAACCACCAAATTGTGAGACTAAAATATGAACCAAACAGACCATATATTTTGTCTTCTGAGTTTCAGAGCCACACAACTAAGCAAATTTCAACTGTTTTCAGAACCACCAGTGAAATATTTAATCTTTAATTAGGAAGAAGAGACCAAATAAATCTCAAAGACTTTCTCTGAGTTGTACTTACGACACACTGGGAACACACATGACCATACACCAAACATCTGCACATTGTCTGGATCTGAAAATAAACACATTTGAACTTGTAACAGTACAGATGGATAAATACTAAGATACACCTTGGTAATCTTATAGGTCTCCAGGCTTTATACATTCCCTTTGCAACCTATTAGTGATCTGTCTACTAATATTAAATAAGCTCCTTTAAGGAATTTTCCCCAGATTGGTTTGAATCAGGAACTCGGAGATTTGAAATAGATACCTCTTAATTTCAGTTAAAATAAAGTACTATTTCTACTGAAAACTCAGTTCCAGAAAACCTGTACACCTATGCCTAAACTGCACTTAGGCTGGGCACTCTGGTGAGCAAGATGAGATTGTTGCCCTAAAATAAAATATTCTCAATCTGGAGGAGAAAAAGTCAAACAGGCCATAGACTGCTACTCAACTCTTGGGCAGAAACTGATAATTTTACATAGGATTTTAAACACAGACATGTCTTAACGTCCAGAGGAGTTTTCCTCTTGGAGGAAAAATGCAGGACATATTGTAGACAACTCTGTTGAACTCATTTGAGAACAAACCATGTGTTTAGGTAAACTGAAAATGTAGTGGATTGGAATATAACACTGTGCTTCAAAATTCCTATTCTAATCATGATTTAAAATAGTTTGTTCTTAAAAAAACAAGTAAATCTTCTTGGTTCAATTATAATTTTGAATGCTCTTCTGCAGTTACTCTTATTTTCTGAAGAAAAGAACTGCAGATTTATAGTTTAGGCTTAGCTATTAGAACACAGAATTTAAGGCAATTTAGTCCTTAATACTTTCTGGTAACCCAGTGGTTACCCTAAAATGTTTATTATTTATCATTTATTTAAATAAATACATAGCTTCACATACATATATATTCAGCCTTTTCATTACCTTGGTAAAAGGTGATTGAAATCTTACTTACTTGATAGTGACTGACATTTTACTCCCAATTTGTATTGTGTGTTTGCATGTGTATTGGGATTCAGATGAAAATTCACAACATCAATAGTATAGAATTGATCTCCTTAGTTAAATATCCTCCTCTCTTACTCTTGCTTCCAGCTGTTTAAATCAACACTGAACACTGCAGTTGGAACAATGACAGATGACTCTGATGAATAAACTGCAGAATTAAAGTGGAAAATTGTTTTTACAACATGAAAGAAGAGGTAATTAAGCAAAAAGCTTTCCAAACCACAGAAAAAAAAAAATATACCTTCAGCAAATGAATAAATAATACTACACATACCATTTTAAAGTCTAAAATTTATTTAAACCCTGACCAGAAAAATATTTATGTTCTTGTTCACCTGTAATTAATTTTGTTAGTAAAGACAAAGGCATTTTTTCTTATTTTCTCTATCACCTTCATTGGCAACATGAATATGTTAAATAAGCTATTGAGCTATACTTTATAAAGTATAATTTAAAAAGCTTTACTTTAAAAATGTTTTCGCAATTCCCCATTCTCCTCCTGATTTTAAGAAAACTGACTTGTTAGATCCAATTAATAAGAGGATTAATTTGATTCTGCATATTACTTTTTAATTTATTGAAATGATACCATTATATAATGAAAAATGGGTCCTCTAAACTGTCCTTTTTCTTAATCCCAGTATCATCGGAAATGGGAGTTAAATCAGTTTTTATAAATAATGTGTTTCAATTGAAAATATCGTTCTCATTTTCTACATTTTTAAAATAGCACATCACAAACAGATGTTTGCTCAAAGTGTTTCTAATTTCTTTCACAGAATGGGATCCTATAGTGGAGGCATTAGAAAAACTGATTTGGGGGTTTGGTTTGGTTTTTTTTAATTGTTTAGCTACTCTTAGGATTGCTCTTGATTTTGAGAGGCTGTAATATTCTAGTATATATCTTCTTTTCTGATGCTCGACCAGAATCCCAGAGAAGTGGGAGGCAGGAGTGCCCGGGAGAAACCCTGAGCCTTGCTTCAGTCACTCCTGGGACTCAGAAGAGACCTGATGCACTGTGTAATCCCTTATGGGCTAGGGATGACTTTTGTTCCCTTTCCAGAACAAAGCTATCCCTTCTTCACTATTCCTTCCCCTTCTTTCTTTCTTTCTCTCTTTCTTCATTCCCTCTTCTTTTTCCATTTTAGAGACTTCCTTTTTCAGTTGCCAGTATGGTGGATTTCTGTGACTGAACAGATCGTAAACAGAAAATAACAAGGTCCATAGCACACTCTGCAAGTATGGACAATGCAGACAGGTATTACACACACTGACTGATTTATTTATATAGGGCTATTGATTTTCTTCTTCTCTGTATGAACCAGAAGGTGGCATCTGATTACTGGCTTGTAAATTTGCATGTCTCTTCACTGCATCAGCCAATTTTAGGGATTTCTTTACATATGTATCGACATGAAGACAAACAAAAAAGGCCCATCTGGCTACAGTCAAACACATGTACTTACACGTATTATTGTTAACCAGTTCCATTTATAATGTAATATTTAACGTTATATTGAACTGTTTTGTCTTAAGGATCTGAACTCACTGTGAGTTTATTGATAAGTTCAGCAACACAATCCGGGAGCTTGGCATTTTTATCCCCGTTCTCCAGACTGGAAAATGAAGGCAAAAGAGATCCAAAGGTCTCCTTCAGTCAGAAATGTTGCGACAAACTATGGAATACTTAGATTTCCTTGCTCTCACTCATGGACCTTCAGCTACAAGATCTGCCAAACCAGGTAGCTTATTTTATAAAATCATGCAATTTGTAGACTCCTCAGGGTCACTTCCCCTAGTGTCTGGCATTAGTTTGTATGGTATTCAGACTCCAGTGAGCAATTAGTGTTCAGGATTCAACTGATTGTGATGAAGATGAGTGAACATTCTGGGGCCCGATGTAGCTGATCCACAGATGAGATTGTTTCTGTCTACGTGTAAATGTTTGGATCACTTTAACTAAACAGGCCATGCTTTTAACCCCAAATTTGTCTGGTTCAATACCCTTTCTACTGAGTGAATAACAGTTTGATTGTCATAATAACAGAGAGGGGATTTTTGTGAGACCAAAGACATTAATTTTTGGCTTTCCATAAGAGAAACAGCTGGGCAGAGGTGTAAAGAGGGTCAGGGTTAGGGTAGCCCATTGGCTTGATAGTCCAAAGGCTGACAAGACCTACATTTTAGTTTTGCAGGACTGTTATCATGTTGATTGTTAATTGTCAGTATTCAGATGTTTGTGACATTTTGGGCTCAATCATCAGAGGATGTTTGCTGTCATGGGGTCCTTTCCCTGAGAGAAAGTGTTTGCAATGTTTTTTATAGATCAGAGACATGATCTACTTGCACAACTTAAACTGTACAGTGGACAGCTGAAAATACTAATAAATGATGCGTAGACACTCCTGTTTCTCCTTAATCCCACAAGAAGAGGGCTTGAGCCATAAAAGATCATATAGAAAGTGCATGGAAAGCGAAGACAAAGAGTTTCATGGATAAGCCAAAAGACCAATCCTCATCTCCAGGGAAGGAGCAGGAATTACTGGTGCAGGTTGTGCATCTGAGTATTGCAAGGTGACAGGAACATGGTGAAACAGCAATCAAGAACAGAAGATGGGAACTGACAGGAGTGAGCTGTTCAAAATCAAAAAGAATATAGTTAAAAGTGAAGGGATACTGATTTATTTAATGCAACAGTAAAGAAACAAGAAGGAGTATCTTGGGTGAAAGGGAAGATGTCTGGGTCAAAATCACACAGGGGAAGACAGATGAAAGAGTTTCTGGTGCAGTAATTCTTGAAGTCCCTTGCAGGCTGGCAAGAGTAGCTATGTGAATACAGAGATTTTTGAGATGATTTCATACTAATAGTGTTTTATCTAAACATACATGTGCATATACTTACAGGCATAAATAAATATATATTTTTTATGGTACAGTATTTTTATAAATTGTATGATCTATACATTTCCAAGATTAAAATGTAATTATGAAATAAATCATTATGAGTAAGTTTTAACTCCCAGATGAAAACTGAAGAACAAAAAAACCCTTACCAATAAGATTCAGTTACTCCTTCTAGAGCTGGCGCATTTCTCTGACAAATTCAATGAGCAAACATGTGGCAGAACAGGTTTGGATTAGGTTTTGCCAAATAATGAGGATGCTATAGGAAACAGACCTATTAGGAAGGATATGTACGTCAGAGCAAAGAGGACTTGCAGAACCTGCATGGTGACTGAGGTAAGCAATCTGTTCACCTTCCTACCTTTGTGTTCATCCCATCTTCACAACTTACTCTTTTTCTTACTTCATATGATTCTTTTTACATTGCTTTAATTTCTTTTCTAGTTCTCACTTGCTTCAATTTTTTCAATTCTGATTTTATTTTCTGAGACATCCTTCTACATTGGTCAACATCTTTTAAATCAATTTATATTTCTGATCTCATCTCCGATTCTGATGAATACTCAGGAATGGGAAGGAGATAAATGAAATATGCCATGAAATATAAGATCTAGCTGCTTTTCTAGAAGAAGAAGTTTCAGTGGATAGAAAGGGTCCATTAGAAATTTAGGAAAATAGAGGGATTTTAGTCATCCAAACAATGAATAATAGCCTTCAAATAGCAGAATTAGGTGCTGAAATTGCTGTCATCTCTCAGGATGGAGCTTATTGTGCTTATCAAAATTATTTTCTGATATCAGTGTTTACAGTAATAAAAAGGTAGTAATTCAGAAAGACTTTTCTATCCTGAATTTTGCAAAAACAAGCAGAAAGAATGGGATTCATCTTGCGTCATGTTAAATGTCTGCAGAACAAACATCAGTAGATAAAACCATACCAGACTTCTTTCACAGTCAATGGGGAGACAAATGGCCAGTCTGGGGTCTGATGACATCTCCCTCTTAGAAAGCTGATTTTAGAAGAAATTGGCTATTTAGGAAGGGAAGCTCTACAACTAGCTTAGGCATAGGTGTCTGTGTTTGGTTTTAGTATCCAAAGATACCACTTTGTAAACTAGATAAATGGGTCTGCTTATGGATTGCAAGAGCTGCCATTACTTTGCAGTTTAAAAAAGAAAGTGCATGCATGTGTGCATGTGTTTACATACATGTGCATAAATAGATGTGCATGGATCTGTGTGCATAGATATATGTGTATAACTTCCATAAGTGAATCCAAGGGGGGGGAAATATATGAGCATGTAACTATTTTGTTACATTTCTTCCACCTTCTGTTACTGCTGTGTTACACAAAGGTTTTGTTTATAAAAGGTAGTAATTTCGTTCTAACATGCAGAACACCTGCCTCCCCAGAATATCATTATGGAGAAGGAATGCTTTTATTGTTTTATGATTGTTGCTATCAAAACCCAATAAGAACAGTAAATGTGTTAACTGATATCTAATTGTCTTTCTATGGCTGGTTTGACAGAATAAAACACCAAAACCCTCTGGAAGGAATTAAAGGTATTAATAAAATGGATTTTCCGTGCACATTTATTGCTGATCATAGCACAGAGCACATGAGCACACAGCATACCTGAAAATTAAGCTTCATGAAGTGCTCTTACAATTTACCTGGACTTCGTTGTCTGCTGTTTTGATCTGGGAGACAAAACCAGGGAGAAAACAGAAGAAGTGGTTCAATCACATAAATTAATAAAGAAGGAAATCATCAGACTCTCTACTTTCAATGGTTTGCACACCTTGGGCCAAACTTACCCATGATGTAAGTTTAGTAAGGCCAATCACGGTAAGAATTCTGGGGTCTATGCTTTCATCTTTGGCCATGTTATTAACTGGTTTACATTGGCAGATGGATCTTATCCACAGTAACAAGTAATAAGCACAAATTGTTATTTCTTGTTATAAGTACAAACACCGGACATTTCTAGTGAAGATTAACAGATTTCCTGAATTTTTTTAAACATTGAAATACACTGGAATAGATATACTAATTCCTCCAGCCCTTTCCCAGTTGCTTGCCATCCAGCAGTCCCCACCTTTGACAGAGGAGCTTCTGCTTAGAGATTTTCTCACAACAACAAAGGAGCGTGTGTGTTTGGATGTGTACATGATAGTACAAGTTGAAGTAAGAGGTAGAGCTTTTCTGTCTAGAAAAAAATTCAGCCTAATTGTGGAAGTTAAGCCTACTCCTTTAAAACATTTCCATACCGTGAGCCTTTTACAGCAGCAAATAGATTAAAGGGGTGTTTAAAGGTATAGCATTAAATGAGTACAAATAACTGTTTTACGTAAGTTGCCTGGGGTACATCAGTAGCCTTCTAAATGATCAAAAGGTATAGCTGGAGGCAAGGTCCAAAACCACCTGCTTATATAAAAGACTTTTATATGAGGTAGCTGATATCATACATTTACATTGATCTCCCTTTAAACACTGTAATGAAACCAGCATCAAAATTATGTTAAAGTATGTTATATCTACCTTGAAGAGATGGGAGCGAGAAAAGTACAGCTCCATCCTTGAATTGCCCCATGTGCAACTGCACTGGGATCATGTATTACACCTGTATCTGTCTGCAGGTCAGCAGGGCTAAGATGTCTTAAGCTTTTTTAAACTGATTTTGACATTGATTCAGAAAAGCTCTGAGGAACATTATTCACTTGCAGCTCCACCCAGCTCCATGGAGGACTTCAGCCCACCCTTACCACTTCTCTGAACTGGTTTAGATGTAGGAAAGAATGCAGGTGTTTTGCTGAATAAGACTCACACCTGAGAGAGATACCTTGCCATTATTACTTGGTTGGTGTAGGGTATTTTCAAGCAGAATTTAGAGAAAAAGTTCATTTGGAAACAGGTGACATTTTTTCTTCTAAGTGTGACACTTCCAAAATTTTCACACCGTATTTGGACAGGGCTTTGAACAACCTAGCCTAGTGGAGGGTGTCTCTGCCCAAGGCAGGGGGGTTGGAAATAGAAGGTCTTCAAGGTCCCTTCCAACCCAAACCATTCTGTGGTTCTATGATTCTATGATTTCACATATCTTAACAGTGCAAGAAACTTCACTTTTCTAGGGAAAGATAAATCACACTAACATTGCTGCATTCTTATTCTCTGTGCATTGGTCATATTATATTCTCAAGCTTTACCTTTTGAATCAATTCAATATACTTTGATATTTGTAATGCACACACTCCTAAACAAAGATGGTCCTTGAAAGAATAGTCAGTATTTATGTAATCAATACCAAAAATATTTCTTAGGCAAGGTAATTATTATGATATAGCTATAACTGTCTATCAGTCTGGCTGGTTGCATCCATTTCTGCTCTAATAAACAGTTACTAACAGTAAGGCACAAATAGAAGAGACTATATGGTTGTGATTAAATGTGAGACAGAAAAAGTAGGAAATAAAGTCTGAGGTTGGAATAATTTATTTTCATTGACTCTTATGGGATTTGAGGATGGCTGACTACCATGGAAGCATTCACACTAGATACCAAGCTAGGAGGGAGAAGTTTTTGTTTACAAAACCAGGACTATCTTACTGTTTCTTGTCTACCAAGAGGAAGATTTAAACCAGGAACTGACTGTGACTGCTCCTGATTTGGCTTCTCTAAGTAGTACTTTAACAAAACAGCAGCTCTGCTTCATAGTTTAGAGGATTGAGGGTCAATCGCTGTCTGCAAACCAGGTAGCCAGACATTTCTTTCTTATAATACACCTGAGATATTTCTTAGCTATTGCAGGTAATAAATAAAAACCTGAACTCAGACATGGACCAGATTGATTTGCCTTGCTAAACTATGGCAATGTAACTGGTGTTTTATTTTCTCCTTACAAAATAAAACATTTCACTTTTAAAAAAGCAAAAAGAAATAAAACAGAAAAAAAAAGAACTCAGGGAAAAGTCCTGAAAAAGAAACCTGAAAACGTGAAAGGACATTGATCAGCTCCTTCTCCCCCATGAACACATGCACAATAGAAAGCTTTTAAAATGCCCTTATTGTCAGGATACTGACCTTGTTTAAGAAATAAAATGACATCTTTGTGTTCTGCATTTATTCCCTAACTGGGTAACTTCCATCCAAAAACAGAAAGGAAAAAAAATGAAAAGAAAAAAAAATACTTTTTTGGGGGATTTGTAATACTTAGACCATACTACTTATAAAAAGATGGAAGATCCCACAATTATGTGTATTACTTTTACAGAGAAAAGTGTTTACAAAGTCAAGGGAAAGGGGGGGAAAAAAAAAGCACAGCCAACCTCAGGATTTAAAAGCCTTTTCAAGATATCATTTTTCTCTCCAAGGTGCTGAGCTGGTGTCAATAAAAGACCTCTTTAAGAATAAAATGCAAAGAGTCAAAACAGCTTTCTATTTTAGAGGAAGCTTTTCTGTGTGTTTTCCACCATTTCAATGAGTTCTTCCCCTCTCTAAACAGTCAATATAAAAGTGCTAACCATATTTTTAAAAAAGGAATTGGAAAAAAATGAAAAAATCATCTTATTTTGGATATCTGTAAAAAGACTGTAAAATTCTTGATAAATTTAGGCTAAAAGACACTAAGATAAAGTCTGTGAAGCAAGGACATGGAGAGGGAGTAACCCAAAGCAAGATGGAGAAGTCCTGTAGACAGCAATGCTGGCTGAACATAGTGCATGTGGGAAGATGTAAACCTGGCTTGTAATTTTTTCTTCCAAGTTCACAGATCAGTGAGGCTGAGCTGGTGCAGAGTGCAATGCAACCTGCAGGGCAAAGGGCCTGAACCAGTCATTTCACCAATAAAACCAAGAGGGGAACCTATCCATGTCTATCTTGCTAGGTTCAAGACTCTTTTGAAGCTCAGCTCATCACCAAGTTCCGCATTAACAAGAGAACAGGCACCAAGTACAGACACAGCCTGAGCTGTGGAGCATCCCGACTTCTTTGCAAAGACCTAGAGAACAATCAAGCAGTTGGCACACAATGTCACAAATTGCATCCTGTTGGACTAGATGATCATTGTAGCTCCCTTCCAACTCAACTATTCGATTCGCTTTGGTTCTGTTCTGTTTCAAAAAGATCAAGAAGGGGAAGAGGAGGAGGAGAAGCAGGAGGAAACACCCTCTAACTCTGTCCTCCAGCACCTATACTGGGACTTTACAAGACAATACACAGGCTTTGGCTACCTTTATATCAATAAAATAAGCAGGTGTAAGATACAGAGTCAAGTACTGACAAGTATTTTGTGAAAACTAATATGGGATCTGGGAAAGTTTTGATGCTGGCCAGTTAGCACTGACCCAACAGTTCCCAGTCAGGGACTGAGGGTCTACACTAGCCAACCTACTCCACAGCCTGTTTGGGTGCTATCCTCTGTTTAGTTCAGGGAATTATCTATGTCA
Organism: Rhynochetos jubatus; assembly: GCA_027574665.1. Classification (NCBI taxonomy): domain Eukaryota; kingdom Metazoa; phylum Chordata; class Aves; order Eurypygiformes; family Rhynochetidae; genus Rhynochetos; species Rhynochetos jubatus. Next base: position 120,792,793 of record CM050650.1, read on the forward strand.
CATGGAGAATAGCTGGTTACTAGTACAGATGTGGGTCACCCACCTACCCTTCCATGGGGCAGCCTTTAAAGAGCAGCATGCTGCATCCTTTCTCCCCCATGGGGTTACAAGTCCTGACAGAAAACCTGCTCCAGCCTGGGCTCCTCTCTCCACAGGGCCACAGCTCCTGCCAGGAACCTGTTCCAGTACAGGCCACCCACAGGGTCACAGCCTCCTTTGGGCATCCCCCTGCTCTGGTGTGGGGTCCCCTCCAAGCTGAAGGTGGGTCTCTGCTCCCCCATGACCCTTCATGGCTGCAGGATCACAGCCAGCCTCACCTTGGGCTGCCCCATGGGCTGCTGGGGAATCTCTTCTGCAGTGCCTGAAACATCTCTTCCCCCTCCTTCTCCACTGACCTTGGTGCCTGCAGAGGTGTTCCTCTCACATCTCACTCTCTCTCTCTGTTGCAATTCCCATCCAATTCCCCCCCCCCCCCCCCCCCCCCCCACTTCTTAAACATGTTATCCCAGAGGTGCTACCACCATCATTGTTCGGCTCAGCCTTGGCCAGTTGCATGTCTACCTTGGAGCTGGCTGGCCTTGGCTCTATCAGGCATCTGGGAGACTTTTAGTAGCTTCTCACAGAAGCCATACCTATTGTTCCCCGACTACCTAAACCTTGCCACTCAAACTCATTACACAACAAAAAGAACTTCAGAGTCCAGAAAATTATTTTATTTTTTAAAATAAAAAGTAAACATGTCCTCTCATTTCTTCATTTTCTCTAATTCTCTAGTTTACCACCTAGCAGCATTTTTCTCTCTCTCTTGCCCTTTTAACCCTTGCGAAGGCTTCTTCCAAAAAATAATCAAATTCTTAGGGAATTTTGGGTTTACTTTTAGTGTTTTACCAAGTTGTACATAGCACTTATTTGATAAAACTGCTTTGGAATTTATGAGGCAGAGAACTGTGTTCACATTCATCGTGTTACCTGATAGTGTTTTCCAAATAGCAAAAAAAACCCCACTAAAAACAACAACCCACAATACATTTAAAAATAAATAAATAAAAGCTAAGTAAATGCAATGTCTCTAAACCAGCAGTTATTGTAACAGGCTGTTCTAAGCTTTGTTTTGATTGTTAAAACCTTAATTAAGAGGTTTGGCTAGAAACGTGTGCATACGTGACACGGTATACAAAAGGCAAGCAGAAAAATAAAAAGATCAGGCACTGAGATAATTTCGTGCTCTCAGATAATTATTGTAATTTAATAAAGGTACACAAATATATATCGATCCCCAGTGGCCCTTTCCTAGACAGTAGCAAGCAGATTCTTTCTAAGCATCTTGTAGTTTTTAGGAAATGTCTGCGAGGGATGCATCTGTTGCTAATTCACCATCAGATTTCTATAAAAATTACTAAGATTAAAATAGAGTGTAACTCATTAAAACTCAGGGGTAAATTAAAAGAGCCTGAATTAAAAGCTCCCTTCCAACAAAATACAAAGAACCAGGAAGCACAGTGTTTCTACGAAATATGCATGCCCATGGAGAGATCACTCTGCATAGGATAATGAATTTTCAAGTTCTGAATCTGCAGTTACTCCTCACTGAGGGGCACATGAACTGGAATAACAACTGCTGGAGATGGTCACATCAAGAATGTTGAGCCTGAAAATGTCATCTATCATCTTTCTGCCAACGAATGCTGAATTCACCATCTCTCCTTGTGATACAGAATGTAGGAGACCAAAGTAAATACCTGTTGTCAACACCTGGAACTAAAAAGACCACCTGCCAGGATTGATTGGCATGATTCTCCTTTAACAAAAGCTGCCTCAAAAAGACTACAGGACAGGGACAGGCAGACAGAGTGCACTAGGAACTTAAATAGCACCACATGCTCTCCACAACAGCTTTATCTGAATCCTGCTCAAAGCCACCTCCCCTTGCTTTTTAATTCACAAGTTACTGATGTCTTCAGAAGTGGAAAAAGAAAGGAAGAGAAGAAAGTAAATAGTTTTTCCTCTGTCTTCTCCAATAACACACTGTCTATCTGTCTTTGGTTATGGGTAATGATAGCTGCGATTTCAGAATCATGATTCGTTCTATCGTCCAGTCAAACATTGTTTAGCCATTTCACACAAACCTGGGCTTAGATTGAAGAGCACCATGACTAGAAAAACATGTTGTATTTAGTGGTCTGACATTCTTGCTGAGGTCATGTCCTTGGCTAGATTTTTTCCCAAACATGAAGATGTTTCTGTCAAAATAGGTCCCAGAAGATTCTGCCTTTCAATAGGAGAATGGCTACCACTTTCCTTGTCCTGTATTTTGTTGTCTGCAAGAGAGCAAGGTAACAAGGTAACTCGCAGGCTGATAGTGCTTACCTCCCACTGAGGCCTTTCTCAGAGTATCAGGACTCCCAGCTCTTCACCCTGCTGCATACCATTTGAAATCTGCTCAAAACCTATCTTTGCCACTTGTGCCACAGCTTTCTGAACCCTGAAATATCATTAAATCTGTGTTTGGCAGTAAGTGCATCAAGTACATCATATTCAGTTTCCTACTGACTGCAACCTGGCATTGTCTCTATTTGTGAAAACTGCTGTCATGTAATAACAGTAGTTATTTTTACATTCTCAGCCCTGATGCAAATAATGAAGTAAAGACATGGTGCTTCTGCATTTGGATTGCTGAAACTGAAAAGAACAGGAGCTACTGATGAAGTAACAAGGCTTTGATAAACATGTTAGATAACTAATGGGAAAAGACGCACCTGCAGATAATGGTCATACTGTCCAATGACTGCTGCAAATCATCAGATACTTGAGTCTTTATCCAACTGTGACAAAATGAATTTGAGGGTCCCAGTAAACAAGTCCAGGAAGTAACAAATAGACACTAGAACTCTAAAACTGTCTCATGATGGTGTCACAAAAGCATACAACTCCCAGCCATCCTGAAGTGTCCAAGGTTCTCGGTTCTTTTTAAAAAGTTAAACAATGGGTGAGAGAAAGAATTTCCCAATGAGCAGTGATGTCCTCTATTGAGATACAGACAGCTACTAACCATTGTGACCTTTATTACCTGGTTTTTATGTTACCTGAAGCATGCCATGCAATCTTATGTGTCATTTAGATGCAATTAGGGTTTTACTTCAGTGTTGCAACCTAAGCAAAGCTGCTATTGGTACTTACATTTCACATAATAAACTCCACTGTTCAATCAAACGGTACTAGGGGAAATGCCTAGTCACAGCCTTCGCTTTACTGAGCTGACCATAGAATCACAGAATGGTTTGGGTGGGAAAGGACCTTAAAGACCATCCAGTTCCAACGCCCCTGCTATGGGCAGGGATACCCTCCACTAGACCAGGTTGCTCAAAGCCTCATCCAGCCTGACCTTGGACACTTCCAGGGATGGGGCATCCACAGCTTCTCTGGGCAACCTGTCCCAGTACTTCACCACCCTCTCTGGGAAGAATTTTTTTCTGATATCCAATCTAAATCTCCCTTGTAAATAGCCCCACCCTCCCCCCCCCCAAGCTTCCTTGTAGGCCCCCTTCAGGTACCGGCAGGTGCTATAAGGTCTCCCCAGAGCCTTCTCTTCTCCAGACTGAACACCCCCAACTCTCTCAGCCTGACCCCATAGCAGAGGTACTCCAGCTCCCTGATCATCTTCATGGCTTCCTCTGGACTCACTCCAACCAGTCAATATCCTGGACCATGACCACCTAGACTAATTTTCAAAAAAAAGCTCAGGTTCAAGGTGAAGGTATACATTCCACTTAGTCACTTGAGGGACTCACATTGCTAAGCTTGCTCAGAATCAAGCCTCTTACTGAGAATGCAATGAATTCAATTAAAAAAAAAAAAAAAGTATGAAAATATTTGACATAATAGTCCAGTGGTTAGATTGGTCATGTGGAACGTAGAAGACCTTGTTTGTAGTCTTTCTTTGAGTTGCAGGGTGGTTATGGGAACAGTTCCACATCCAACCAGAATTTTCTCATTAGCATGGTATTCTGTAGATAGATCTTTATACGTTTTCTGCAGCACCACTGCTCAAGACTAGCAAGACTCCTGGGTACATAAGGAGAGAAGACAGAGATGTGAAGTTCAGGCACTTGGCTAGAAGTAGGAGGCTTCAGTTTCTTCCTTTTGCCATGTTTTTAGACTGTAGAAAATAACTAACACTAAGGAAACATCATTGTTTTAATACCCTCCACCTGGCTCACAAATATTACATCGTAAGTATGGACACTTAATTCTGCCTCCTCCTACCTAATTAAAAACCACAGGATTTTAGCTGCTCACTTCAATACACTAATACTTGTGTCAAGGTATCTTAGTTTACAGGTTAAAAGCTAGGACTGAATTTACTTCTCTGCAGCCTTCTCATCCCAAAGCAGTTTGGCTTGCAAAGTTTTCAGGAAAAGATATTCTCTCGTTAGGTCCTTTCAGAGTCAAATACATGCAGTAAATAAGTGGACTGTAATACTCTGAGGAAAATGTTATTCATATAACCAGGGCAGCTATTGATGTCTATATAAGCTATTATTTATTTTTAAGAGTAAATTTGGCTTTTTTCTCCTCTTTAAAACAATCTGAATTCCATACAAATACATTCAGTGTTTCTGAGCAGGGCATTTTTTTTAACCAAATCCTAAGATTATATTGGAAAGCTTATAGTATCTAGCGACCATTTATATTATTATTCTTTTTTGGTACTTACATCCAGAACCGAGAAATACACTGAAGAGCAATGGGTATGTTTTATGGATCTCCACAAAAATAGAGCCCCAGCGAAAGCAATGAAAATATTTTCCTTTCAAATCTTTTATTTGGTTGCTAGGAAAATATTTATGAAATGCAGTTTAATGCATTTACTAAAAATTAACACAGAGATGCATTTGCAGCTAATTAACCTATTCTCAAATAAAGCAATTGGGAAATGCTTGATTAATGTTTAAGGCATACACACAAAAAATGTAGGCAAAACTTCATCATGGCACCCAGGAGACCACAGTGTGACACAATCTACAGTCTGTGTGTAGCTCACTCTCCACAGGAACTAATTTTGAAGCGCCAGAATGCTGCGAATTGTCTGTAAAACACTGTAGAAGAAACTCAGCGTAGAACAGAAGGCATGCTTTCCTTAGGAAGAATGCTGATAAAATTTTAATGAAGTAACATGTTGTCATGGGGATTTGTTGCTATTCATTAATTCATTGTGCTTTTCCCCTATAGTTTTGCTGAAGTTGAGTGACAAATTGTCAAGCAGCAGTCTTAGAGGTTTAAAGTTTCTCATTGATAATTTAACTTTCCTGCAAATTGTTTTAAAGGATCCAATGTTTATGGAGTCAGCCTTCTGAGGTATTAGAGGGTTTGACTCATCAGTGTGGGGAGAGTCAGGGGATGGTCTGTGTTTATCCTCTTCCCTCGACCACCTTACTAGCTGTCTGACTGTAATATTCCCTGACACAAGTCCTAACATGTCTGAGTATCTTCAATATGCTGGTTTTATAATGTCCATCTTTTAAAAAAACAAAACACCTGGCCTGAAAAATGTATGTCCTTTCCCATTGGGGTGGAATGAAGAGACTGGCCTGAAATCTGTGATGGGTATTGCTACTCTCCAAGTCTCTGGTATAAAATAAGTTTCTTTTGTGGTCAGGCACTTGAGTGTGGTGATTCTGTTGTGATTCTTCTGCAGTATTTCCCCCCCCCCCCCCCCCCCCCCCATATGGGAATTAGCACAACAATTCCCAACAGGTTGGTGAGTGACTATAGAAATCTACATTTACAAGAAGGCAAATACACAAACCAGCCAAAAAAAGGTTTCCTGACTGATGATTCAACAACAGCATGGATCATATTCAGATCATTGGGGGTTGGAACTGGATGATCTTTAAGGCACCTTCTAACCCACATCGTTCTATGATTCTATAGGATGGTGAGATTCATGGACAAAAAAAAAAAATAGTTTAGTGGCCTTCATTTGAGTAGACATGTTGACTCATTCATGACTTTGACTCTCAGGAGCTGAGTGTTCTTTCCTTATAAAATGTATGTTTCCCCATCAGAGTATACCTTGTGTCTTGAACTTTTCGAATATTTATCTCCAGCTGAGATTTTTTTAGTGTTTCATGGCAAGATAATATTTCTGTATATAACAAGTTACCCTAAACTACCTGAATGATATGGAGAATGACCAGAACCAGCTGTGTCAGCTGATTTCAGTTGGATCAGTTGTTTCTCATTTGGGCTATTCCAAAGGTTTTCAGGAATAAGATGGTTTAAATTCTGCACGGTGAGGTAATACTCACATAGAAACGCATTGCTGAAGTAAAATATTTTCCTGGGCTGGCTTCCAGCTGTTTTCCAGATCTGATGACAATCCTGCAGTTAAAGCAGCAGTAGTAATATCAGCCATGATCATGAAAAGTCCTGGACTCCCCACTGGTACCATTGAGAATGAAGGTTGTGATTTTAAAGATTCACTTTGAAGCAACCCTTTTCCCAGATTTCCCTAAATGTCAGCACTGGATATGCCTATTTTAGTCTCATAGGGGATATGTAGGAGACAAATTTATTTGATGAATAGCATGATCTTCTGTGCCTCACTACATTCAGTTGTTCTAATGTTCGCACTCATGGTTTTGAAACAACACCTACAGACAAAAGAACATTTCCTTTCAAAGATCACCATAAATTTCTCCTTTCCATTTATGTGCTGGTGTCCAGAATAAACTTTTGTAACCACCAAAAACACCAGAGCTCTAAATTTTACAGTCTACTAAAGCAGTCTTAAAACATTCCTTTAAAATTTTAAACTTCATATCAACCATGTTTTATCGGAGTTCATCCCAGTACTGAGTTGGCTGACCAGCTCCCACACCACTTCGCTGGAAATGATAAAACAGAGTATGTAAGTTTAAAAGAAGTTACCTCAATGGTGACAAATGTCTGCTGAGTGAATTCACTCATCTTGCACACTGTGCTTTTCTGAACAGCTGTCAGGTGGTAGAAAATTTGAACTGTTTACTGCTGGTACGATACCACATCTCAGAGAAACTAAAGGTCTAAGCAACTCTCATTGGTACCCATGACATCATCCAGAGTTGCTGGTCATGCTGTGGCTTACTTGGAAACAGAATGACTGCAGAGATCTAGTTTGACTCTATTACTTCATTTCTTCTGACATATTTTCTCACTTAAACATGGTTAGACAAAACCTCTGACTGAGAAAAAATTGTAAAATAAAAGACTCAGGGAAAAAGAATAAATAGCTCTAATTATGAGGACTTCCAGAGCCAAAATGTTGGACTCTCATTTGGTTTAATTGGTGCAATCATAGATCAGTATAACTTTACACCAAGTGAGAATCCAGGGCAGAGCCTGCTTTGTTAGTGTTAAGTGGGGAGTTAAGCCAAATTATCCTGATACACACTGGATCAGAATCAAGCCTCCTGTGATCTTCCACCTAGATTTTCTTTGCTGTCTAGCCTTCTGCATCTAAATCCCCTTTTATACACACTTGCCTTTCATTTCAGTAGGACCTTAGCATAATTTGCACTTTAATTCTACCTTTTGCTAAATGATCTTAATGTCCTTTACAGGCATTAATTGATTAAGGCTCTGTCTGCTCTTAAGAGTGAATGCTTTTATCCTCAGTTTATCCAGGGGGATATTGAAACATATCCAAGTCAAGTAACAAGCTCAAGGTCACAGGAGGGGGGTGAAAGAAACTGGGAATCGAACCTCCACGCCTGGATCTGCCGTGCTGCAATCTCTGCACTGAATTGCACTCATCATCCTGTGTGTGCATACAGGTCTGGATCCAGCAAGTTTTAGTGAAGCCTTGCAGTGAGATATAATTAATTTGTTACGAATGCCTATAAATAAAATAAATGCTGAAATGATCCACACTTCTCTGTTGTCAAAAGCATCCCCATCTCTCACAATCCCTACTCACTGGATGCTGACACTATTTCTTGGTTATTGGATGACAGTTCAGTGCCTTGAGTGTTCCTCTCGCTGTAGGGTTAGTAGGATAATTGACAAACCACAGGGACCAGATCCCTGGATTAGGATGACCGGACTGTCAAAACAGCCATGACAAACTCTCACATCAACTTCTACTGCAAGTCAAGTCTATGAGGAAAAAATGCACCTTGGCAGGGCCAGAAGGGAAGTCTTTAGTTTAAACCTTTTCCCACTGCACAAAAAGCTACAGCGGGGGGAGAGAGAGAGCATGGAACTTTCTGTTTTATTCATAGAAAACTCTGTTACAGCAAGTCACAATTAATTAGAGTACTTGAGTAAACATTTTGGGGTCCTATTGTGTTTGCTTAATGTGTTTACTGGAATGCATGACAGATGTCACTTCTGTTTCTTATTAGAGACTGACAAATGACTGTATAGTCTGTGCATGTGAATACATGGAGGGAACCTACCCCCCACACAAGCACACACACACATGCAAATCAACTTACTTTTGCAAGGTTAATGTTAGCATCTAAAAGTTTTGGGCATTATTTGAATTAATTAGTGTTTACACAGGAATTTTAGCAAGTTAAAGCGTTATAGAAAGATCATTGTTATTATTACTGAATAATATCTTCAGGGTTTTTTTGCATTTAATTTTTTTTAAAACCCCCCCTTGAAACAATAGTCAAATCATTTGTTTTACTTCATGTCACTTAACATTTCTGTTAGACTTTCAGAAATTGTCACACATCTTTGAAATGACAGCTAGAGTGGCATCTGTTTATAAAAAAAGAGGTGTTCTCTGTATGAAAATCTATATTGCAAAATGTTAAAAGAAAATGAAAATGCAAATACAGAAGAAGGTTATTTACTTTGTTCTGCAGCTAACACATGGGATTGAGACACCTAGGATTACCAATATTCAATTATTTTTAAAATATAAAACTTAAAAATTGTTCTTTGTGCATCACTTGGGCTTTGGAGTATGATCAAATGGTTTTAGAGTAGTTAATCATTTGTTTGGGTTTTTTTATTGAGAATCACATTCAAGAAAGATAAGTGAAGTTAGAAAAGAAGATTCCATAAACACTTCTGTAGTTTATGTCACAGAATGCAAAAGAACATCTGTAGTAACGCCGATGAGAAACCAAAGATAAACATAGGAGGGAATGACATTTTGAACATGAAAAATAAAATTATAGTTTTGGTTTGCATTTCCCAGAATTTTTTATTTTGTTTTGTTCTTTTTCTCTGAGAGGGAACATAGTTTTCTGGTGGGATAAAGGAATTACCTCCAGTTTCCGGAAGGCACATCCTTTTAAGAATTCTTTATCTTTTTATTGTCTTTTTTAGCTACACAGTACAAACCAGTTATGGGACTCTTTAAAGATGGTTCATGTTCTATTGGAAAGGTACATGGGCATGTGAACAATGAGGTTTATTCATGTGGTTACAGAAAAACCTGCCAAGAAAAAAAAGGACTGTAATGTTTGGGGTTTTTTTTCCCTCCTCATGGTGCATAATGTGAACTTTAAATACATTTAGAACTATTTAAAAATTTCCTGATATATGGCCAAATGACTCTTTATTTGCTGATAGGACTTTGAAAGGAAACCAATATGAGACACCCAAGTTATACCATTGCTAGGATCATTTTTAACTGTCCTGAGTTGCATGAAATTTCATTAGCTTCAGGGAAAGTTTGCTGAAGTCCTGTGTTGTAGGAGCAGAGTCTCTTTTGCTGAGAGAGCCAAATAAAAACTTTATTTTTGGCCTTAGGCCAGTCCTGCTTTATTACCTGTGAAACTCAGTATCAGTAGGAGGTTTGAACAAAACCTTCTTTCTTTGTCCAACCTGCTGGTTCCTTTACTAGTATTGTTCTTCCTGGTGTGATAAAGCAAATTTGGCAGTAGGAGAGAGGAGTCATCAACCTGTAGTCATGGTCATACGTTATGCTAGATGGATACTTGCTTACAGCATGAATGAAAAGATGTTATCAGAACATGTCTTAATCATTTTCAATGTTAGAATTACTTCAGAATTAAGTTTCAAAAACTTAAAACAAACTGGCATAAAGCTTCAGGACTTCGCAGGCTTGCATGTATCAGCCTTTAAAGGGTTTGGAATGGGAAGCAACCTAACACCAGGAAGGGGCAAGATAGGAGACCAGATTTTGGAAAGGCTGAGGGAAAGCTACTGCGACAATCGGAAGTGGAATGAAACACCAAGGTAAACCTCATCTCAGACTTTGACACTTAGCCCAGATTTGGTTTTTAGTTTCATGAAAAATTGTGTAATCACCTGGAAACTTACTTTTCTTGCTTATTATTATTTGCCTTCCTACTTTCTGATGTCAGTAACACCACCAATGGGCACATCTCAACATTGCAAGTATATACAAAAAAGTCTTCACATTTTGTAAGCAAGTCTATTATTGTTACATTTTCAGTCATAATTGTAGGGAAAAGAAATTGCAGACATTCTCCTCCCCCCCAAAAAATCATACATATTTTGGCTACCTGATGCACATAAAAATGCACCATATCAAGATTAAAATTAAAGTGCACTATATTAAAATCTGTTTAAAATAAAGTAATTCCAAATGAAAAATCTTAAAGTTTCCTTTTGGAGGTGATGACTTGAAATGTATCACTGTTTTTCCAAGCATTTTATTTTTTACTTTCTGTAAAAAATAAATCCATGAGACTGAATTGAAATCATAAGACCTTTTGGTAATACTAACTGCAGTTCTCACAACTCCACTGTAATATGAGATATTCAAAAATATTTACAGCAGAAAACTTAAAATGTCAGAAGGCATGTTCCAAAGCGATAATTTGAGCTTTGTAGCCAACTTCTATATTCAGATTCAACATTTCTGTTTCACTTAATTGTGTATGATTGGAGAAATGATAGTGCTGCCAAGTTCGTGTGGGATATACGCAAATATTCTACATAAAGAATGACATTATTCAACATGGCAGAAACTGCAGAGCTAGAATTTGAATAATTTTTCTTTTAAATGCTGCAAGCTTGTCCATTTTAAGGATTCCTCCAATACACTAGAATTTAAAATATCATGTTAGAAACAGTTTTTCACCTATTTTGTTCCTGTCTGTATTTTTGCAGCAGTGTTCTTCACTACTGTGTTCCTGATGTAACCTTCTATTAACAACCAAATTATAACTCTCCATGTTGGTCTTCATGCAAGGATATCACATATTCTTGACCCATCTTGTGTTTTATTCAATTAGCAACATATTTTGAGACTTACCTGGTAGCTGTCAAGGAACATCAAGCTGGTGGAATTATAGACACCTTTATATCAGGAACTGATGAACTTGTTTTTAATAACAGCCAACACTGACAATCCACCCAGCATTAGCTCACTTAACAATGTGTTACACTGGTAGAATGTAAACCATCAAAGCAACAGCAGAATTTCCTCCTTCAGCAAAGACCCTCTAATTCTTACAGCATTCAGAGGAGGTGACTTTCCAGAACTTTTTAGTAAGATAAAATGACTACGACCTCTGAAAGCAGGAGTCAAGTCAGGGCACTGCTAAGAATACTGGAAAGTAATCAATTTGATAATCTGAACAAAGTCTAAATAAAAATAAATATTTAATATGTTAAAAAATAAGCACCCCAAAAAGTCTGAAGTTCCTTACTCATTTGCACACAAGAAACCCAGCTGGATGTTATGAAGAAACAGGGCCAAGCCCTCATATTATATAAATCAGGACAGCATTAATTAATTTTGTATTTCTAGAAAGAAGGAAGAAAAGAAGGACGAAACATTTTGTGTGAAAATTATTTTCCATTTATAAAAGCAGCCCTGTGTTTTTTTGAAATTTACCCTCAAATTAGTATCTCTTTTTCACAATATGACTTGGGGTTTTAATCAAGAGCAGACATTGAAGGGAAGCTAGTCAAAAGCATCTGACCCAACTTCTGTTTCCTTCCTTGTCCCATCTGAGCTGAAATATATATAGCTGAATGAGGTTGAAGGTGACACAAGATGCTATTTGTAACCCACAAGAAACCTGTCCCTATCCACTGACTGATCCCAAGAGGTGTATAAACTTGCAACTACCTATAGTTACAGGATCTTTTAGCTCAGACAATGAAGGATACTGTTTTTATTTAGTAGCACTTCAGGATCAATTGCGAGGTCTGCGTTGTTTCTGTGTCTGGTATTTATTTTGTGAGGTCAGCTCAAACTGTTAAAATCAGACATCATATTTCTCTTCATCTTTCACCTCAGCATCTTAGAAGCAGGATCAGAATTATGCAGAGAAAAAATTTCACACACAAATTACATTATAAGCCAACAATGTAGGTGTTTTTAAAACGAATCAAAACCCCATGAATTTCAGCTCACAATTCAAGCCTGAATATAGTGAAAGTTTCTTATTCTAATTCCAGCAATTACCTGCATTTGTTGACATCTGTCAAGAAGCCAAAACAGGATGAATGAAGAGGTCGCCCATTAGGTTCCCACTGGTAGCCCATAAGGTCTTGTCTTCAACCTGGATACTGCAGGCAGCACTTTGGCAGCATTGCACAGGATCTCAGGGACCTTGTCTAGCACAAGTTAGTAGAAATTTACCATTAGAAGTCAATTATTTCTAATAGAAGTAATTATGCTGGCTATGTATGCTGCCAGACCAACAGGGAGTCGGAGCAAATGCTTACCTTCCTGCAGAGTACAGGTCAGTTGCAGTAATTTGCTAGATACCTTAGGTTTAAAACCATGTGACTTCAAGGTCAGATGGGGACATTTGTCTGAATCAGCTTTTGCTACTTGATTGCATTTTATTAGGCATATCAATCATGCGTTATCTGGTTTACTTATGATTCCTGTGTCCAGTATATAGCTGATAGAAATCACAGCTTGTATGGGTGGTTATAAATGTGCATGTGTTTTTTCATGCTTATGTTTTTGCTTGGCCACACTCATTGTCTTGTTTTTCTCTCTTTCCTGATCCTAGTGAGAAGTCAGTTTAAGAAAGTGGTTACCTTTTTGAGCATGTTCATAAGGATGCTACAATTTCTCCTCCCTTGAAAGAACTCAGCTTGGCCCAGAACATGAGGACTCTGCATCAGCTATGGAAAAAAAGCCCTGGCTGGAAGGGGTCATACTTGAAGTGTGAAGGTTTTTTTCCCTTCTCCACACCTGCAAATTTTAAATGCTCAGCAAACTACAAAATGGAGTCTGGGATGGGCTCTGGGGAAACATGCCCCAACCTAGACCAAGGAGAGATCTTTTTGCACAAAGACAATTTGTCTCCCTACTGCATCTTCCACTAGTAACTTCCAACTTGTTGCACTTACATTACTTACAATGTTGATATTGACTTATTACGAGACTGAGGAATCAAGATTGGAAACAGTCAGCGATGGAGAAGTAATATTTGCTGTTAAAGATGGTGCAGTAAATTAAAAAGGCAGCTACCATTTGGGATAGCATCAATATTGGGATTTTTCTTTTCTGAAAATTTTCCTCCTCTGCTATTCCTCTTTCTAAGTCCTGGCAGTGTGTCTCAGTGCAGGAGCCCACAAACGCACAGTTTTTCTCCCTGCTCTCAACAGAATTATGTTTATTCAGAAGAATCATTTGCAGCAGTGAACTCACTCTGAGTGTCACTTACAAGAAAATCCAGACATACCTGAATAGATATATGAAATTAAAGCTTAAATCAGGAAGTAGTACAATGAAAAAAAAAAATCTAGCTATATTTGTGCAATTTTTACCTATTTATATCTAACTATAGTCCTACACATTTTTATTTATATGTCACCAAGCAGATAATACTTAAGACACATGCAGACACCTATAATACAATTATTCTTGCTTGCTGTTTGTGCTGTATGCTCATGAGCTTTACTTATGTTTTCAACAATGAGCAAGTTAAAACTGCAAATACCTACAGGTCTGAGTCTGCCTTGAGCAGCCTTTTTTGTTTTGATCCCCGACCTACTTCAGAGGTTTTATTTTTTTTTTTTTTTTTTGCTGAAGGTAGCACCCAGCTTTTCACAACAAGAAATGCTGAGCCACAAAAATACTTCTAAACAATAACTTAGTTTGAGAGCAGTCAGTAACTGGAGACTATGTAAGTTATGGGAATGAAGGATGATATCAAGTCAAGTACCAACAATTTTGTTTCTCTAGGTAATTATATGTTACTTGAACCGGATTGTACACTCAGAAATGCAGACAATGGGGGAAGAAGGAAAGGATGAGCCCAGGAGAACAGTAGCTCACCCACTGTTTCTGAACATTGGCATATGTATGTCTCAACTTGTGTGATGCCAACACGGCCACAGGACTGAGTTTCCACAGTGGCCACTGCAGGTAGTCAAAGGGTGGGTGATGGGGACATTAGAAGAGAAGGTGTGAAATCCAGATCCATGTCGCAGGACAGGATGAGGCTGGATGAGGCTTTGAGCAACCTTGCCAAATGGAAGGTGTCCCTGCCCATGGCAAGAGGGTTCTAACTAGATGAACTTTAAGGTGCCTTCCAACCCTAACCATTCTATGATTCTGTGGTTCTATGACACCATTAGCTTGTTTTGCAAATTTAACCAATGCTGGATGCTTTAATTACCTGCCTGAGATACGTGTATCTTTCCCATCCTTTTAGTCAAATAACGATGTCTAAAGTTTGTAAGTATTGTACTTAGCACAAGAGAAACTTACTCTTTGAGTGTGTCATAGTAAAAAAAGATTATTTGTTTTGAATGTGATACAGATACTGCCACTGTGGTATGTCCAGAGAAGTCATACTACATGACATTCCATGAAGCAGGTTCTCATCACTTCAAGGTTTCTTTCACTGAATTTTCTTCCATCGCCTGTCATCTTAAAGTAGTGTGTGCATTATTCAGAAGTCAATAGAAACAAGGAAAATGCATGTCCTTTAGGCCCGGTCGCTGCTAATTTCAATGGCTATCCAACACCTGAATGCTACAGTGACAGGATTTCAGACAGCTGATTAGACAGAGCTTCTGCAATAGTAATGTAAAATAAAATGCTTTTGTAGTTAATACACAATTTTCTGGAGATAAGGGTTTTGTATACAAAACATTTGATATGCATATGTGTTACTTAATATTTATCAGATTATATAGGGAAAATAGACCATCATCTCCAGCAAAAACAGAATGCCTGCAGTTCTATAAAGGGAAAGAAATCTAGCAGATTTCCAAATAAAAATTCAAATAGGCTTTAACTTTTACAGCTTTGAGTACCAATAGGTAGATTAAAAGTTAGCTTGAAAAAATGCCTGAGGGAGCAAACAGTTGCTTAATGAGGATACATGGAACAAAATTAAAATGCAGCCTTAATAAAGATAGATAAATTCAAAATGTTATGTTAGCAAAGTCATATTATTTAAATCACATTCCCATCTATAAAGTGACTACATTTGGTCTATCTGGAAAAACAGAATGAAGAAAACATACACAAAACCTCTAATGATCTCCCAAATCTCAAAGGTTGACTTCAAAATTATGGAATAGGATTTTGCCCACAGAAAATATGAATGGCTACATATAGCGCAGAAAACCTCATTTCAACTTAGTGAATCTTCAAAGCTGTCTTCCCAAAAGGGCTGGATGTGCGTGTTTTGGCTAGTGAGAAACAGATTAGTTTTGCTAAATATTAATAAGCCTTTCCTATGTGCTTTAATGCTTGTTATATTCTCATGCTGTTTTCCTTAACAGTTGAGTGTCTTATTGATCTGACACAGGTATTTCACTGTACAGTCATAGTGACACTGAACACACAGATGCTAAAAATAAGATCTGCCAGACTCAGAGCTAAGTTGACAGACATATACTTCATCATCAGTATGTACTTCATCAGACAACACTCATTCAGCTCAGCCCTATGACCCTATCATTTACAACAGTGCACTGAAATGCACTAACAAATTGTCAATGTCCTTCTCCTCTCTCAACGCGAGTGAGGACACTGCCTGTCTATTGACTCCAAGGGAGCAGAATTAGGCTGTTACTACACTTGAAAGTTCAGATGGAATATATGAAACCTACCCCTTTCTGTCCTTTATCTCCCCAAACTCCCATCAGGCCAATAGTTAAGTGAGAACAGATTTCTTGCTGGGTTAATAACCTTTAATTGTGACACAAACCCTTATCAGACACCCACAGTCTGATATGAATGCAGATGGAACACAATCCTTTCAATGGAACTAAAGACCTATTAAACAAAACTTGATGGTAAACCTTCCTCTGGTTCCAGTAAATACTGTAATGAAGTTCTCATTGCTTGCAAGAAGTGTGTAACAAGTGACGAAATTTTTACTTTATGAGATCCCCAGTGTTTATTAACCTTTGCTATGCAATATTTGCATGCTTTCGGGTGTGGTCCAAGTTTTTCCTTTTTCTGTAATTTTCTTTGCTTTGTATTCAGAGAATTTAGCTGATTAAACATTTAGTATATTTAATTATTCTGTTGAAATGAGTAGGATTTAGGCATCCTCTCACTAATTTCTTAAGAAAGTAAGGACAAACATCTCAGATTGAGAAAATACCCACCTACCAGTCTTCAACAGTGTCCACTTGGAGCTGTTCATCAAGGGATATAAGAAAGGAAATATGAGTGGTCCTTCCCACAATACATTCCTGCAGCCTCCAGCCATTATTGGTGTAGAGTAATTTTTAACTCAAGTTTTCAACTGAAATACCTTTCATTTACCTTATTCCCCTTTGAACGTGTTTACAACAGCCTATGGTAGTGAGCTCCTGGCTTTAACGGTGCAGTGTGAAAAAAGTATTATTTATTTGCTTTAAACTTGCTGTCTGATAATCTCCTTGTGTGTCCCTTCATTTATTGTAACAATGAATAAATATTCCCCATTCCTCTTCTCCATGCTATCAATTTATTTATCGCATCCTCTCTCAGCCATTTTTTACGCACTGAGGAGTCCTAATCAAGGAAAACCAAAGGTTTTTTTCTACCCTGATTATCTTTGAGCACCTTTCTTTGTACCATTTCTAGGGGTGACTGTCTTTAACTGGGAGAAAATTAACTGCATCCTTTATTCAAAGTATGAGTTTAAATGATCCTATGCTGTCTTTAGTTTTGATTTTCCAAACAATTCCCACATTTTTGAAGGAACTGACAATCACTATGCAGGGAGTAAGTAAGAAAAAGGGAACCTAACTCGTGGCTGTTTGGCAAGTGCTCTTATTCTGCTTCCTCAGGTGTCAAATACACTTTCAGAAATAGTTTGGGGGCTCTACAATGTTGAAGTTCAGCGCAGAGTATCACACTCACCAACTAATAAGAATGCAGTGGGTGTACAAATAAGCCTGCCACACCCTGACAAATATCCCATTACACGATACAGTGAAATGCGTTCGGTGAATATGGAAAGAGACATGCTGAACCAAGTCCTCATCCTACATTTGAAGTGACATTTCTTATATAAGAAGCTGGTTGTAAGATTGAGAAAATCACTGAGAACAATTTGCTGTATAGTAAAACACTTCTCACATAGCTGAGACAACCTTTAGCACAGCAGCATGCTACATGTACTGCTCCGAGGCTTATTAGAATTCTGGTGAACAAGCTTCTACAATTATGATTTGATTTTAATTAGTTTAGATATTAGCAGAATAGGCCCCAGCAGTCTTTAAATGTCACTGAGTTTCCCAGAAGGCCAAGGGTGTCTCAGCCATCTTTCTTGCTTTGTCCAAAGGGCCTCCGGGAAACCAAGAAAAAGCCAAGAAATATCAAAGACTCCAGTATACTGTGGTCACCCACACTAATCAGCATTGGGTCTGTTAAGTATCTCTTTGACTTACATTACCAAACCTTTTAAAAGAAGCACAATTTAATAATTTCCTGAAATTACCCACTAAGGGCATATGTAACATTTAGCACATTATTATATACACTGAAATGAGGTTCATCAATCAATCAAAACAGAGTGCAATATGCCTGCTTTAAGCTACTTCACAGAAGAGAATGTTGTTGTTGAGAACTTTTCAAAACACATTGGTACAAGTCTACTGGGGTGGTAATTAATTAGGAAGAAGGTGACCGGTGCCATTGTGCACTGGGAAAATAATACCAGGTTGATTCCACTGTGGAGCACTCTTTTTGTGAGCTGAAGCAGTTGATTTCCTTTTGTGAAGCTCAGAGATTGAAGGGTCCTTGAGGAATCTGAAGGCCTTGACTGTTGTTCAAGTCAGTCCTTTAGCTTTGAGAAGAAGAAAGAAATGTAGAACTACAAAAGTTAGAATATAACTTTGTGGAGGGAATTTAGTAGACAAAACACTATGACAAATATTATTTTTATCACTATACAATTAAAATTGGTTGCTAGATTTAAAAATAACCCCAGTAGATTATTAATCTAAGGTTCAAGAAAATTCAGTGAGATTCAGTTCCAAACTTAGCCTTCTGAAAGTGCAATGAGGGTCAAAACTCTCATTATTACAGTAGTTTCTGTCTCATACCTGTTGTCTAAACAAAGGAGATTGTGGCATTGAGTTGCATTAGAATACTGAAGGCCTCTGCCCAAAGCTGCAAGGTACGACACAAGGAGATGCACAGAACCTTCTGGAGGAGCATCTAAAGATTAGGTAAGACACTGTACAGCATTGCAAATGACTGTGCTACAGGAACTTAATTGATATCATAATATCCAGCCCCTTCTCCACTGCACCATATGTAACATAATCTTGGAGATACTGTCTAAGACTCATTCCCTAAAAAATTTTTAGAATAGCCACTCACCCTACATATTGGTTAAGAGGTTGCAATTCAGTGGAGTGAGTATGAGCAGCCTGTCAAATCAAGAGTACTGAGACACACTAAATTCTGTAGACAATAACATAGCAAACATGCCAAGGAATAAGACATTAATATAATCTCTGGACATCAAGCTGATCGAGTAGAAGTAAAAGCTGACTTGATGTGAGTTCAAGACAAAGCTCTAAGTGCCTGCTCCTTACCTAAATTGTTAGCAGGAGCAGAACTGTAGGTTCACATAAATAAATGCTTGTGAGGGACCTCCCATGTTTTGATGTGTGGGACTACAAAACTATCTCGAGGAATAAGGGGAAAAAAATTATTCTCTGGGATGACAAAGTGGTTCCCATCTAGAGTCTCTTTTTTCCTTGGTCCAGAAGCCAAGGCTGACAGTGTTCACACTAATTTACCCTTATCCCTGGATTTCTGTGGGGCTCTGTATGGAGACCCTATGGCTCCAAGACATACAGTTATCTTCTGTATGATTTTTTCTTTATTTCAGTCAAAAATGTTCACCACCAGAATGGTGTTTTCTTGGCATGAATCTGAGAAATTCTTCATGTGTGAAACAGAAAGGCATGAATCAGTCTTTGAGGTTGCAAAGCCTGCAGTGTATTGGAGTACCATGTAAGGATGGAACCCAAACCTAAAGCATTTTGATCCATGTGTCACATGAGGTATGGGATGCCATGTAATATCCCCAAGCCATGTTTAGGTTCTGTCTGTAAGATCTTTTTATTGGTACAGACCAGAACTATGACAGAGAACATGCCAGCACTAAAGCAGGATGGATGATAAGCAGTTGGGTATGTGGGATCATTCTCCTATTTTATTTAACATCAGTGGTGAATATGAAAAGCTGCCCATTGATTTCAAAGTATCTATTCAGGCATTGCTTATTTGCATCCAGGTCTGGAACCCTCAACATCAGAAGCATATCAACCAGTTGGAGCGAGTCCAGAGGAGGCCAAAGAGACGATCAGAGGGCCGGAGCACCTCTCCTATGAAGAAAGGCTGAGAGAGTTGGGGTTGTTCAGCCTGGAGAAGGGAAGGCTCCAGGGAGATTTTATAGCACCTTCCAGTATCTGAAGGGGGCCTACAAGGAAGCTGGTGGAGGGGAGGAACATTTTACAAGGGTCTGTAGTGATAGGACAAGGGATAATGAGTTTGAATTGAAAGTGGGTAGATATAGACTAGATATCAGGAAGAAGTTCTTCACGGAGAGGGTGGCGAGGCACTGGAAAAGGTTGCCCAGAGAAGCTGTGGGTGTCTGGATGTCCCATCCCTGGCTGTCTTCAAGGCCAGGCTGGATGAGGCTTTGAGCAACCTGGTCTAGTGGAGGATGTCCCTGCCCACAGCAGCGGGGTTGGAACTAGATGATCTTTAAGGTCCCTTCCAACCCAAACCATTCTGTGATTTCTATGATTTCTGTGAATTTGCCAGCTAACAAATGCCTTTAACTGGGGCAGGAGGGAGATGACTGTGAAAATGCAACACTCTCACTTAGGAGTGGGACAGTGAAGAAAAGTATCACAGGTCAAACTCTCAAGATGATTGAAAATTTTACCTACTTACTCCCAATTAACACAAACTTTTGATACTGAAGAAAAACTTAGGAAAATGTCACTTCTCCCCCTTATTCAGGCTGAATAACATTTCTTCTCCCCTCTTCCTAGTTTCTACCTCCTTTTTTTGACGTGTGTTACACTTAGCCTGTCTCAATTCTTATGGTGATGTGCTGGGTGGTGCAGGAGATTGAGGTCGTGCTTGTAGTGGAGTCTAGCACTTTGTTACTTATTCATTTTCCTCTGCTCCAGCGTGGGTCCTTCATAGTCTGCTGTCCATCAGGGCTGTTCCAGCCCCTGGGTGCAATAGCACAGTAGATCTGTGCACTGTTCTTTCTGCCCTGAAGCAGCTTCTGGACCTTAAGTCACCAATACTCTGAGTCTGGTTCTCATAAGGATCCGTGCCTTATGCATTTTAGCTGAGAGTGTCCATGTGTGCATAGTTTCATAATGACTTTTTTTACATATTTGTCATTGTCAACATAATTTGAGTTATTGACAACTCTTTCAAATCAACACCAAATTCCCAGAAATGTCACTGGCTAGCTTAGTAAAGGTGAAAATCCTTTTTTTTGTGATTCCATTGGGAGACAGATGCAGTACAAACTCAACATGTGATTATTAGTGAACTGGTACAGACGGGGCACTAGGTACCTTAGCAGGGAAAGTCTCAGTGCTTGCAGTTTTTTAGAGATCAGAAAGCCCAAACTCATTGCTTCAAACCATAAGAAACCAAGTTGTGTTATTTCCATGGTTCTTGAAAGTAGCAGTTGGTGAATATCTTCTCCTGTGGAAGAGTTTCTTCAGGGTCAGGTTCTGTAGTAGTGTTATTCTGAGTCAACGTACAGTAGAATATTTTCTTTCTGACTATTTCCTCTTGTATTTTAGATGAAAGGTTGTTTCTATTTTATATAGAAACACCTCGGTTTTAACCGCTGTACTGCCCCAAAACTGATGGATTAGTTACACTGTTTATATATCTACAGATACCTGTGTTGTGTAGATTTTGACTTAATCTTACAGCATTAGCCTTATAGCAGAGTCGTGGCTGACATTGTGAAGTACTTTCTTTTGATTTGTGAGTAGAAAATTATGCAAGAAGGAAATTAACCTGCACCATGCAAGAACTGTGGTTCTTTACACTGAATCCTCTGGCCTATTTCCACGTACTTGCTCAGGGCTTCCCCTCTGTTCACATATATAGGCTGGATTCTGGCTTGAGGCATCACACATCTGATCAAGGACTGTGCAGAAGTTGTGTATCCTTTTGATTAGCTCAGGCAGGTGTTGCATGAGAGTTTCCTCTGACTTCCAGTACTCCCTTTACTTTGTTCTCATTTGTGTGTATTCATGAAGCAATATACGTTGGACCTGTGGTCTTGAGAGAATGCTGCCATCCATCCAGCAACCACACATCTGTGTTATCAGACAGCTTGAAAATACAAAGGAAAAGAAGCTTCAGTGCTGCACCAGTTTTCCCCATTAGTTCCTCTCTTATTCCTTTGTCCTCTGAGCTCAGGGAGAAGACAGCCCAAGGTCTGACCAGAGCAGTGGCAAAGGATGCTTGGATCTGCCTTTCTTGGGGTTCAGCTGAAGCCTATGTTCATCTCTGAACAAACTGTCTCCTCATGGCACCAATTAGTAGGACAGGTGCCACCAAAATTATGTAATTAGCTCTGTTCCAACTTCTGGTGAAGAATATTTGTTGCTGAAGATACAGGACTGGTGTGTCATAGGCAACAAGAAATCAGTTTTCAGCACAACTCTTTCTTCTCTTGTTTTCAGTCACTCTCAGCTTTTGTCTAAGTGAAGATATTTGATAGAGGAAAAGCAACTGAGATATGTTACATTAAAGAGCCTATCACTGACAGTGTTTTATATTTAATTACAGCTTTGATTCCTGTTTGAAAATAGCTATAAGGCATCTATTGTTTACCGTCACCTCTGTCTCATTAACAGCAGAAAAATTTTCTCTTTTTTTTTTTTTTTTTTTTTTACTGACGTATTTTTGTTCTGGAAACAAACAGTGGATCAAATCTGACAATTCTGAAAATTTGATGTATAACAGATTTTTTTTTCTAAAAGGATCTTTCAGATGTATTTTCAATCACAATTTACTTTCCAAAGAAATAATTTCTTATTAAGAATAACAGATTTACCTTTTCTATTCTTCTGGACAGAAGCTAAAAATACTGTTATCACTCATCCAGCCTGCATAACAAATGGAAATCTTGCCCCCTGTATGACAGATACCTTATTAATTAAACAGAAAACGCATAAATTACGCACAGCAAGTTTACTTACATTAACTATTTTGTTGCACAGGAAGATTTATACAAGGGTGGAGGATCACATGAACATGGGAAAATTAGGAAAAGAAATTAATTTACTAGAAAAAGTTAAAATACGATGAGGTATTAATTCAATAATAAATTGTGATATATATAGGTATGTTAAAAAGATGCAAATATATTAAGGACTAACATACTTGTGAGAAAGATATATGTTTAAGAAGACTGTGATGCACAGCCACAGAAACACAATCACAGATAACGAAGCATCTTAAAACACCCCTGTGAATATTTTCTATGTAAAATGAGTCATTTATTTGCATTTTAAGAAATGAATACAGGCAACTATAAGCATACATAATTGTAATTGTAAACACGTAATTAAAAACTGTAACAATGAGTTAAACGTTAAGAAACCACATCTGCTCCCAAGTTATTGTTTGCTGCTAGAATTCTCCCCTTCTGTATATTACTAAACAAAAAAGGCCAGAGCTCGTTCGCTGTCCTTGAGACCAGCTGGGAGGAGACAGCTTGCATCCATATGCTTAGACAGTTTTCCTCCTGAAAATCGAGTGACTGCATCCCACCTGCCACTTGGAAATAGCTCCTATATTGTGCTAAACACTGAACGGTGTTCAAACACCGCCTGCACGGGTACTAGCTAGCAAGGACCAAAACCATGGCTGGGAGCATTTAGAGAAGTCAGGATGATCACAGGATGGTACCCCAGTCTCTTTCCTTGTTCCTCTTGATGGGAGATAAATGGGTCTTGGGAAGTAAAAAGTGGGTGGAAGTATCAGTTCAGAAAGAGCTCTTCATATGTACAAGGAACTGAGGAAGTCACTGTATAAATGTGACTCTCAGCTAAGCAATATGCAGAAAAAGGAGAGAAGAGAGGGTCACCAGAGATCCCAGAGTGAACATTAGAGCCCTGAAATACATTCTAGTCCACAGAAATCTTCTTCTATATCCTACTGTGTCCAAAAGAAATGGGATATGCAATTTTTTCTTGTCTTCTTTCTCAAGCCAACATGCAGAGAAATATACATCATATATATCAACATTAAGGCAGGAGGCTTAGAGATGAACCATGGCATCAACCCTTATTCTAGACTATAAATCTCAGTGCAGAAAATATCGCCTCTCAAGTGATCTCTGCACATCACATCGTTGGTGGTTGGTAAATGTTCCCCTTTCATGACCCCAAAAAATAATGAACTGAAAAATGTCATTCCTTTGTCCTCACCTTTCTTTTCCTATAGTGACATCCTTCTATTCTCAGCCCCATCTTTCAGCATGCTGTACTAGGAATAGGTATATTAAGTGTCAAATAGTGTATTTAGATAAGTTAAAGGATTCCTGCTTATCCAAAGGAGTGGGTATGGGAACCTCATAGTGATTTTGCTTCTTTTGTTGTACAGAAGTAGGAGTTTGACTGACTTACACCTTCATCAGAACTCAGTCACAATGTGTCTCTGTGCTTTCTTAAGGGAGCTTTAGTTATTCCTTCTCTTTGGATGCCTGTTAAGAGTGTTCTTCCTGGGTCTCCCTTTGTGGAAATTGCATCTGTGGGTTACTTTGCCCTACTTTGCAGCTACAAGAGCAGCAATCCCAGTTCCCCATAAATAAAAGGAAAAACAAGAAATGTTAAACTGCTGTTCACTGTGCCTCAGCTAGACCTTTCCTTGCAAAGGGGCAATGGGAATACTTATTTTTCCAGTGTTTCACTGTCAGAAGGAACACTCAGGCAGAATGCAATGCTACACTGCTGCTTATAAATACCTTTATTCACAGATGAGGGGGTTTGGTGGTTTTCTTTTCTTCTTTTTTTCTTTTTTTTTTTTCCTTTTTATTTTTAAATTTGTATTTAAGGTGTTATTATGCCCTGGTATGGTGCAGTAAAGCCCCACAAAGAACTAAAGCCATAATCATCTGAAGCACAGTATCCAGATAGTATGTGCTAAGTAAAGCAGGATAAATCCAGCAGGGTTCAGTTAGCAAAAGGCTCAGTGGATTAGGCTCGACGCTTGGTTCACAGGGGTTGGAAAGTGAACAAACACCTGACACTTTCTTTGGAAACTCAAAAAAGACAAAAAAAGAAAAGCAACTGTCTCTCTAATTGTGCCCTTCTCCACACCACACCTTCCCCTCCATAGACTAATTGTTTTTCCTGAAACCTCTCCTCAAGCAGGTCCAGTTTGCGTAGCTTCACCCCACACAGCCGCTTACTTTTTTTTTACTTTTGGGATGGTATGAGAGAAGTAGGACACAATCTAATATCCCTAAAGGCAATGAAGTGCATGGAAGACAGTCCTTCATCTACTCAGCCATGCAGGCAAATTCCCTTTGTCTTTATTGGCCCTTTATATCATGGTAGTATCAATAAAAATGAGGAAAACATGACTTCTAACCTTTCTTCTGTTAGGTTTGAACTCAGAGACTAGAATTTTCCAGTGGTGTGTGAACAATGTCAGCAAATACGACAATAAAAATTATTAAACTGATAAGGATGTGGGGAATGAAGCAGGCACTGCCTATCAACATCTGTCTGTGAAAAAGCTTAAGAAAGGACAGGGACAGAGAGGGTCTATTGACATGTGTCACCCCCTTATTTTGAGATTTTTTGGTTGAACTGTATTACATTTCTTGGATGGGGGGTAGGGAACATTATTATTTCAAAATCTGACAAGGGGCATAAAAACATTTCCAAAATGTGCTTTTAGTGCGAATTTATGATAACTAAAACTCAGCCTGGGATGGGTGGGTAGTGAAGCTGGCCACACACAAAAAAAGGGTTTCTTGCTTTGTTGACAGAAGTAACTCCTTTCTGACCAAATATCTCTTCTGAAGTGACAAACCTGAACCGGGTAGCAAGAGCAGGAAGGTGACAGAGTGCCTAGCTGTAACTGAAGGATCTGGTGATGCATGAGCCCATGGGCTTTGGCACACCCTTTTCATCTCCTGGATGGGACCTCTTTGTCACAAGTTTCATACTGCTCATCAGACCTGTAGAGGAAGTTGTTATTTTCTATGAAACTTTTAACCCAATTTGAGCTTCCCAACATCTCTTCCCATTTATTCCAATGAAAAAAAACCCCACATCACAATGCCTACTACATTATAAGAATCATTAAGTGTTTGAGAACAAATAAGTAAACCCAAAGAAGCTGGATTTCAAAAGAAAATACACTACTTCTCCCTAGGAGCATACATGAAAAACAAGGATTTCTCCATCCAGACTTCTATTTTCTTCTGCTTTTTGAGGAGGTTCTTAGTGAGCTTGGGAACACACATTCCCAGAGCTTCAAATACTCTTTCACTGATAAGGGTCTCCACGCTCACAGATCTACTTACAGTGATGCCATGAAAGGTCTGGAAGATTAACCCAATGCTGAAGTTGAAGACTGCCTATTACAAATCCCTCTCAAAGAATATAGGAGATATTTGAGACAAAATATTTGTTAGTGGGAAGAGAAGAGAAACTTAAACGAACAAAGCCAGACAGTAATTCCACTTTTAATTCAACTACTACTTATAAATCTCCTCTGATTAAAGATAATTCCAGCATTTTAAAGATCAAAGTCTCGCTGGCTGCTTGATTGGTTTTTAAATTCTGATTTTATATTCTACTAAACAATACACCATGAAAAAAAAAAAAGAAATCATCATGTGTCACACTAAGGAATACTGTTCCATTTAACATTAGGGAATGAGAATTGCCTTTAGATTTCTTCTGCTACAATGATCTGTCTCATGACAACAATGACAGGAGATCGAGTTTTCAATCAAGGACCTGCCATGATAAATTTTGAGGGAGGCATATTGTGAAGGGAATTTTGGGGTGCTTTGTATAACACACTTAAAGACCTCTTTCCAAGAGGCTTACAACAACCTGAAAAAGGACCTGTTGAGATGTCATAATTTAAACATCTGAAAGCTGCAACTATATTTGAAAATTTCATCTGTGTATGAAACATCCGGTCATTCTGATATGGGCATTATTTTGAGGGGCTTTTTTGGAAAAGTTATACTAATTCCAGAACTTTGCTACACCATTTTCCTTACCCAGCTGTACAATGTGAATATTTTCAAGCTTTTCCCTTTTTCTTTATAGCAAAAGTTTTAGGAAGTTTATATAAATTAATAAAATCCTAGGCTCTATGAAGCCAATCTTGCTTTGAACACACTTTTATTGATCTTTCAGGTAAATCTACTGTGAATGTTATGAGCCAAACCCAGATCACCAACTTCAAACAGAATTGGCGGTACCTGTAGAGAGTTTTTCCTGGCAGACAAGCTTTCACTAAAGCCAGCAGTGCAGAGGTGAGGATAAAAAACTTGCTTAATTAACATTTCAGATGTATTGCAGGTTGAGCGATTTAAGGTAGCTTAAACTATCCCTGTTGTATTGTGAAGGATGTCATTTTCATAGATATAGATCTCAGACATAGGCTAATCATTATGTTAAAACAGAGAGAGCAATTTAACTTACCTATGCTTCTTTTGTTTATATTTGCCTCATTAGGAGACTACAGATTTTTTTCCAGTTTCCCAAGGTGAGAATAGCTGTGAAAGTCGAACAAGGTTTTTATAACTCGCTAGGACTCTTTTTCATTATTGTGAGAAAGAGAGAAAGACTGACTTGTGCCTGCTGTTTTGTGAAACATCTTACCTAAAGTCTTCATCCAAAATCCACGGAAAGTATTCTAATGCTTCTTAGAAGGACAAACTGCAAAAGCAAGTTCTTGAGTGATTCTTTCTTTTCCTTTTTTTCCTTCCCCACCCCACACACGATTTTGTTTTTAAATTGCAAAGAGGACTCAAGGGATCAATTCAGAAACACCGTCCCACAGTGAGAGTGGCGGACCTTGAATAAGACTATTGAAAGTTGAATGTTAGACGTACAGCTGAGACATCTACATGAACTCTCTTCTTCCATTCAGTTACAGTGTATTAAGGAAAGCACTTTTAGTGTGTTAATCTGAAAAGTAAATCAATCTCATTATGTATTTTATGAACATGTATTGGTGACAAGGTCCGCAGTATCTCAGCATTCTGTCTGTAAAATGTATTATAGTGATCAAGTCCAAATGGGCTTCATGGAGGGCTTCCTTTCGCAATTCTGGGCTCAAAGCTCCAGAAAATTGAAGGTTTAGTTGGAATGTGGACAGCTGACAGAGATTTGTGGTGTATCACAATATTACTAGGATTCATGGAGGTTCACCTGAATGCTCAGCAAATTTTCCAAATCCAATTAACCAAAGGGACCATTTCCTATGTAATAAAAATGATGAGTGTGATAACAACTCTTTCACAGCTTGAACTCTCACTTAAACTAAGGATGAGTGAGCCAGCTTGGCTATAAAAAAAAATAAATAGCCATGCTTGCCATTTACACCACACTCACCTCATCCCATGATGGAAGCATAGTTGAGCAATTTCTATTATTGTTCAACAATTGCAGTCCAGCAATTGGTACCTGAAAAAATTTATGGTCACAGTGACAGAGTGATATGTAATATCCATAGTGTAAATGAGGATTAAAATAGTCTGGAACAAATACAGGTCTGAATAGAATTTTATTAACGATCAGAGCTGTATCTGGTTATACAGAGTCCAACTTATTTCCCTGTGGTGTGTATGTCTGTGTGCATGTACACATAAACACACTCAGTATTATACAGTACCAACAATGATCATACAAGAGTGAGTTTCCATTACAGCAGAAGAGGAGACAGTTGTGTTTTAAATTACTGCAATCTGAACTGTCAAAAAAGGAGGGAAGGGAAGGAATGGTAAACAAGCACAAGGTTGTCTGCAAATTAAGGGTGGCCACATTATTTATGTAGTTTCATTTTAGGGTGAACAGGGTGAACTGGAAAGGACTGAATAAGCAGAAGGACCTGAGAAAAGCTAGAGAAGAACGAAAGTTGTGATAAGCACTCAGTAAAGAAGAAAAAGGAGAAGTGAAACAGACATTGCCTCCTACCTCTGTGAGATGCTAGAAGATAGGCTCCATCCAGAGGGAAAAACAGACACAAAAGTAAAGGGAAACTCTTTTATTATGTTTAGAAATAACACTGAGGCTTCTAAAGTGCATACATTATCTCCTTCCTCTTCCACAAGAACAAGGTAGATAATATCCCCTATGGTAAACTTACTGAGTTTCTCAGGGATTATTTCAGAGCAGAAGTCCAACTGTAAAATAGGAAAAGATTGTCCTTGTTCATCTCAGGAAATCCTTAAAAGAAGGGGTGGGAAGACCTAGAAGAAAAAACTGCCTCTTTAGTGCAAGGCAACAAACAAGCAGCAATCCTGAAACAACATCTCTCATCATATGAAAAAAAAAATCTTGACAGCAAAACTGCAATTTCTATACCAATTCTGAGAGAGAAGTTAAATGACAGGAAAACCCTGGTTTTGTAAAGTCTGAAACTCTTGATTCTGAACTTTGGTAATTAAGGCAAAGACACACAGAAACAAAATGATGTTCCTGCAGCAAATTCAACAGTGAATTGTCAGCTGTGTGCCAGTGATGACAAAGAGGTGTTTTAACACTGGGCATGTCAGCATGTGATATGGGAAAGAGTGAAGATCCAGCATTTTTAGTGTTATTTCCTATGGTGGTTTTCTCCAGTGAAAATGCAGAGTAGCCACTGAACAAGGGGCATCATCTTGGATTCAACTGTACATAAAAGCATAAGAATTTACTTGGGGAGTGAGGGAGGGATAGCCTAGAATAAATCTGGAAAATGTTGTAGCTAAAAAGCTGGAATAGTTTATCAAACTGAGATTTCATAAAGATGTCAGTCCTCATTTGATTTACACAATATCCTCATTTAGAGAACTGAGCTGTTGTAATCAAATTTGCAATGGAAATATGACTGCTAATATTGGAATTTGGAGGATGACACTGGTGTTAACTTGACCAAGGAAGTATCAGTCACACAGAGATTAAAACACCTGAAAATTAAAAAAAAACCAAACAACCTAAAACAAAATAAACATTAAAAAAAAAAAAAGAAAGAAACAAACAACTGGAAAGAGGGAAACCAAATAAAACCAAAAGGAAAAGCCCAGTTTCCCAAGTAAGCACTGGTTTTATTAGATATCATAAGCCACAAGATGATGTAAACAACATCCCTATTCCTCTAAGAGTCACAGTGTAGAAGACTGTAGGTTCAAAATGTTGCAGAAATCACTAGCAGGATCAAGGCCCAGTCTCACAACCTTTAGAAAAATATCTAGTTCTATGGAGACACCACAAATGTGACAAAAGAAAGCATCTCTTGATGCCACTTTTAAGAGTAAATGACACTATTACACTTCAAGATAGACACAAAGCTCCAAGTCAACATTATTTCAGAGATTAATTACTGAGAAGAGTGCTACAAACCTGTCTTAGTCTAAACAGAAATTAAGGTGACAGGGTACTCGTGGGACTGAGGCAAGTTAAAAGGAACGGTGTTGCAACACTGAAGTTAAAGCTGACTCTTTTAATTTCACATTCTTTGCCTTACAAAGCAGAAGGGGGAAAAAAAATACAACACCAAAAACCCTGCAGCCCATTTTTAGATTGTATAGTTCACATTGAACTGAGTATCTTTAGACAAGTGCATACGTGAAAAGCCCTCTCCAAACCAGACTAGTGAGAAACATGATATACTCGAAAAGGAGATTCAATCGTTAGTCCATGCTGTAAGCGACATGTCAAATCCCATGAGAAAAAGATATAAAGCCCTAAATTCACATATTCAGGAGAGAACCTTTTGAAAAGCAACCATTTGAAACTGCCAACAAACAAGACAAAATGAGATTTGATAGAGGTGACAGAGCCTACAGCATCAGATTAGTTCTTTATTTGTCACAGTGAGCAAGAGATGTGGTGTTCAGTCTGACAGCCTCACTCGTGACCTTTATTCTGCCAAGCCAAATGAGAGGGAGGACGTTGAATGTGATTTTGCATCCTGGAACTGTTGCTCAGGAAGCTTGTAAACAGTAATTTGAATAGAAAATGAAAAATCTGAGCACTGAGACTTCATACAGAGCTGTCACTTCTCCACTTCACCATTTGCCGTGCGTTATGCTTAGACAGGGGTTCAGTCATCAGAAGGAACATTCACAAAACTAAAAGCCCACCATGTCCATACATGTCTTCAGTACAACATTGCAGCTGGGTAACATCATGCATTGTAATCTTCATTTTCTCTTTCCTACTTGCTCTTTCCCTCCTACTCTCTCAAAATCCAGTGGAAATTGTGTTATTGAAAAATATGCCACTCTATCTGTATAGGGCTATCAAGACAAGAAGTGAAAGGAATATTGGGTAGGTGAAAAATCATAAAATCACAGAATGGTTTGGGTTGGAAGGCACCTTAAGGACCTTAGTTCCAGCCCCCTGCCATGGGCAGGGACACCTTCCATGAGACCAGGTTGTTCCAAGCCTCATCCAGCCTGGCCTGGAAGACATCCAGGGATGGAACTTCCACAGCTTCTCTGGGTAACCTGTCCCAGTGCCTCACCACCATCTTCAGGAAGAATTTATTCCTGATATCCAATCTAAATCTACCCTATTCCAGTTTAAAGCCTTTACCCCTTGTCCTACCACTACACTCCCTGATGGAGTCCCTTCCCAGCTTTTCTGCAGGGGCCCTTTAAGAACTGGAAGGCTGCTATAAAGTCTCCTCAGAACCATCTCTTCTCTAGGCTATACAGGAGGTTCTCAAGTCCTCTGGTCATCGTCATGCTCTCCTTCAGACCCACTCAAGCATGTCCATGTCTTTCTTATGCTGGGGACACCAGAGCCGGACACAGTACTCCAGGTGGGATCTTACAAGAGTGAAGGAGAGGGGGAGAATCACCTCCCTTTACAAAGCTGACAGCCATCAAGGTACGTTGTTATTTGTACTAACCATAGTGCCTGATGCTGATCCACACAGTAATTCGCTTCTAATGGTTCCATTTTCTAACAAAATGTGGTAGTTTCTTCTGAAATATTATACTCTAACCCCCAAAACCTCACCTTTTGGACATTATGGGTAGGGAGAGCAGCATATGACAACATCATCAGTCATCACTAAGCAGACCAGTTTCACTCCAGAACACTATTGATTGCTCTTTAATTTAATTAGCCACTGACCAAGCCCTGCAAGGTAATTTGTACAATTTCTGTAGCTGATATTTACACAGAAGAGCACAGTGGCAAGCAAAGGAAGGGATTAAGAAAATCTGTCTCTGTTGCTGCTGCTTAACTGATATATCAGTTTCTGGTGCAGTTTTGGTTGCAGCTAGTACTCTGTAACTCATCTTTGTAAGTTAAAAACAGGGCCCAGACACAGCTTTTTCCTGGTTCTCCCACATCCTCCACAAAAAAAAAATCCTCGCTACTGATCCAAAAATAATTCAAAATATAATTCCTAGAACTTAGAACTATTTACATCTGTATTTTTTTATAATTCAGTTTTCAAACTTTTTTTCTGGTCTCAACTTTTCAGTACACTGATGTGTTATTACTTATATAGTGCCTGTCTTTGCTTGGGCTTTGGGTTTCCCTTTTCCCTTTCTTTCAAGCATTATGGAGACAATCTGATTCAGCTTAATAGGACCAGAAATTAAAGGTCAAGCTGCAGTGAGTTTTACTCCGTACATTTGCTGCCCACTTGTCCATGACCTTGAATAACCATGCCTGGCTCAGCACTCTCTGAGTTCTCTCCATCCTCCTGCATGCAGCGATGTGGATCCACAAGTACATCCCTACAAGATGTGGCTCATCAACTCCAGTCTCTGTCCTGTGCCAGATATAGAAACTGATTCACAGTGTTTCAGAGACATCCTTCTCCCTAGCTTCTTCTCCTCCCTAAATAGTTAAACCATACCTGTGGGAGAAAATGCAAGAGACATTAAGGGACAAAAAATTATGATAACAGGAAAAACAATTCCAGGATGCAGAACATTTCTTCTCAGTTCACTTGGTTTTTATATCTCTAAATACTTATGAATTGCATGTATTCTGTTATTCCAATTTTTACCCATATCATTTATCACTTGAGTCATGTCTTTTCTATTACCTGTTTTCTTGTTTGTGTCTTCTACAAAGTGAGGACAGACCAAGCCATTCTTGAGCCAGACCTTGCCCTTGTAGTAGCCTCTGAATTATGCCTCTGTTACACAGGGACATATGTTTTTCCATTTGATTCCAAATGTTTTAGACAAATAGCAAGATTCTCACACCTTCAGGAAAAACTTATGAGACCAATGGGACCAATATGATTTGGGTTAGATGTTTCTTTTCTTTGTACTGTTAAGAAAAGAAAAGTGAAGTTCTTTTATATAAATCAGATGCAAATTCTGTCAACACACTGAAAATATTTTTAACACATTTATTTATATGTAGAAACTACTAAGATTTTCAGATGTTTTATGGCCAATCTGTCTTTGTTCCTGCTTAAGATATGAAAACCATATTATTTAAACTTCATGCAGTTTTCTATACTGTTGCCTGACTGATTGATGACTGATGTTTGTAGGATTTCCTTTGTAAGGTTATTCAGTTCTGCACAGTTCTATTCTGTTACTCACCCTGATAAGTACGTTACTCTGTGAATATAGTGGATATGGGGATTTTTACTGGATTATGTGGGGTTTATGACTGGTGTGAGTATGGAAAGAGGCTAGTTGCATTTGCCTGCACTACAGTAAACTATTCACTCTAGGTCTAATTGAGCTCGCAATGTCTGCTAGGATGGAGAACAATTATACTATAAGCCTGGCAGTAGAAGAGAAAGCACAGTCTGAAAAATCTACCCACGATTAAATATTTGGGTGGTTAACCTGTATAACACTGCTTTGAATCAATGGTACTGCCAGCAACATGCAAACTACCTTGGGAATCTACACTTGATTTTTAATTACAGCGTGTTGTACGTCTTTGGCCAACCCTGCCTTAGCTCCCTGAAGCCAATACTTGATTTAGAAATGACAAAGACTGAACCCCTGGATCTGACTTAATTTTGATTGTTTTGGCCAAATGACAACCACGTAATAGGCCCTCATCTAAAAATCTGTTACCTGTCTAGGTTCAGACCAGTAACCTGGGGGCAAAAGGCTTCATCCTATTACTAATGTCTTGATTCATTATTTGACAGAGTAGAAGTTCTGAGATGCTGTCTAGTTGAATATGAACCAGAAAGACCAATATTACTGAGACATTTCTTTTGATGTCATCAGTCTGTTTGCATCCTTGCTGCCCTAAGATCCGGCCCATGCAGGGCCTAAAAGAAACTTTGTGGAGTGTTCAATGCCCTCTCATCTCCTAGAATTTGCAGCTGGGATCCACTTCACCAAACAATGCACATTTATTGACAGGTAGTCTGACAGCTTTTTTAAGCTGCTTGGCAGCTTGTTTTTAGCAACATGTTGTCATGTTCAGTATTATCACATTTCTTTTATATTTGTGTGATACTAGAAAGCCAAACCTCCAAGGCATCAATATGGGGTGCAAAGCAGTACTAGCCCTAAGACACCCAAGAAAATAAACCTTATGGGTTCATTGATTTTTCTTCTAAAAATTTATAGCTATTAACTTTCCAGACCTGTCAAGGACAAGAATCTTAACAGTTGTTTGCCAAGCAGTTTCTTTAAGTTGTTTTGTTTTTTTTTTTTTTCTTTTACCTTAAGCTTGCAGGTGTCTAAAACAGCTAAGCTGAAAAGTGTTCACAAAACTCTTCAAACACCTGTGAAATGCTATTCAGACCACTTTCCAGGAAGCTTAAGAAAGAGTAAGGCACCTTTGTTGGAGTGTGATATGTTAGTCAAACTATCTCCTGTTCAGGAATACACTTGATCGTAGTCAGGGGGAGTCACTGCAGTGCTTAAGTTCAACACCTGCAGTAGGTGATAGATGCAACTCTTCTCTATAGACAGTGAGGGATTCAGAGCCTGTCAGTAATCCAAACTGAGATACCATAAGAGACAGCAAAATATTTGGTGGTGTTTAAATGGGTGAGTAGAACTAGTTTCGTTTGATTCTTGCTGTTTTTACTCTCGGGTCAAGCTATTTACTGTATAGTGAGGACTAATACCTAGGGTCCATAGGTTCTTACTAATGCTTCTGTAAATTAAATGTGCTAGTTTCAGAGAGAGATTTGCAGGCCTTTACAGGTTATTTTTCAGGCAATAAAATATGAAATATAAATTCTATCATATATGTCCTCCAAAACTGAGCTCTTAGCAATGCCTGTAACATTAAATAAAGCTGTCAAGTTTGTGCAGTGAAGAGATTCTCATGTTGGCAGTAGCAGAGAGGCTGTATTCTGCATGAGCTTTCAGAAGCTGTACCCTCCAATAGCCTCAGTTGTAAGCAGCCAAGACAGTACAAAATAAATTTGGTCCAGTTTAAAACACACACACACACACACACACAAAAAAGCTGCCTGTATTCCCAGCTTATGTGCCTGTCCTTCAGAGTTATATCAACAGCAATAACTGCTCCCACTACATGTTGTGTCCAGAAGAGGAGAAACAACTGGAAGGTCCCAGCAGCAGCTGGCAAGTAACAATGATTGAATTCCAGATGGATCTAAAAAACTAGTGATACCTCCTGGGAAACTTTGAAAAACATCTTACTTTGCAATGATCCTGTTCACATCACACTCATTTTAAATATTTCTTTTCTTTTGTTCTTGGCACAGAACGAACAGATGAGCTCCTGAGAAATAATTCCATTTTGAGGGACCAACCCCTGCTAATAAAGGCAGAGAGAAGAAACAGAATAGGGAGAATTGTTACTCTGTTGTGATTTCTGACATCAGCTGTTCATTTGTGCAGTTCACTTGTGCAGTTTCTGTAGCTAAATGTTTTTTAAAGGATTTTACTAGAGCCATAGGACAAGATAGGTTAGAAACAACTTTTGCTGCAACTGACTTGGTCCAGTTCCCTCACCAGAGCAGGGCCAAATTACATCATGTAGCTCAGGTCCTTGGCCAGTGAGGCTTGACTGCCTACAAGGATGAAGATTGCAGTCTCTCTGGGATCTTGTTCCATGTTTGATCACCTGCATGGTAGAAAAAATTCTCCTAAGTCCTAGCTGCAGTTTCTTTTGTCCCAACTCATGTCTGTTGCCTCTCACCCTATCAACTATGCATGTCCAAAAAGTCTAGGTGAGTTTCTATGTGTCCTTTGGAGGCAACAAGAAGATCTCCCCAAAACACTCACTCCTTATTGCTGAACAAACCTTGCTGTCCTTGTATATGATGTGCTCTAATCCCCTAACAAACCTCGTGGATCTCTCTTGCGCTTGTTCCAGTGTATCAATGGCTGGCTTGTATTGAGGAACACAGAACTGGATGCCATTTCCCTGCGAGACCATATCTGAAGTATTTTGTTTTCTCAACCTGCTCTCTTCACTCGAGCTGATGTAGACCCCATGCGGGTCCCTGAAAGAACATGCTCATGTGGACTCATATTCAGCTAGCAAGGACCAGCTGTTCCACAAGGGAGGACAAGGCAGGGATTAGGGGTGACCCCAACACAGACAGTACCCTCACCAACAGGGTGTGATTCTGAACATGTCAGGAAATGCTGTGTGATGGCAATGGGTTTTGTGAACAGCCCCAGACACAGCCCAGGGATGAACCAGGTTGATGGCCCCTCTAGGGAGCCCGGTCAGGAACCAAATGGGACAAGGCAAGAGACAGAGCTGAAGAGAAGGCTACAGTATAGGTCCAAAATCCATCCAGGAGGCAGGGTCAGAGGCAGGACTGCAGACCAGCATACCAACAACTTAGCACAAGCCGGGACTGAACCATCAGTGTGAGTCTAAATGGATCCATGGGTAAAAGGTGTGGGAGTTCCACGTGAGGCTGATCTGGGCCATTAAGACCTGTCAGTATCCTCATGACCTTGACACTGAGATCTTTCTGAGCGGAAGTGCTGCGGCCAATGTATTGCCCATTTCTTCTGTTTTTTCTTTCCTAATTTCTGCCTGTTTGGAAAAAAACGTGGATCTGTGGGTGTAAGCACAGTCTTTACTCACAGTGTCCTGCAAACTGAAACTCAGCAATGACCTGGAAGGATCTTGGAAAAGGGTGGGAATGATAGTTTATACCCTATTCATGTATACTCTCAGGCATCTCTTTCACAGCCAGACTCGTCTTCTGCTAAATGGATAAAATGCTCCTGACATGTTCAAAATGCTTTCATTAAGAAAGATAACAATTCTGTGTCATGCCTCAGTTGCCTGAAGGGCTCAAGGAGTGTTTTTTCCCCGAGTACACCATTAACCAGATACATTTGGGGTTGGCTGTTTTCTTTTTCTCAGCCTTCCTCAGAGACAACAGTGATGACGTTGCGCAGTCCTCAAAGGTGACACGGACAATTTGTGTTCTTTCACAGTCAGAGCTCTCACTAGATTCAGGAAATAATTTTCCACTTAGGTTTGACAGGCAAAGATCTGGATTTTGTGGGTGTAGTAAGTTGTCTTTCACTGCGAGGGTGCAATTAGGATGCAATTTATCTTCACATGTAAAGTGGGAAAAGCACATCCAATGGACTTCCATACTTTGCAGCCTTAGGTTTTGGTCGCACCTTGGTTTCTCTTTTTCTCTGCCAATGACACACAACCGACAAACCCTGAAATTCAAATGCTTTGACTAGCTCAAATCCGGGGTATGATACTGGGTAACACTGAGTGCCCAATGATAGACAGAAGGTCAAAATTTAGTAAGATCCCTTGTGGTTTTATACTCTATGCAATGCAAGCCATTAACTCATTTTGCAATATTGAAAGATGATGGCCTCTGGCATATTAATCCTTCAAATAACTCTGACTTATAACCCCTTTGGCTATGAAGCCTTATACTTTCCCTCCAATACCATGGAATTGGAAAATGCACTTAACCTGAAAGTTTCTAGATTAACTATGAAGGAGAAAAAGACTCTACCTGTAGGATTGTTCAGGCTGTAATATCACAGCACTGGAAATACTCCTGCCAAGCTTGAATAAAAATTGTTAATGTGTTAGTTTTAATTAATTTTATTTGAGAAAGCTCATGAAATACAATTACGGAATGTCTGAGGGCTTATAAATGGCAAGCCAGTCAGCTAATTAAAATTATTTTTTTTGTGGGGGGGTAACACCATATAGTTTTAAAAACAGCTCATTAAGTGGCCTTCCATAGTTCCCATGTTCAGAAATGATATCTCAGAAATTAATTTGCTAGCCACAGAAATAGAGAAGACAACTCTTTACTAAATTAGGCAGTTAAACTTGGGTGAGATGTCATGACTGTGTCATCACTCACTGAAAAGCAGGCCTCTTTAAATCACATGCAGATAGAAGCTGTAAAACAATGGTTAATTATTCTAAAGAAGGACAGATAACAACTATCTTCCTTTAAGAAATATACTTGACAGTTTTGTGGTAGAAGCATTAACAGTAGATTCTCTGTCAATTAGAAAAGGTTACTGCTGTTCATCTGGTTTGGGTAGCATTGAATATCTCTGTGCTTAAACTAATTCTTCTCTTTTAGAAAAATAAAATAAAAATTTATAACCTTCATCTAAATTTTCCTGAGACAGAATATCCATCAAAATCCTTCCTGCAAAAGTTAATTCCTCTCACTATTAAAATATACCAGTCTTATGCTCAGCCTGAATTTGTCCAGCTTAAACTGTATTTTGTATTGCTTGCATTAAGACTGATTGCATGAAGATTCAGAAACAGCGGTGCATGACAATCATGCCCAGCACATGTCAAGGCCTGTCATAATTGTGTCATGTTATACCATAATACAATAGTAATTCTATCTTGTTGCATCATTTCTGAAATTATTAACTGCAGATATGACTGAACTATTCTATTTTATTTTTTGTAAACATGTGTCTCCTGTTTGAGCTGTAAAGAAACAATCTGACACTTTGACATCTTAAATAAGAACAGAAAGCATCTATTCACCACATTAATTAGAGAAAAAGTCGACCTCAGTATTCAGAGAAAAAAACCCTAAATATTTAAAGTAGCAGCTTCTCCATTAACTGTTGATGTAATTTGGGATTTCCAGTGAAGTAAATAGTAATGCTGAAGTTACAGCACTCCTGAGAAGATGGACTCAGAGTCTTCATGCTTGTTTTTTAGAAAGGCTTTGCGTTGTGTTTATATTTTGGGAGTCACAGTGAAAGAAGAGTACTTATTTTGAGTCAGAGAAAGAGCTGCTGAGCTCTGATGAAATATGCATTACAGTATATGCTTGATATTCACTCCTATTTTTTGTTATTGTTGCTGTCAGGTTTTCCTGGAGCAAGGACACATCTAACAGAACCACAAAACAATAGGCTGCTTCAGCAGTCAGAGTGCAGATGCCTCTGAAGAAAAGTCTATGTGTAAGGTCTAGGTAATTTCACAAGATTACCTCTGTTTCCCTGTTATAGCAAGTATGAAGATGTACACAGATCACTACTGGTAGCATGCCAGGGCCTCATGACCTGCCCTCGTGTGTCCTTTAGGTGTAGAAAAGGAGAGAATAAAGAATTGATGATTTTGGGATGCTGCATCTGAGGGTCCATTTGAACAAGGAATCCATCCAAGGTCTGTTTTGAGAATACTAAGAGCTAACAAACATTTCTGGTGCATGTTCACTCCTTGGCTGATGGAGTCCCATCAACAGATATGCAATATGAGCTTTGGAGTTTGATCACTCTGTAACTGCTAGGGGATGGTAGTGCCCACAGAAATAGCTCACATGGCTGTATGTAAAAGATGATGGACTGTGGTCACCGCTGCAGAGTCTGCATAGAAACAGGGGACTGAGAATAAGATGGTCCAGAGCCAGCTTCGTGTTACAACCTAGGATAGAAGTCTTCTAGAGGCAGCAAAATGGAGGTGAAGGGAGCAGCTATGGAATTGCTGACAGCTTTTCCTTTGCCTGAACAGGCAGGTGCCAACAGTTTAGAAAGTATGAGCTTCCCAGTCAGGGATTTTTGCTTCTCTTCTGCACAGAAATAATGTGGTTCTTCTTGTTACTGCCATGGAGACCACTTCTGTATGGAGCTGGTTGTTGCTTATACAGAAGACAAAAATTCTGAGAAACAACTGTTACCACTTTAGTCTCAGAGTGGCAGGATTAGGAAATCCAGCTCAGGAGGGCTCCTCTCATTCACCCTCCCAGGAGTGTTGTTTGGGGCCATCCTTGAGGTTTCAAAATGCAGTTTACTGCCAGGGGACTCTGAATTTATTCTGAAATGGTTGTTAGGACTATGAATGCTACCATCCTGGCACATTAAAAATTATTTAAGCTACTGGATGCTCATATATATATATATAAAAAAAATGGGCTTCTCAGAACTAGATGCTCAGTCAAGATCGTTAGTGTTGGCATTATGTTCACCAGCTAGAGGCACCTTATACATCCCATAGAACATTCAGATCTTGTCTTTGTATAACTAACCCACAGTGTAAGAAAGGTGGATGCTCTCTGTGATATCATTGTATCCTCCATCCCTTATGCCTCAGTTTCACTTTTTTAGTTAGGTGTCCCAGGACATTCCTCTTGCATCACATTTTGATAAAATAACTGGCTTCATTTGACTGCAATGCAAACAATTTGACCATTAAGAATTAAAAACTTGATCTGCGTTTTTTCTGTCAATGGAAATAAAATTTGAAGGCTTGGTTATGCAGTTTTCCATAACACACTGGAATGGAGCAACAAACTCTTTGGATGCTTGAACAGTTGATGTACATGTCTTCCCTCCCATGAAATTCAGTGGCCTTTTTTCTTGACAAAAACCAAGAACAATTTAGAAATCCTTCCATATATATATGTTAACAAAGTTTGTGAACCCTGATGATAATTCTTAACACCCCCAACTCAGCTTCATCGTCTGAAATAAATTTGCTTTGGAATTAAAGCAATGCAAATATACTTTTTCTTGGATGTAGAATTTAACTGTGGTTGAATATACATGGAATCCATCATAATCAGATGTACTAGCAGATTTGATAGTGTTAATGTCTGCCAAAATAGTAATGATTCCTTTGCTATTTTAAAACCTCTGTCACACCTTACTTTCCAAATACAGTTCTTATCTTGACCTAGAGGATCAGAAGCTGAAATGAGATGCAGGCAGCAACTACAGAATACCTCTGACAACCTTTCAGCTCTTGCTTGATTCAGGAAACAAACTTAAGCTAGGAAAATATTCCCTTCCTCTTTGAACCTCACAGCCTTTTTAATTTGGGAGTTGAAGAAAACATGTCAAAAAGCCATAAGGAAACTTATTTTCCTGTTCTGGACCACAAAGGGCCACTTTAAGATTCAGTTTCAGAGATAATTTAAATAGGGACAAATGTTCTTCCTCTATGTCTTTGAAACTCCCCTTGACATGCTAATTTATTATTCAGTACTCAGAGTCATGCACTGCTTGCTCTCTCACCCCATTTACTAAGAACAACTTAAAGTCCACAGTAACATCCAAATCTTCATATTCTGAAATAAGAAGTCTATTATTTATAACTCCAAAATTAGATTTTGGATCCCACTGTGAAATAGAAAATTCATCCCACAGAGTTAGGCAAAGTTCCTATTTCCAGCCCTCCAGTGACTCAAATGCATCTGAAAGGTGTGACATGTCTGATGCAGAAAATCTCTCATTTGCCAAAGGACTGAATCTTTCCTTTGGAGCAAACCTTACCTTTCAGGAAGAAGGAAGAGACTTTATTGTGGCTGATTGAATTAAAAGAAAAACAAAGGCACCAGGGAGATGAAGTTCTAGTTTAAGTCCTGTGGAAACATATCCATGAGAAAAAGGTTTTTGAGGATGTCACAGGTACATGATAAATGTATTTTTTAATACTTCCATCATTCATTACATAGGCAACACTTTCTGCATTAATATATATCTGGCTTTCTGAAAAAACTGAAAGTGTTAGATGATGAAACAGTGGTTTTATGGGGTCTTATAGACAGGAAAGCTTGACCGCATATGTCCTTCTCTATCAGTGCCTTAGTGCTGTTTTCACTTCTAACAGTAAAATATAATTTCTCTGAGCAAGAGACTTTCCACTCAGGTATAGCAAACAGGATTAATCTTGTCAAGGTTAAATGGAGGTTTCTTGTGTGATTATTTATCACAAAATACCCAATAATACCTAAACATAACACTGATGCTCCTACTCTTTTCTTTTTTTACTTTTTTTTCATCTTGGCTGAGGTTTTAGTGCCCTCCAGTATACCTCTATGAAAATTTCATTTATAGGGAAAAATTAGAATATTTTGATCACTGTATTTTGACCGCAGAATACTGCAGCAAAACAAAAAAATGTTAGTTTTCCATTTAAAAATAATTTTGTCTTTTTTTTGCAGAAGATGACACCAGGTATGGCAGGGAGCTCTCGTTAGGTGCAAAGCTATTAAAGGTATTAAAGTACTTCATTGTTTTTAAATTATTAAACCTCTTTGGTTTTTTTTTAATACTGTGGAAAACAAGGATGCTTATACCAACCCATAGGAATCTGTCAAAATACCTGACCAAAAACTATCATCTCAGCCATTTCTGTTGGAGCATGTTTTAGAAAAAGCTCCAATTCTGCATAATGAGATGTGGACAGATGGTATTAGGATGGGGCAGAGGCCTCAACGCATGAGACTTTGAGGAGTTACTGCTGACTTTACAGCAGATTCTGTGCTATGCAGGCAACAAAGCCTGAAAGGCTGCTCCTCACAGTCTTAGGGAAGGCAAGTGAAGCCCTTTCCAATTAATTGTGATCATTGCTGAAACTTTTTTAGGAGCACTGAATGGACTTGCAACTTAAAAAAAAAAAAAAGGGTGGGAGAAGAGCAGAGATGGGAAGGGAAAAAAACCCTGCTGCCAAATTGTGATTTAAACTGAGATTGGCATCAGCAGACATTTCCACATCAGCCTGTAGCACATCTGGTCCAGACCAAACAAATAGAAGATTTATTCTGTCAGTGAGATCATTTAGCATTCCTTTTTATGCTTCAGAAAGAGCCTGTACCTGTCAGTCACCAAAGCACTAGGCTTTTGGTGGCTGGGCTCTGTTGCTCTTTCTGACTAGCCTTGATCTGAGACTTCTAAGAAGGCTTGTGTTCACCCGCTCCACCTGGGAGACCGGTACCCATGCCAAGTTCATTTCCATAGTCTTATAAAAATCTCCTGGAGGATTTCAAACATCTGCTCATAAGTAAAGAAACATTGTCTTGAGATATAACAATAATATAAAGGGCAACTGAACCTTCCTTGCAAATAAAACTGAGGTAATAAATTATTTTGTTTCAACAATTTTATACAATTCAAACAAAAAACCAAATAGAGCTAAACAGGCGCACACACGAAAAAAAAGGTATGAAGGGTTTTCTTCTAATACCTTCAGATACTATCATTTTCCTTTCGGTCAAGAGTTTTGCTTTGTTTCATTTTCTGAGCACTTGGTGTTAATTATTGAAAGGAATAGCTTATGAAAATAGGTGGATGTCACTATTGTTCCAACAGCAACAATAATTTGTCATCTTTCCTATCACATTTCAAGTAAAGTTGATAAATACTAACTAACCAAATCTCAGTGCAAACCCTCAGCAGAGCCCCTCCCCTTTGTCAGGTATGTCAGCGACGCAAACTATGAACTCACCTCGCAGACAGAAAATGGAGCCACTTCAGACATGGAACGTGTCATCTATTAAACAGATATGACAATGCTCTGTAACAGGAACTGAAGGCAACGGAAGGAGCTGAGGGACCTTAAGACATGTAAAATGCAATTACCTGCACTAGAATTTCAGTGTGATCCCAAAGTCAAACTCCTTTATTAATATAATAAGGGCTCCAGACAATTTCATTACAGTCAGAATAGGTCAAGACCTTTATTTTTGTAAGAAGGTGAACATAACAGAGGGATGGATAATGTGGAGAAATAGTACTCCTTTGACTTCTTTATATTTGAAAATTACTGATGTATGTACAGTTTAATTTTTGGCATGTGTTGCATTTGTGTGGTAGGGTTTTGGTAGCAGGGAAGGGATTACAGGAGTGTTTCCTCTGAGAAGCTGCTAGAAGCTTCTCTGGTGCTAAGTCTGACCCACCTCGGGCCATGGGCAAGGCAATTAGTGATGATGGCTGCACATCTGGGATAACATTTAAGAGGGGAAAAAAACTGCAGTGCAGAGGAGTGGGATGTGAGAGAGACAACAAGGCAGGCACCAAAAGTCAATGTAGAAAGGCAAGGAGAGGGTGGCCGGAGCAGAGGTTCCCCTGCAGCCCATGGTGAGAGGGCAGGCTGTGCCCTGCAGCCATGGAGGGTCACGGGGGAGTAGAGACCCTCCTGCAACCCATGGAGGACCCCACGCTGGAGCAGGCGGCTGTGCCTGAAGAGCCCATGACTCCATGGAACGCCTGTGCTGGTGCAGGCTGCTCCTGAAGGATGGCACCCCGTGCAGGAGACCCACACTGGAGCAGTTCTTGAAGAACTGCAGGCCATGGGAAGGACTCATGTTGGAGAAGTTCATGGATGACTGTCTCCCATAAGAGGGACCCCACACTGGAGCAGGGGCAGAGTGTGTGGATCCTCCCCTGAGAGGAAGGAGCGGCAGAGACAACACGATAGACTGATCCCAACCACGATTCCCCTCTCACTGTGCTGCTTAGGGGGAGCAGGTAGAGAAATGGCAAGCAAAGCTGAGCCCAGGAAGGGTTGGAAGGTGTTTTTAAGATCTGGTTCTATCTCTCATTATCCTACTCTGATTGCGCTGGCAACTAATTAAATTGATTTTTTCCCCAAGTTGAGTTTGTTTTGCCCCTGACCATAATGGGTGAGTGATCCCTCCCTGTCCTTGTCTCAACCCTCAACCCTTTCCTTTTCTTCCTCCTTCCCATCCCACCAAGGTGAGGAGTAAGCAAGCAGTCACATGGTGCTTAGTTTCTTCCTGGGCCTAAACCATGACATGCCATTAAAAAATTGGAGCTTAAGATTTGAGTAATACTATACTAGCAACTGGGTGCACAAGGGTGACCAGTGGC
Organism: Rhynochetos jubatus; assembly: GCA_027574665.1. NCBI lineage: Eukaryota > Metazoa > Chordata > Aves > Eurypygiformes > Rhynochetidae > Rhynochetos > Rhynochetos jubatus. The sequence goes on from CM050650.1 coordinate 120,837,432, forward strand.
GTTTCTGTCATAGCTTTCTGCTCATTAACTTGTTCTGTGTTCTCCATTGCTTTAACAATCATTCACTTGGGTGTTCCTTAGGGAATTCCAACAACCATAATATCAAACTTCAAATTCCTATACGAGCACTTGGCTATAAGTGTGTGAATGCACCGATGTTGTTCCATCTACTTGAAGTCTGTTGTAATTATTATCCACTAGGATCCACTAGTTTACAACCCTTAACAGGCATGGAGATGTTGCTTTTTAATGAGCAATTCCAAGGGATAATGTTCACTCTCTTAATAGTTTTTCTTGCTGTTATCTCATTGTAATAGACAATGGTAGTTTTTTAATTTGAAAATAATGCTCTCACTCAAAAATGTTTCAGCTCTTCCATTAGAAAAATATGATTAAAAAAGAATAAAAAGGAATCAATTTGCAAATTAATTATCTATCATTAGGAGACAGAGGATGTCATTCAAACAGGCTGACTCCTTTCTAAAAATGCTTATCTTCACAAACTCTCTTAGCAGTCAGTAACAGGAAGAAGAATGTTCACTTTAGGGTTAAGATTCATGACAAGGGCCAAAATCTGTGTGCCCTGACTAGCCTGTTGGAAAAGCTGATGTGTTTTTCTCCACTGATTATGGAGAAACACTATAGAGATTTTCTTTCTTGAGCTAAAATCAACACTAGTCTAGATGTCTTCCCAAAAGGTATGGAATAAACTTGCTCTATTATTTTTTATGCTTGTTATGAAGCATTGTCAGAGAAGAAGCTGGAGTGCACAGATGCACTACTGATGCTCTGACCTAGTGCTGATGCTGTTAGGATCTCATATAAGCTCAACCCAAGTTATGGGCCTGCTGCAGAGATCAATTTGCTCAGTCCAGTCACCCATGTAATGCGAAAGGTCACAGGAGATAGTCGCAATGCTCCCTGCAGCCCTTAACAGTCTATGTGTGAAGCCATTAAAGCAAAAATTATTCAAGCTGAATTCTGCATTCCACTGGTTTCTGATAGGCAGGTTCCAGGCTCTCACTCCATAACTTCTCTCATGCTTATGGAAATGAGCCACATCATATATTTTATACTTGTCTAAGATGGAGAATCACTCTTAACTAGGAAGTGCAGCAGTATTAGTCTGTTCAGATAAGGAACAATGATGTATATATGATTGGTGCTTTTTCCAGCTCAACCTTCCTAATCTTAGGGTGCAGCATCAAAGTCACAAAAGGAAGACAGCTGTTTCTCCTGTTGGCTGACTCTTGCAGTGAAAAATCAGTAGCTGTGTGAAGTCAGTGAAAGATGGTGGCTAGGAAAATAAGAGTCAAAGAGCAAGGAAACGATGAGAGGAGAGGAGAAAAAAGAACAGCTCTTTGCAAAAGAGAGGGGTGTAAAGAAGGAAGGAAAAAGGTGAATGAAAGGGAGAGAGAAATGGAAGGTTTAATACAGGGAACCATTGCACAAACCTACTGCAATTATACTAGGAACAGAAATTGTGATAAAATGGCTTTGGAGGAGCTTAAAGATGATGTTAATTGTCTCCTTAGTTCCAGCACTGTGTTGTCACTACCTGAAAATCACACAAGCATCAACAGTTGTAAAATGTGTGTCTTGAGATTTTGAATTATATCAGTTAAATAAGCACAGAACGTACCTACATATATTTACAATGCCTAGTGACCTCAGGAGCTGAGCTGAGTTGCTTAAAGGTCTCCTTGGACTTTGTATTGTAAAAATGACTGTGGAAGAGACTGAGCTACACCAGGCTAGAACTAAAGAGGTGACTAAGGGCTTCTTGCCTGTCACGGGTACTAAAAACAGTATTTTGCCTGTCTTGCAGTAACTCAGATAGATAAAGGAAATACTCTGAGGATGACAACCATTTGGAGTAGAGGATTTCTCTCTTTTTATAATTTTTATTTCCTGCACAACTAGAAATTGAACCATCAAGCAGGGACTTGTCACGGATTGCTCCCCAGGGTGGCAGAATAGCCAATCAGTTTTCAGCATTGCTTCTTGCCCTGATTTGACATAAGGAAAGGAGATATGCTAGGCCAGCCTTGACCCCAGATTCTTGGCATAAGGAAATGAACCAAATAATTTGAACTGTGAGCCAGCCATCTATCTGCAAGTTCAAATTCATGACTGGCTCTTATTCCACTCATGGACTTTCCCACCTGGACTGACATGGAGAAAAACATCTGAGCAGAACTGTGCAACCTGCCAGGAAACATAGAATCATGAAATGGTTTGGGTTGGAAGGGACCTTAAAGATCATCCTGTTCCAACTCCCCTGCCATGGGCAGGGACACCCTCCACTAGACCAGGTTGCTCCAAGTCGCATCCAGCTTGGCCTTGAATACTTCCAAGGATGGGGCACCCACAGCTTCTCTGGGCAACTGTCCCAGTGCCTCACCACCCAATCCGGGAAGAATTTCTTCCTGATATCCAATCTCAATCTCCCCTCTTTCAGTTTAAATCCATTACCCCTTGTCCTGTCACTACAGGCCCTTGTAAAAAGTCCCCCTTCAGCCCTCTTGTAGTCCCCCACGTATTGGAAGGTGCTCTAAGGTCTCCCTGGAGCCTTCTCTTCTCCAGGCTGAACAACACCAACTCTCTCAGCCTTTCCCCATATCAGAGGCAGTCCAGTCCTCAAAGCATCTTCATGGTCACCTCTGGATTCACTTCAACAGGTCAATACCCTTCTGATGTTGGGGGCCCCAGAGTTGGATCCAGAACTGCAAGTAGGGTCCCACAAGAGCTGGGTAGAGGGGGAGAATCCCCTCCCTTGACCTGCTGGCCATGCTGCTCTCGATAGAGTCCAGGATTTGGTTGGCTTTCTGGGCCGGCAGCGCACACTGTTGATTCATATCCATCTTTTCATCCACCAGCAACCCCAAATCCTCCTCCTCAGGGCTGCTCTAAATCCAATCTTTGCCCAGTCTGTATTTGCCTTTAGGATTGCCCTAGGATTAGTCATCCTTCCTGTAACTGTCTCACCTCAAGCCAGTAAGACCATAACTTGGCTCTCAATATTCCTACCGTATCTGGCTGACTCTTCTACAGAGCAGCCTTTGCAGTACCTTCTTTTCATTTTGCAACACTGAGTGGACAGGAAGGTTGTAACCCTGTGACACTTGTTCAAGATGCCCCTGGAGGTTCAAAATACCCAGACTGTGTAACCAAGACCTAAATCAAAGTGACCTGTTCTTCAAAAGCACTGAACTCTGAATAACTTTAAGAAGAGATCAGCTTCTCTGAAAACCAGTTTTCTTTGATTTAAGGGCCTAATTATGAATCTAGCAGCCCAACAGTAAGCATCTACATGAAAATGTTCAAAACCAGCTAAGGGATTTAGCTACTGAGATCACATTAATTTCAGCACCTTTGAAATTATCTGCCCCAGGTTTGAAAAAATAGATTTATAACTTGATTTTTTTTCCTTTCCCCTTTTACTACTAATTATTCTTATCTCAACCCATTTTAAAAATCCATACAGCATTTTGGAAGCCTGCATTAATTCATACAGTACCTTTACACATGGTTCTTCACTGTTCACTGTGACATAGGGTTATTATTGTTATTGGTTTAGTCTCCAGTTTTCATGCCTGCCATCCTTATCCATGTAGTAAAATCTATTGCACTCCATCCCAACTGCTTTGTTATTTGTTTTGATAAAGGCAACAGTTTTTGGTCTTACGCTAACAAGAACTGTGGCTTGTTACTTTGCCAGAGAAACAGTTCTATTTTTCCCACCACCTATTCTTTCTTTTAGTATCAAGTCATGTTCCCCTTTGGCATAAAGATGCTCAGACAAAGTTTTCTGACACAAATTATCATTATTTGCAAAGGTTTAGCTTGGCCTCAGTAGGCACTCAAATTTTCAACCTGTTTATGTGGAAGAACAGGAAAAAGGAGCAGAGACATGAAGTGGAAGAGATGCACCGCAGGTTACCAAATAATTGACTTACCCATGGATCATTGCTTATCATGGCTCTGCTATTAGATTCTTCATTATCCTCTAGCTTTTACTTAGACATGCATAGCAATCAATAGTCACATATGATATGACATGTTGGAGCTGACTTATTCCCCTGTAGTGGCATTTAAGAAACATGATTATAACTAGCTGATGCTGTGACTCCTACAGCATAAGTTGCTGATAGTCTGCAACAATTTCTCAGAGAAGGATGACATGTAAAACAAACCAGGCCAGTAAAAATTCCTCCTTCTCAAAAACTGTACAGTTTCACTTATTTTGTATCATCCAAGACTGAAATTTCTATAGGCTGCTGCAATTTTCTCTCCCTGGGGAGATCCTTGTTATGTAACATTAGGACAGGACTCTGCCTACACACCAGAAACGCAAGTCAGGGACCAAAAGTGACTCAGGAACAACTCTATAGTTTCTGAACAAGAGACTATTATTTCTTCCAGACAAGCTAACTAGCAAAATGATTGACTTGACCCCTGTGACAAAATTTAATATTTTATATTGCAAACAAAGTTGCTGGCACTAGTAAAAAAGCCAAAACTAAATGAAAAAAGTTACATATTTTTTAGAACATTTAAAGATAGTTTGAGGGGACCGTGTACTTCTACAGAATCCAAAGAATCATCAGGCTTTATTATTCCATGTTTTTCCTAATTTTAGGGTCTTGTTTCTAAAAAGCTTGATTTAAAAAAAAAAAAAAATTCTTCTTCTGTTCAAATTTACAAAAAGTACAGTGAATTAGAACATATAAATAGCAATCACTTAAGGGCCTGGGCTCCTAAGTCCTCATTATCTTCAGAAATATGTTACAGTGGTAGTGGAAGCTTGTCTAATTTCCTATCAGTTTGCTTCCAGCCATGATTTTCTAATATACACCCCTGTGATCAAACAAGGGACTAACAAAATAAATTTATGAGCTTTTACAAACACAGATACAATGTAAGAGGAATAATTCTACAATAGCATATTCCTCATTAGTCCTACCATTAAGACACCTTTTCCCAATTTTTCCTCAGATCTCAGGTACCTGAATTTTGTCAATTTTGGTAATTTGAACACCATCAGATCCTGGATACAGGCACTGGTATTTTATTGAGTTATTGATATGATGCCTGAGAATTTTTTACCCAGGTAAATTAGCATAATGCTTTGCAAAATTTAAGCACAGTTTCTGAATCAACAACTGGAATTTTTGAGTGTTTCTATCAAATTCTTTTTGCCTTTAAAATAAAATAGCAGGGACATATCTGATCATTTGGCCTATGGGCCAGAAAACTGTAACTGGTAATTTAGTTTGCCAATACAGATGTAGTTGTGAGGCCTCCTGAATTCCTATGTGAAATTTCTTATTTCTTTATATTCTTCTCATGTCCTGAGCAGCAATGGAACTTAGCCATCAATGTTGTACTGGATGCCTCATTAGCATAAGAGAGCTGCAAAAAATGCACAGTATTCTGTTGAAAGGATATCAGTATCAGTCAGTAAAATTTCCAGTATACCCTGGTAAAATAAGTTGAGTAATCCTCTTTGGGACATCACCTTTTGCTTACTCCAATCATTATCTGAGTCTCTAGTATGTTTTATAGAAGTGATGGCTTGTTTGTTCAGTCAGACTCCAAGGAGTAGAACTTACAACCTCTCAATCTAAGTAGCTGTAACTCTAGCCAAACTTGGATTTACAGCACAAAACTTGACAATATAAAAAATTTTAAGGTCTGTAAAACAGAGGGAGACGGAGACTGTAACAGAAACATGCATGCACATATACATACATTCCTATCTACAAAGAAAAGTACATTTTCTTTTCTTTCAACCTTTTCAAAACCCTCAGTTTCTATCTCCACCTTTTGTTCCAGAACCCTCTGAAATAACTAAACTATAAATGGAGTTGTGAAAACTCAATAAACTGGGAGAAGAGCCTGAATTTTGCTTATCTACTTTAAGAGGTTTCAAGAAATATATAGATACTCCATAAAAGCACAGTGAAATTGTGTTGACGAAGGTGTCAAAATATGTACATACATGGAGGGATAGCTTGATACAAATTTAGACTTAAAATGGTTTATTTTCCTGGGGTTGGAATCTGCCAGAACGCTCATTTATCTGTCGTGTATCCGTGATGTTGAATACATTTTACAAGAGCAAAAAAGCAATTCAGCAAAGATTGCAAAGAGAGAATAAAGTTAAGTGTCATCTAGGAGTGACTTCGTAGCCATGGGTCATGGGAGAACTTATCAATATAACACAAGAAAACATCAAAAACATCAGCAATTTTTAATGTGAGATAAAAGGAGCTTCACATAAATGCACTGCAAGGAATTTTTTGAGAAAGAACAAAAAATGTGTGTACAAATAACCCAGCAGGATACAAAATATAACTGTAATGAGGTTGCAGAATGTTATAATAAATGCACAGCTGTATAGGATCACAGACTACTGAAGGTTGGAAGGGACCTCAGGAAGTCTCTAGTCAAATCTACTGCTCAAAGCAGGGATAGCTGTAGCTCAGGGCTTGATCCAGGTGGTTGTTCAAAATCCCTGAGGAGGGAGACTGCACAACACTTTGAGCAACCTCTTCCATTTTTTGACTGTCCTCATGGTGGAAGTTTCTCTTTACATCTTGCTTGAACATCTCTGTTTCAGCTTATATCCTTCACCTCTTGTCCTCCTGTCATACGTCACTTAGAGGAGTGTGGCCTTCTCTCCTTGATACCCTCCCCATATTTACTGAAGAGCTGTTTTTAGCTCTCCTCATTCCACCAGCTACCCAAATCCATCTCTTCTCCCAGCTAAACAAGGCCATTATCTCAGCCTCTCTCATGGGGCAAATGCTCCAATGCTGATTGTCTTGGTGGCCCTCCATTCAAGTTACTGCACTTTATTGTTGTCTTGCCTATATTGCAGGAACCAGAACTGCACACAGTATGACAGATGTGATCACGCAGTAATGGATTATTTGAACAAGTACATTACAGTCAACAAAGAAATAAAAAAGATAATCTATCTGACCATTTTCAATATAACTTTGAGGAAAAAAAAAAAAACCTCCCAAACTTACTGTAGTTACCACTGGGAAATTAAGGAGGGGAAATTTCAAGTGAGAGCTGAAAATGGTGATGCTCATTCTATTCTTGGCTCATTCAATGGCCAAGTATGGAAATGTAAGCAAGTTGCTACCCATCTGTGCCTCAATGTAAAATGGGCTTGTACAGCAAAGTTTTCAGGCAGGAAACGTAGAGTAGCATATGTTTATCCAGAGCATCTTGTACCATGTGAGTGAATGGATTCTAGGTTTTACTATGGCTTTCAATAAGCCACATAATTTTTAACTCATTATCTACCTGTACATTTAGTGACAAGAAATCTTTGAAAAAATTCATATTGGTTCTGAAACATAGGCTGCAAACTCCTTGGAGCACGGACTCTCTACAGCTATGTTGTTATATACATGTACTGCTGCAGTAGAGACCTTAATCTCTTTGATAGTCTCTTTCTTTATTAGACATTTTTAGATTAATAATAGTCATTTCAGACAGAGACAAGTCGGGCAAAGGGTGTAAGAGGATCATGTAATAGATGTTGCCTGAAAGTAGAACTTCTGCTGAAACATTAGTATCAAATAAAATGTATTTTCAAGAAGTTTAATCAGCCCAGCTTAGTTTCTTAAATTCTGAACTTCTTTTCACACACAAAAAAAACCCCAGCTGTATATATAAAGCCAAATCAATTAATTGGTACCATAACTTCCAAATATTTCATTACTGAACTTTTTGTAAAGAAAGAAAATGAATAAACTTTTTTTTTTTTAGAATGAAAACATTCTTCCAAAGGCCCATATTTAGCTGGTAGTTAAAATTTGAAATTTGATAGAGGATTGCCTATTGCAGCAAAATAATCTCTTACAGTAACAAATCACTCAAATTTGGTGATTATAAGACCTGTAAAAATGTGTGTTAGCCCACACTGTTGAGACATTTCAGCATTTAGGCAAGTAAATACTCGTGGCTGAGGAAGCAGAAATAGTACCCTGAGAACAGGACTCTGAACTAGGTACCTATGTATAAAAATAGGTCCCTATACAGAAAATTTTTTTAAATTATTGGTTAGTACCACTCTCTAATATTTGATGGAAAGAAATGAGCACTTTAAGGTGATTTTTTTTTCAATAAATATCATAGAATCACAGAACAGTTTGGGTTGGAAGGGACCTTAAAGATCATCTAGTTCCAACCCCCCTGCCACAGGCAGGAACACCTTCCACTAGACCAAGTTGCTCCACGCCTCATGCAGCCTGGCCTCAAAGACAGCCAGGGATGGGACATCCAAATCTGTGCAATCAGATGAAGAATCAATGGGAGTGAAATCCCTGTGCAAAGACTTTTAAGTCACCCCCACGTGGCTGTCTCAATGTGTGTTCTTCGTACAAGTACATTACAATAATCTCATTCCACAGGATTGTAAATAGTTACATTCTTCCGTAAATGAAAGAAAAATACTTCAAAAGGTCATTGTTCATTTTCATGCCATTTTAAAGTTTCCCAAAATGTTCAGTGAGTCTTGTTTTTTTATGTTAAGAGCCCATGTGGACGTGGTCATCCAAATTTTTTTCTCGCTATGTTGAGTTCTGTCCTCACCCCCTCTGCTCTAAGTCTGCACTAAGACCACACAGACAACCAAGAATGTTAAATTAATGCAATACTGATCAAAGATTGGGTCATCTACTCACATTACAGTTCATTAGGATTTACACCAATAAAGTTGCAAGGGAAGATGGCAGCTCCTTACTTGTTCTTCCTGTCTCCGTTTTTTAAAAACAAACTGCTAAAACTGATGACTTCTTCCTCAGCTGGCCCCCAGGAGCCAGCGGGTCTTTCCCTGTTTTCCCCCAGCTAATGTGAGGTGTTTTTTCCCTTGTATACAATGACCCTAATACTTAGAGCACTTCATCCTTTTCACTTACTAAATGGATATGTTAAATTTTCCACAGAAGAGGTGCCCTGGGGGAGCGTTTTGCTCACACCCAAGAATGGATGTCGGTTAATATTTGGACATGATTAATTAACAGTAAACCCTAAGGCAAACTTTGCTATTATGAAAATAAGACAATATTCCAGATTACATGAGCAGCTGCCTGTATGACAGCGTTACCCAGATGCTCTGAAATCAACAAAGATTTGTCACAAATATAAAGACAGTTATTGTTTTATAAACTTCAGGATCAGATGAATTACTTTTGTCCCTCTTAGACATTATAGGAATGACATAAGGATAAACCAATATTTGAATTACCTCTGAGATGTTTTCAAGCACCAGTATAAAGTTTTCTTTATAGTGATTTCACAGAAAATTATTTGGACCTCATATTCTTTTTCAACACAGTAGTTAATTGCTACTTTCCCATAAAAGTGGAAGGCCAACCTTACTGTGCAGTGTATGTAAATCTTGGATAACATTTGCAGCTCCCTATTACATGGAAAAAAGGCTCAGTTTCATAGAATCATAGAATCACAGAATAGTTGGGGTTGGAAGGGACCTTAAAGATCATCTAGTTCCAACACCCCTGCTATGGGCAGGGACACCCTCCACTAGACCAGGTTGCTCCAAGCCTCATCCAGCCTGGCCTTGAAGACAGACAGGGATGGGGCACCCACAGCTTCTCTGGGCAACCTGTTCCAGTGCCTCACCACCCCCTCTGTGAAGAACTTCTTCCTGATATCCAATCTAAATCTGCCTGCTTTCAGTTTAAACCCATGACCCCTTTTCCTGTCACTACAGGTCCTTGTAAAAAACACCCCCCCACACCCCCACGCCTCCCCCCTCTTCCTTGTAGGCCCCCCTTCACATAATGGAAGGCTGCAATAAGGCTGAACAAGCCAGGCTCAACAAGCCCAATTCTCTCAGCCTTTCTTCATAGGACAGGTGCTCCAGCCCTCTGAGCATCTTCGTCGCCTCCTCTGGACTCATTCCAACTGGTCGATATCCTTCTTAAGCTGAGGGCTCCACAGCTGGCCATAGCACCCCAGGTGGGGTCTCACAAGAGCAGAGTAGAGGGGGAGAATCACCTCCCTCACCCTGCTGGCCACACTTCTGATACAGCCCAGGATACTCTTGGCTTTCTAGGCTGCCAGCGCCCACTGCCGGCTCATATCCATCTTCTCATCCACCAGTACCCTCAAGTCCTTCTCCTCAGGGCTGCTCTCGATCCATTCTCCACCCAGCCTGTGCTTGTGCTTGGGATTGCCCCGACCCAGGTGCAGGACCTTACACTTGGCCTTGTTGAACTCCATGAGGTTGGCAGTGGCCCACCTCTCCAGCCTGTCCAGGTCCCTCTGGATGGCATGCCTTCCTTCCAGCATGTCACCGCACCACACAGCTTGCTGTCACCGGCAACCTTGCTGTGGGTGCACTCAACGCCTTCATCCATGTCACTGACAAAGATGTTAAACGAGACCAGTCCCAACACCGACCCCTGTGGAACTCCGCTCGTCACTGGTCTCCACTCAGACATTGAGCCATTGACCACAACTCTGAGTGCGATAAATCTGTTTGAAAAATAGAGCTGAAATACACCATGGCTTAGCTGGAGAAACGAAAGCTATTTTTTCCAGAAGAAAATAAAGTAGGTCATTGTGCAGGCAAGTTAGAGTCAGAGATCTTTCAACAGAGTGCAGTTGCTGGAGTAGCTGAATAAACTCCAGCAATGAAAGGCAGAAAAACATACCAGTGGGAAGGCAGGTGAAGAGGTACACAGCTACATAAAATGTGCTATTGAATATGTAATGACAGACATGGCCAGAACTTTAATTTTACACCTTGTCCAAAATACATAGGAAAAGGTTTTAAACTTCTTCATTATCACAGAAAATTGCACACTTGTTTTGATTCATAAAATAAGGTTGTCAATTTTTTTTCTGCTATGGAACATTGCGGATGCTTTCCCAAGGCAGTAAATCAGTATCTAAAAATGTTCTATCACTGTTATTCAGGTAGTTTCTTCTACCTCAGGTCTTGGTCTACATCTGTTTGGAGACATACATTGTGGAATTGTGTCTTCTATTAGTAGAAAAAAACCCCTTTATTATGAGGTCAACTAAGGTTTCTCTTTGTTTTGTGTTAGCTTTCCAACAGAAAAGTTTGAGGAATTAAAAATTAATTATTGGTAGTACACAGAAACTTGAAGCATAGGAAAGTCTGAAACCAGAACAATGCAGTCAAATAGCACAGAAAAGCAGACTTTCAAAATCTGATTCCTCTTCAAAATTCTGCAAAAAAATTATTTGACTCTCATTTTAAAAAAAAAAATACTAATTTCTTTGCAGGGTGTTGCAAATGTTGTTGGAACCAAGAAAATACCCATAAACTTAAACCTCTAAACCCAACCTGACAAAAGCGAAGAATGAATTAAAACTCTCAAACACACTGAAAAGTCAATCCCAAACCTTATCCTAATCCTTGACTTAACTGAGTACCACCATTTCATAACAGCTTTTTAATTCTGAGGTAAACATCTGTCCTTTTTTTATTACTGCGTGGTTCCATCTCTAGTGATAAATTCCTTCAATAATGGTTTGTGAGCTTTTACTTTTGAGAATTCTGGATTCTTATAAGTGAGCAGAAGAAAATTCAACCAGAGGAAGTGAATTTTCCTCTGGGAAATACTCAGTTGATATAATTTCTCTCCAATTTCATAATCCTGCCATTGAAATGTGCTAAGATCAGCTCAGGGCAAAATTTAATAAAGGTTCACTTTGCAATACTCCCATAATGTAAAATCTTTGAGGTTATATCCCAGAAGTAAACACAGGTTCCTCAAGTAATGGCAAGTGCCATTTGTGTACACATAGTAAAGAAGCTTAGGAGACACAGTAGAGACCAAATGTCTCCCTCAGATCACGCACATCTCTTTTAATCTACATGAAAGAGTAGGATTCACTACTACATGCTCATTAGTTTCCTGTCAATGTAACCAGAGCTGGGGCAGGCTGTACTGTGATATGTGGAGCAGCACAGATAATGTGATGGACATGGACTAGCTCCAGTAGCAAAAGATTTGGAACATGACAGGATAAGAACCTGAAGTGAATCAAATATGGTTTCATGCTGTTATTAAGGACACCAATCATAAAATGGAGAGTAGAGTTACTCATTTTTGTGAGTGAGTCCTGTTGAGAGGGCTGCGAGCATGCCAGAGGAAACAAGTAGAAGTCGAAATTATCATCACAGATTTTGTTCAATAAGCCCAAGTACATAGCTCTACAATAACACAGTAACAATGAATTGTGCTGGCGCAGAATGGGAGACGTTTGAGTAGTCAGCAACTCTGCAAAAAAATACTTACGTACTACTGGAACAGTAACTCGTCTCTGTCATTCAAAGAATTAACTAACACGTTGAGAGGTATAAAGAAGATTTCTAAAACAAGTCAAGTAATTTACTGTATTCTAAAGCTTCAACGGGACAATGTATGTCAATAAAGACGGCAAGTAGATCTAGAGGGAAGTAAAAGAGTTCTTTAGAGGTACAAAAAAAGTAATAATGGGGAAAAAGTGAAAAGACGAGAGAGATTCAAGTAAATTGGAGGCAAGAGATACAGCTGTTGCTGAAAGGCTTCTGAAGCTGGTCCAAGAAGTATATAGGTTCACAGAACTCTTTTAAGATTAAAATACCATAACAGAGAGAACATTTGCAGAGACTTTTGCAATACCATGATGGGCAAAAGAAACCTGCTACCCTGCCTCATGGAAACTGCAAACCTTGAATTCTCCAACTGTCTGGACTAGTGGTCCTGAGAAACTCTCCTTCCCACAGGAGGGATAAATACCTTGTACGACACCTCCCTTCATTTTAGTTTTTTTTTGTTTACTGACAAAAAGCATCAGGATTTGTGCTCGTCAATTCTTGTGCAGTATTTAGACATATAGGTGCAAATTATTGTTTAAACTGAACATGTGGGGCAGTCCTGAAAATAACAAAGACAATCACACTTTTAATAAGTAATACATCTATATTTGTTGTGTTCAGAATGTTACATGCAAAGGAACAAGAAGGAGAAAAAGAAAAATAAGACACTTTAGGAAACCAGTGACAGAAAATAAGCCTTACATCTTGCAATTCGTGGATGCAAATGAACACAAAAAGGGCTTAAAGGCCACTAAAGAATGTTCATCCTCTAAAATGTGTAAGATTTTCAGCTATTGTATAACTTTGCCTCCAGCAATGAACCTCACTACATAAAATCAACTTAAAGTTTGTGTTACAAATCCATGTGACTTCAGAGAGAGACTAAGTGAGAGGGAGTGCACCAGAGAAACAGAAACGGACGGTGCACCCCATGTGGAGTTTATGCCATATTATTCTAAAATACGTTTGAAAGTATTGAAAAATCACTTACATTCAGTGATGCCAGTCATGAATGTTGGAAGAGCATGATATGAGAGATCTGAAGTTTTCTGGAGACAAAAAAACTGAGCAAGTAATTAACAGGAACACTGAGAATGGTTGCAGACACTTACAAATAGAGATTAACCCAGTCACAACACAGGGTAAATTAAAAATAATGGCTTTTCTAGAGATGGGCAGATGTTTAAGCATAAGAGTTTAGCATGATCTATTGCACAGGCAAAAGTACAGTAAGTGTAAAATTAGACAGATTTTAGGATGAGCATTTTGTGCTTTATTCCATGAAAAAAACAGCTTATGAAAAAAACTGCATAGGTGGTATCATATTATTTTATATACGTGAAAGCGATAAACAGACTACATACAGATAAAGGAAAAACTGTCATAATTGCATTGCCAGCTATTTCTTCACTAAGCCCTAGAAACACAATCTGCCTCTCTAGGAAGGAGAGGACACCCCTCCCAGCAGCAGTCAGTTCTCCCTTCACTCCCCTTCCTCCAGCCAGATGCTGAGCAAGCCTGAGTCCCCACAGCTCCCTTCCTTATTTATTTGTCTTTTCCTCTCTTTTTCTTTGTGCTTTCCTTTAGTAGCAATGGTACTGCCTCACTTTTGTAACCTATAAACAGCAAAATTCAACTGTGCTCTCACTCCTGAGAAGCCATTGCAATGTCTGTGATTGGGATTCTCAATCAGAAAGAAGAGCATCAGTTTTGCTTGCTTTGGAGTCTCTGCTAATGTCAGTTTCTTCCATGCTCCAATGCTTTGTTTATGCTGTCCTTTTGCTGCTCCTTGCCTCCCCTACAAATGTTGTTTTGACATCATGGTCACCAGGTGCCCCACCACCCCTTCCATCAACAGACACTTGTGCAGCAGATGGTACAAATGGGTTGGCAATAATTTAGTGACTCTGCGTTGGATTGCCTTGTCTGGTGCTTGTGATGGTGGCTAGACAGGGGTAATGACAGTAGCAGGGAAAGAAATAAAAAATAAATAAAACCCTGTAAGGACAGATTTTCAGAGAAGCAAGTAGCTTTTCCATGAATGAGATACTCTGAAAATCTGTTCCTAAGAAGGTATGAGCTATATTCTGTAGCAATAGAGTTTTATTTTAGAAAGGTAGCTGTGGCTTAATCACAATAAAAATGTCAAGGTTTCCCTTTTCTCCTTTGATCATCATAACTTTAATTACTATGATTATATTTTCTGCCGCACATTACAGGAGTATATTTAGTTTAGCTATGATGCTCTAAGGATAAAAGTTAAATAAGTCTAGCAAGGGGTGATGATATCTTTCATTCTACCAGCAAATAATTACCTATGTGTTTCATGTCTACTGGAACACGGAAATCTATAGTTTTAATTATAATCCAGTAGTAAATACTGAAGTTTTTTATTCTCTAGTTGAGTTGGTGCTACAAAATATGATAGAACAGCCAGGAGTTTTTATAGAAGCCCTTATGGAAGTAAATTCAATGTGAATTATCACAAAGTTCAAGGATGTTTGCATGAAGGGTTCCAGTATTGAGTTCAATAACCTACAGGAATATGTAGATTGTGCAAGGAGTTAGAAATGAGTCATAATTAGGTCCTTTACTCTGCTGGCTTCTTACTCTTTGAATAAATCACTTGAACTGTTTTCATCCATTTTGCTGTTTCTAAATTGGAGATAATATTCCTGTCTCAGTGGTACTGTAATGATTAATTAATCACTTTAAGTCACTTGGGATTTGAAAAGGTGAGAGTGTGTGTATATGTAACTTCACATATGCAAAATATATATAAATATTTCCTTTACTTTGTATGTTAGGTATAAAGGGTGTCGTTCTAGAATCAGCACTGAAATTTTTGAACAAGGGTAATCAAAAAAATCTGTCTTGGGAATTCAGGCTGTCAAATTCAAATGACAGCCATACTTCCCATCTCCAAATTATCTCTGGATATAAAGTTCTCTCTCTTTTTTTGAAGACTCAAGAAGCTGAAGGTATTGATACCAAAGAAATTTCACATTGCTTTCCTTTTCCAGCATGATACGGAGTTATTTGTATTCTACTTTTTGGGACTTTGTCAGACAGTGTATATTATACTGCAGTCTGGTCCACTGAGAGGTACAACAGAGCTCTTGCCATTGCTGTTATGCAAGCAAGAGAGAAATAAGGAGAGTTTTATTTTAAGCAACAATAAATATAGATGCATTTGGGCTTCTTAAGCAACATCACTAACCTTCAATATTTTGCAGTACCACTGCAAAGATTGGGCAAATGATCACTAAAATCTGATCAGTTGTTCAGAACAGTTTTCTGGATATATCTATGTAATCAGAAGTCCATCATACAATAATAAGGCATTTCTGCAGATTTGTTCCTAGATTTCTTCTTAGAATAAGAAGATGTTAAAAAAAAGTGAATAAAATTTTGTAATGTCTTTTTTTATTTTTTTTTTTTTTTTTTGTAAATTCTAATATCTGTGGTTTATCTTCTTAAAGGATGTACAAAGCTTTCCTCTTTTATGATCATCAATATGATCGAGTCAAAAGCGAGTTAACATTTTGCTTACTACTTCTTGCTTTTTAGGTAGAGCTACCTGGATTTTGCCTTTAGTGGAAGGCAAAAATATACTAGATAGATCCCTGGCATACATTTCCTGCACAGCCTCAATTTCTCACATGATCTCATGTAAGTGTTTTAAATTCACTGTGGATCAATTCCCTTTCTGTTGACCAAAGATAATAATTTTCTCTTCCACTGTTTCTTTTGCAGAATACAGTCAATAAGTTCCAAGTAAAACAGCTTCCTACGAGATTCACCAGAACTAAAAAATTTGGAAGAAACGTCAATTCCACTGAATTTTTGACACAGAAACCACAAGGGGAGGATGTATACCCTGATGTCCACTGGTACCCCTTTGGCAAAGCAGGTCTGCTTGGCCACACATGCTCCAAATCTCTGGGATAATCCAATTTTTACAGAGGTAATTGAATATATAAAAATCCAGAGTAATAAACTCCCAGGTCCCTCTAGGGCACTTGCTCCTGCTTTCTCTACACAGCACAGGCACATTTCCATTCACTGCAGGAATATTTACTGTGTGGACATGGATACATTTCTTATCCTCGGAGGCTTTTTAACTTCCACCTGCTTTTGTGGTTCCTCTCACTGGCTGCCCATTGCACAGGCAGGCCAGCTAGTCATCTACTACAGTTCCCAGGAGGTCATTTCCCACAGTGATCTGGAGTTCCTGGAAATATTTCCTCTGAGAAACATTCAAGTCTAGGCAGCTTTGTAAGCACAAGATCATTCTTCCTCTTCAAAAAATTACGCTATTTTCACTATCTCTGTTGTTACATTCTGCTTAGTATTGCTACATAATGCTGAATAATAATAATTCTTAGAAATATTTCCCATATTGTTGAAGCAGAGCAAGGAATGAGAATCTGCAAATATTCGGGAACTGGAACTTCAAATTAGAAAACAGGTTTAGCCAAAAAAAAAAAGCCAAATATCTAGAGTGCTTTGACAGCCTTTCCAGTTACAAAATATTTCTACTTCCAGTGGGGAATAATTAAAAAAAAAAAAAATCAAAAAAAAGGGTCCTCCCTCTTGACTAGAGAATTTGATTCAGTTGTCATGATGGGTTTCAGAAATAACATAAAATAAATATAGTTCTAATTAAAGAAATCGTATGTCAAGAGGCAAGAAAAGAGCTCTTCTGAAAAGACTAGTGAAATACAGGTACAAATGTTACTCTCTTGCTGTACTCTTGGTAAAAATACGTATTTAAAGAACATGCAGAAGTTTTACAATGGAAGAAAGTATGAAGCCCTCTGCCTTCGTTCTTTTTCTTTTTACTTTGTTTTCCCCATATCCCACTGTTTTAGAGGCAGTCCCGAGTTTGTATACGTGTGTGAGTCTGTATATAGTGACATATTAATAATACCTTGATTAGATTTGTATTGTAATGGGCTCATTAGTATAAATGTATGTGATTGGCGTCTGTTCTGCTACAGAACTGAAGTTCATCAGATAAACTTCAAAGGGCAAACTGAAGGATTATGCCTTACCTCATAGAGAAACAGTCCTTCCATTGAAGTGCCTGTTGGCATCCTGAAAGTTCTGTCAAGTCATCAATATTTTAACTACCATGGGGTGGTTTCCTACCTTATTCCTCCAATGTAAAACCCCTTCCTTTTTCTCTCTCATATAAACCTGCTTAGCCTAATAAGAGCTGGAACCCCAGCTGATGTCCTGGGTACCATCACCACAGCCATTATCAACCAATCATCAAACATTTTCTTACTCATATCAAAAAGATATAATGTGGTTCTTCATTAAATTACAGAAAGATAGCTAGAAAATAGTAATGAAATTAGGAAGCCTTCAACTTCCAGCTTACAAGGTGTCCATACAAGTGCTAACCAGGTTTACCCTTGTTAATTTAGAACCAATTTTTCTGCATATATGTGTTCACTCCGTTCAATGATTAAGTAAGATCTCAGTGTTAAATTACATGCCTACATTTTACTACTACCAATACAGAAGTCAGGCATTCTCTCCTCTGTTTATTCAACAGCAAACCACTGTTATTTGCAAAACAAAAAGCTACATAGTGAGAACACTGAAATCTTTTCTTTTTTTTTTTTTTTAACCTCTCAGACTAAACTACACAAAAACAGCCAGTCATTTCTTCCCTGCCAACTGATTATGCAGCCATGTTGTTTGAAAGCTTGCATAATTTACATTAGCATGCCTAAGATCTCAGGTGACTATGCCTTTGAGGCCAGCATGATAGCCCCAGTGGACCAAGATTTGATATTCTTCCCAATATCTGACCCTTTTTTCCTTGTTAATTATAGGCAGACTTCCCTGGCCTGGGCCCGGATCTGCACCTGTTTCCCATCTCTGAGCAGCTGCTAATTAGGTTGCAAATGGTGGGGTTGGGCAGAGCCGGCCACACATGCTTCAGCAGTCTATTGATTAGATTGGCATGCCGTGCATACAACAATTATTACCTTCCCAACCCACTTCCCACAATAAAAGCTGCTCAAAGACGCCACAGTGTATTGAAATAAAAATTGTGTCACTTCTTATACTGATGATACCTAACGATATTTTTTCCAATGGAATAAGGGACAGCAGAGGATGGATTTTGGATTCAAAACCCCCTTGTGCAGGGAGAACTAATAAGTTTCTTGAGCTATATATATATTTAACATGTAGACATGACTCCAACAGAACATCTAAAAATATGGTAACATTACAGTGACATTTTTTAATGTTATTCTTAAATTTGTGAGTTTGTCTTTTTGGTCCCAGGACAAAGTGACTTCTGAATCTTATTTTAAAAATGGACCTGTGAATTACCCTAAAAGTCTTATGCTGAAATAATCCTAAAAATTTTATTTTGGCTAGGTATACTTTTTATACTGAAACTCAGAAGAAATTCAGATATAGCCCAAACTATTCTATTATTCTATGATTCTATATGTAAGAATATTGGAATCAGTAGAGTGATAAACCAGTAAATATCAGCTGAAGAAGCAGCTTCTCTTTGTCATTTAAAATAAGGAAATAATGGTGAAAAAGGTTTTGTCTAATGTTGAAAGTTAAAATGTAAGTTAGAAGTATATTTCTCTCCCTCAGTTATAAATGGCATTCAGCCATATATCTCAGATGTAGAATGTTGTGCTGTACACATCTCAGGTGGGATGAGATTAATCCCATGCAAAGAATGGTACATAAATAAATGTCTAAAACTTCCCCAATCTTGTCTGAAGAGAGGAAGTTGATGATATCATCATGCAAATCCTGGGTTAATGCACTTTCCTCTGAGATAAAGGCATGGGTGCCCTTCCTGAGCCTTTCAGATTGACCTCTCACTATATATTTCTCTATGGATTAGAATTTGGTTTGAGATTAAAGTAACTGAATTTGGGTGTCTACATAAGCATATTTATAGATATGATAGCTGACTAGGTTTCTGTTGTAGTCAATAAAGTCCAGGGAGGACAGCTTAGCTTCCAGTCTGCTTAAATATAAGAATATACAGTTATCTCAAATACGTTAGGGTATCTGAGACATTTACATGGCAAATGTAATGTCAGCACTATATGATTCACACGTTCTTGGCTGTAGATGTTGTTTATCTGGACTTCAGTAAAGTATTTGACTCCATTTCCCACAGCATTCTCCTGGAAAAACTGGCTGCTCATGGCTTGGATGGGTGTACTCTTCACTGGGTAAAAATCGCTTGGATCACCAGTCCCAAAGAGTGGTCGTGAATGAAGTTAACTCCAGCTGACAGCCAGTCACAAGTGGTGTTCCCTAGGGCTCAGTACTGGGACCAGTTCTCTTTAATATCTTTATCACTGACCTGCACGAGGGGATCAAGTGCACCCTCAGTATGTCTGCAGATGACACCAACTTTGGCTGGAGTATTTGTCTGCCTGAGGGAAGGAAGGCTCTTCAGAGGGATCTGGACAGGCTGAATCAATGGGCCAAGGTAACTGTATGAGGTTCAACAAGGCCAAGTGCCAGGTCCTGCACTTGGATCACAACAACCCCGTGTAATGCTGCAGGCCTTGGGTTGAGTGACTGGAAAGCTGCCTGGCAGAAAAAGACCTGGGCATGTTAATCAACATTCAGCTGAATATGTGCCCATCTGGACAAGAAGGTCAACAGCATCCTGGCCTGTATCAGGAACAGTGTGGCCAGCAGGACCAGGGCAGGGATCGTCCCCCTGTACTGGGCACTGGTGAGGTCATGCCTCAAATCCTGGGGTCAGTTTTGGGGCCATCACTGCAAGACACTGACATTTTGGAGTGTGTCCAGAGAAGGGCAATGGAGCTGGGAAAGGTTCTGGAGCACAGGTCTTGTGAGGAGCTGATGAGGGAGCTGGGGGTTTCTACCTGGAGAAGAGGAGACTCAGGAAAGACCTTATTGCTCTCTACAACTACCTGAAAGGAGATTGTAGTGAGGTGAGTGTCTGTCTCTTCTCTCAAGTGACAAGTGATAGGACAAGAGGAAATGGCTCGAAGTTGTGCCAGGGAAAGTTTAAATTGGATAATAGGAGAAATTTCTTCATGAAAGGGTTGTCAGGCCTTGGAAGGCCTGCCCAGGGAAGTGGTTGAGCCATCATCCCTAGAGGTATTTAAGAGACATGTGAATGTGGTGCTTAGAGACATGGTTTAGTGGTGGAATTGACAGTGTTATGTTAATGTTTGGACTCAGTGATCTTAAAGGTCTTTTCCGACCTAAGCAATTCTATGATTCTATGAATAAAATACTTTTTAAAGTATCCAAGTCTGTATGAAGCTGACGGACATGTAAGAGAAGGCACCTTTTCAGAACAGTAGCTGGAAATCATAGAATCACAGAACAGTTTGGGTTGGAAGGGACCTTAAAGACCATCTAGTTCCAAGCCCCCTGCCATGGGCAAGGACACTCCATGAGATCAGGTTGCTCAAGTAAAATACTTCACAGAATCCAAAGTGCCATTATACATTAAGAGAATTAAATGCTGCTCTACAGCAGCTTGATTCAGCTGATGAAAGACAGGTTTCTCCTTCCATTTAAGGCACCCTAAGGTAGGTGACTTTTCAGAGTCTTCTGTGGATTCTATATAATACTTTCCACCTCCATGGGGCTATGCTAGATGTCCTAGAGCACTTGAAATATCACTAGACAATTTAGGGAACAGAATCCAACCCTATTTCTAGTGTTGCTTTGGTTAAAAGGTTTGGAGAATACTATTCACTGTCAAATTGCTTCATCCCAACTAAACTGTGATCTATTTCTTGTCCACTGTGAACTGTTTCTGTCACTGGGACAGAAACAATAACATCTCAAAACAAAAAGCTCACTCTATAGCAACACTCAGCAATTTAAGCTAAAATTAAAAGTGGTAGTGGCTTGGGTCCTCAAAGAATAGGGGAAATACATTAAAAGCACACAAATTCTGAATTATTTGCACTCTAGTAATGATTTTTTTTTTTAACATCATCAAAAAATGAAGAAGTGCTGCATTTCCAGCCCAAATAGAGTATTAATGTTTTGGAGCAGCTGAAAGAGGATTTCCTCACAGAAAGAGTTAGGCAACATCATCTCACTTCAAGACATGTCTAAAGTGGGTGGGATAAATTATCCATGAACTGTATAGGAATCCTCTTGGTTTTGTCACGCTAAAAGCCCAGCTTTTGGAAACCTAAAAATATATGAATGCAGATAGGGAAGGTAAGAAGGGTCTCTGCAAGTCTTGAAGGTATTCCTAACCTATCTTAGTCTTCTAGATCCTGTATCCAATCCACTGCACCAATCTTCCACCTAGCTGGGAACATATATAACTCCATGTGGTCACAATCATAAATTTGAGGTGATGATCATTACCAATGGATTGCCTGACAGAACCTCCTCCATGGTTCTAGATCTTAAACTCCAGAAACGAACCAACCAAACAAAAAAATCCTAAATAATATTAAAATTATTTGTAAGACTGTTGTAGCAGCAAGAGCAAGGGGAAGTGGTTTGCAATAGTCTGAGATACTCATGTGTCTGCCCAGTCTTGTATCATCTTACAATGAACAATGTACCTATCACCTGCAAACAGGCATTTGCAGTCCAAAGGATTCTTTGCCAAAAGAAAGGTTGTGAACCAATTTTTCATAGAATGCAGAATAAATCAGAGATTTTCATAAACAGAAATTCACGTGAAACTCACACTATAAATAATTCACTGTGAATTATTTGCTTGTCTTGGGATATGCAGGCCATGTTCCCAACTGGTGTAAATCCACATAATTCTGTTGGCTTCAGTGTAGCTATGCTGATTTACACCAGCTGAGTAACTGACCCAATGTGTTGATGAAGAAAATGTCATCAGCATAATAGGACAGGATATGCTTTGAAAAAAAAAAAAACCACAAACCCCTGACATGCACTGAAAACAGTAACAAAACACTTCACCAGCTGTTCACAGTCTTAATATGTCTGTGGATGGTGCAAACTAGATAGAAACCCCTTTGTGCAGGCTAATAGAGTGCTAGGAAGCTGCAGCAGGTGAAAACACAATAATCATCTTCCCATTTTTCAGGAAATAATGATCTGAAACAATAGTTGGCAGCTTAACTCTTGTCAGACTGTTGTTTTACAAAATCCAGCATTTCCTCTACTTTGAATTTGTATTAGCAGAGGATGAATCATTGATGCTGCCGGATTCCCTCATTTTTCACATACAGCAGAATGAATTATTTTCATATATCATGTCATGAGCTTTCTCTATTTTTACATTTTCCCACTGCAGTTGAATCAAAGTGAATATTTCATAGGGATTTCTTTTCTGTAGGGTTTGACCATAAATCAGATTTGCTGCAATCTATCTGCAGAGGTGACCTGTTTTCTCAAAGCCAACATTGAAAAAAAAAATAAAAACAAAAAATAAAAAAACCCAACTTAATAAATCCTAACCAAAATATTCTTTTAATTACAGACATACACTAATGAATATTTTAAAAATTGGCATAACTTACCTTTTATTCAATGTTTAAATACATAAAAATGTTACAGACTTGAATATTTTGGACAAGCTTGGGATATAGTCTGTCTCAAGCCAAGTTAAAAAGAAAGCAGAAAAGGTAGTGAATAAATTTACATCAACACATGACTGGATATGAGTGGTTATGTTATAGTTAAGTGCATTATGAAAGATTTAGAAAACTCTGGTCTTGGCTTTAGGCTTAAAGTAATTAGCAATTTTTGCATAAATGAATCAGTGGAGATTCTGAATCTAACTTTAGGGGCATTAAAGTTTTTAATACAATCTCTTAGCTTGTGTTCAGAGGCAATGTAGTAAGGAACATCAGGGGATCAGTAAGTACCTGATATAATAAGCAGTACTTGTACCCTTGCACTTCAGTGAATTGATTCTTTTAGGACTGAATCATATTTAAACCCCAAATGTGGAAGCTGACCAAGTTCTGAACTTATTGGCAGATTCTAATTATTAGGCCAAGGAGATTCAGGAAAAGTCTTTGCAAAGAGAGAAAAAATGAGATCAAATCAGAATAAAATTACCTCTCCTATTTAGGTGGAAGTTTGGCAAAGTATGATATGATGGATTGTAATAGCAAGGATGAGGGACTTCATGGATTCGATGACCATTGTCTTGTTCTTGGGGGAGCTGATCGCATGAGCAGGAAAAACATCTATGATTTCCAGTTGGTCAAACATTTTCTTTCTCTCTTGTGTTCCCCACTGCCTCAAAGGGTGTCATTATTATTTGCTCTTTGTCTTTTAGAGAGACTCATCTATGGTCAAGTATCTGTAGTTTCCTTAGGATCATCTATGAAAACTGAATTTAGGAGTTCCTGGGTTCAAGAAGTCATGTTTACCTATTCTTCTGGAAAATTTGGTCAGAGCAATCCAAATCAGTAAGATATTCAAAAACCTTCTGCATAGTCCATCAGAAGACACAAATCCATTCTTTCAACACAGATTATACTCTGGGCTGAGAACATGTCAAAATGTTGATTTTGAACCTGGAAGTGTTTAATCACAACACTAGAAAGCAAAATGTTTGAATGAAACAGAAACATTTTAGAAACATACGCTAATCTCATTAAGGATATCATGACTTGGCTGATCCATCATACAGCACAAATAGCAAAGCACAAAGGTTTGCTGAAAATTTAAGTGTCTGTGAATAACCCATGAGCACCCACATGCACACTCAGATTGATGTGCTGAATACACTTTTTCCTCTGAATTGTTTATCCAGTCCTTTTTTTCTCTGATTGTTTTGTAATTCTAATTCACTTTCACAGTAGATAAGCACAGAGAGTGACCTGGTCTGCATAAAGCACAAAATGCCTATCGTGGAATACCGACAAAATTTGTGCACCTAAATTTAATCTGTCATTATCAGATCCTCTCTCCATTTATTGAAGTTTCTCAGGTGCTTGATATTTAGGATCTGGAACTGCTCTGAATGACTTCAACCTCAACATAGCCGTCCTTGGGCACCCAGCTCTTGTGCAGGTTCCTCCAGGATCACAAAGTGCGTTCATTCATTTCTGATAAGAAACTTAAGCCAATGTGGAAATCCAGCATCTTTATTGGATCAGGCTTTTGGTAAAACAAAGCAGCAAGTGTACTCTCTTGATGTACAGCATCCTGCAGGTGGTTTCCCTTTATTTACCCTGATCCAGCTGTGCAGTGTGTTAATTTAGTGTCCCTAACCTCTCGCAGGGTTCAAAATTTTGTGGAATCACCTCGTCCATCTAATGAACTTCAGGAAAAATTAGAGAGGTTCATTTAAACACTTTTTCCTCTCCCCATCCCAGCCAGGTGCCTGAACAAATACAGAAGGCTAGCATCTTTCCTAAATCTCCTCTTTGTCTTAATTATTCCTTAATTCTTTTGTGAAGGGTGTAATGGTTTTCCTAGAAAACCTGAAGAATCAACTCTGTAAGAAGTTATTAGTCATTGCTAATAGAAAAGTGGGCAGAGGAAGAAACAAAAATGCATCTCTTAACTCTTGGACACATTTCATCTTCTTAGGTAAAGAAAGCAGTGGTGTAAATTCTTCCAGATGTGTTTTGGATACATGTAATGAAAGAAATATCTTGGATTCTATCTTCAGTAGAGAGAATTGAGGACAGCCCAAAGACACAATCATAGAATCATTTAGGTTGGAAAAGGCCTTTAAGATTATCAAGTCCAGCTGTTAGTTTAACACTGCTGATACCACCACTAACCACATCCCTAAGCACCAGATCTACATGTCTTTTAAATACCCCCAGGGATGGTGACTCCACCACCTGTCTGGGCAGCTGGTTCCAGTGCCTGATAAGCCTTTCAGTGAAGAAATTTTTCCTAATATCCACAGGAAACACCTCCAAGCACCTCCTAGAAATACCAAAACACATCTAAGTTTCACTGTTTTTTTGTGAGGGTTGGAATTGTAACATATCCTTCCCATTAGTGTTTTCTGTCTGCTACTCATAGAAAGCAACTTCTTCTGCACACTGACTTCCCTGGGAAGATCCCAAACCATGCCAATGAGTTTCTTGAAAGAGCAGTATGAACCTGATTACAAATGTGGGCAGCAGCACAGAAAACAGCTGAAATCCTTTCTTTGAATATCTACTTTAAATGCACTGAAATAGCCAGAGGGTTAGAAAGTTGCATTTTATTGGTTTGCTTCTTTCCCGTTTGGCAGTCCAATGGGTTGTAACTATTTGGGCACCAGTTCACCAAGCACCATACGTGTTTGAACCCATGCCAGTATTTAACCATAGTTATACATGAGATGTACATCAAAGCAGGGAGAGAAAGGGAGAGAAGACGAGAGCCTACGCAACTTATTAGTGCCATTTGGGATACCCTAAAGTATTCCACCTGGACACCAGACACAACTCTTAAGTCTCAAATGGCACTAGAAACCACAGCATGTGTGGGTTATTAAACTGAGTCACTAAATTTTAGGTAGCTAAAATTAGGTTAGATGAATCCTGCTTTCAGGGCCTCGGGATGCTACTTTTAAATCTTCTACACTCTATTAATCTGACACCTAAAGGCTAAGACTGGGAATAAAAATTATGCCCTTCATAGGGTTCTAAATGCAAGGGTTACGTTATTGCTCCTCAATAGGAACTAAGGCCTGAGGATATTTTACAAGTCTTACAAAGGCATTCAGTGTATGAGTTTCTGTAAGCATGAAATGTTGCATCCAGACAAACATCATTTATGATGTTTAGGTCTCTGAGAGATGCATAAGATGGGTCAATGGATTGGGTGGATATAATGATAGGCAGACTATTTATTCACAGATGGTACTACTTAAAATCAGTCATCATCACTTTTGTGTGGTTTTGGTGGTATACTTTCAAAGATTAACTTATTCAAACTCACATCGAGGCCTGATGTTATTTTTTGAAGGATAATTTATTATCTGAAGACTTTCTAACATCTTCCACTACTTCAGATTTCTGCAAAACTTCCATTAAAATAGACAGCTTAAACTGTACTTTTAGTTACTACCTTTTGCTCTCAATATCCTCTCTGGTTCCCATATCCTACTGTATTTCCATTTATGGATTTTGTGATAAAACCAAGTAAAGAAATATTTGGGTAAATAAAGAGGGGAGGAATGCACAACAGCTAGAGCAAATAGATTACCAAGCTGTTCAGTATAAGAAATAAGAATTCCTTCTACTTCTGCTGCTGTAGTGCCATAACCAGCATTCTAGCTATGTAAAAACATAATAATGACTGACATACTGATGCCTAGTAAATATTTAAAATCAAAGGCAGGCCCCTTTTCTCAATGTTCTTGTTTATATTAACGTGCATTAATATTTCTACTCTTTCCTTTTTCTTTCCTTATTAAGTATCTTCATTGGTAGGTCCTTGACGAGGAAATAGGTTATCTATTCCAAAATAAGTTTTGTCTTAAAACCTTGTTGTTTATTTAAGCACCTGATTTCTTATTCCTAGAAGGGAATAAGGCTTCTTGACATGACATTAAGCTTCCAACAGCCGCAGTGCTGGCATGTTTAAGTGAGGAGCCTTAAAAGACCCCCCTTCACTAGATAATATTATTATTTTTTCCAACTTAAAGAGTCAAAAAGTGACAATAACTAGAAGTCTTTGGCCTTAGCTGTAGCATCTGGGCCAGGATTCAGTGTGAAATAAAGGACATAATTCAGTTCAACTGAGTAATATGTCTAGGTCAGGTATCATCACCCAAAACTCCTTTATGCTCAAAGGAAAAAAATAGGTGTTTCCAACAGTTAATCATCTGATATACCTTAGATCTTTTTGTTTTAGGATGAGATGAGCCACCCTCTAGAGATACAAAAATCATTTAACTGTGACTTCTTAGCAACCTCTGCTGTTAAACTACAGGCTAAGAGAGAGAGCCTATTTCTGAAGTTACCTAAGAAAACCTTGTCTTCAAGAAATTAAAAATTTACCTAGCACCATGCTGAAGATGGAGAATAAAGTCTGTATGTCTTCTGATTATTATATTTAGGCACCAAATTCAGAGTTTCCAAGGCTTTACAAGATGTGCCACATACAAAATCCTTTCAGCTTTTCCTTTAAATTTCTATTTCATTGCTATAACCATCAGCAATACTCTCTGCATTGCTGTCATTTATAGAGTTAAGGCATAGGTCTCTGCATTTTCTTCCCACTTACTCCACCTCCTCTGTTGTCCCCCCCTTTGGGTAATCCATTTAGTTTCCCATACAATTCTCTTTGGGAAATCGTGGCAATATTTTTATCCAATGTATTCTTGTAATTTTGACTCTGTTATGGTATCACAGTAGGGCGGGAAACTAAACATATCCTCTAGGTACTTTGGGCATTTAGTAAAAAATGTTCTAAGTCAGAATACATGGTGAAGCTATATCTGAAACAAAAATCCAGGTCTTTAAAGTAAAAATCTTATCAATGGGTATTAAATAGAACATTGTTAAAGAATGAAAATGTTTTTATTGATTTCATTTTCAATCATTTCATTTGGGCTATTGTGTCATATTAAAACATGAAGTATTTATTACTTTGCATTAAAATGGTCTGCATGACCAAAATGCAGTATCTGAATACAATGTGAGTATTTTTTGAAATAGATATAACATAGAATGATAATGGAAAACAAAATAGATATGCTCCTTCCCACTCTTCTCTCATCCTTCTAATCAGTATCAAAGATTTCAATATTAGCAAGATATGAGTTTGGGAATGAAAAAGTTATATTTAATTTCTTTCTTTGTAGACCTATTCCCCCTGTCAACAAGACCTGCTTATGACCCCCTAACCCATTAATCAAAAGCCACAGAAATAATGGATAAAAACCCCCCATGTTTTCCTCAAGCATTCACCGAATGGCTGAGCTTGACTTGTTACAAATCTGCAAATACTGTGACTAAAATGGCACTTGATGGAAGCCACAGTGCTAATTTTTTTTTTCTTTAAGAAAAGAAGAAAGTAAGAAAGGATAGAAAGAAAAAAAGACACAAAAAAGAAGACACAGCATAGAGGCTTACTCAAAGTGAATGTGTAAGCCACTCAATTGTGTCATGTTGTGTGTTAACGAGCAGAATTTCAATCACCTTCTGATTAATTTTTATCATTTCCCAGTCATCTGATTTTGATCTGCTACACTAGTAGATGTGGACTCTTATTCCACTCTGGAGCCCTCTACTTTTCCAGCATGTTAAGACAACCACTGGGAAAACTGCCTTCTTCATTTTCCTTGAAGTATGGGATACTTACCAGAAAAGAAAACAAAACACTCGCCCATGAACAAACACTTTCACAGACATAGGTGAGCAGAAGTATTTCTTTCAACTGACTCCATGCAAAAACTCTAACTAGAGCCACCCCTGATATAAATAGGAGTCAAAACGGGTTCTACCAACAAGTAGTTAAAAAAGTTCAAAAAATGTTCTTCAAATAGGTAAAGAAACATTGAGCCAACTTATTTAAATAATGGCAGTACATTATTCTATGTTATACTTAATATCCAATTAAAAACCTATTGTGGTATTTCTAGATCTTTGGTTTTCATTATGGAGAGACTCAGGTTATATTATAGTTTTCTTTAGAATCTGTAGATCTAGAACTACATGAGACATCCATACTTATAGCTTAAACTGTGAGTTCCGGTAAACCTGAGAAAATAATTTCAAACTTAAAATGAAATCTCATCAACTTCATTCAGTCTACTTGTATGCCTGCAGGTTCATTTTCATTTAAAAAAATATTATCCATGGAATGCCACACAAATTTATGTGAATGTTTATTCTGTTCTTTATGGGTTTCTATGCTTCCCTCATCCCTCAATTCTCTCAGAGATTTCCAAGGTGTGGCGATAACTGATGAGGAGAACCTAACACAGGCAGGTTGCTTTCTCACTGTCTCCCGATAAAGATAATTTTTTGACCAGAATTCTCTTTCATTTTATCCAGAATTTAACTTTGGACTTTTGGGCTTTTTCAATCTACACAGCATTTTGAAAGTGATACGGTTTTGTATCAACAAAATCTTTTATGAAAGGTGTTCTGAGGTCATTCAGCAGCATATGGACTTGATTTTTCATGGTCAGTAGTTACATGTGGCCAGAGTTGCTCTAATTACAACTGTGAAGTGGTTTTTTTTTCCTCTGTACTTGAAATCTTATGCTTCAAGTAATGCTGTCAGGCAGGTATATGGCACAGGAAGAGGAGCCAAGGAACTCAACAACATCTGTTGGGGTTGCCCTCTACTTTGCCCATGCCATGAAGCAAACACCCTTCTGCAGGACAGCCCTGAAGGCTTGCCTTCCAAGCCGGCAACTCTATACAATCATATCAAGCATGTGATGTTGAGAACTGTGAGGATGTTTCTGCAGTGCTAGGCTGTAAATGTGGGAGGTACAGGTTTGGCTTCAAGGGAACAGAACCAGCTGCCAACTATCTAAGACCTGACTAGTCTGTATTGTTTATTTGAACATAGGTCTTAGGAAAACCTCTTTGTGCTGATTATTGTTACGGTCAATAGGATTGTCTTTAACTATCTAAGATATTCCTCGTTTTAGCCATGCAAAAGTCTACATCAGTCAAAAGTATTTCTTCTACAGGCAATGGAGAAAGAAAGATCCTTTCAGAGTGTGATTCATCCTATTCTAATAGGCATATCTGAAATGGATAGAATGAATTGGTCTCTGGAGATGCCTGACTCTTGACTGCAGAAAAAGTCAAGACAGATTTAGAATAGATGTCTAACATTAAGACAATGTTATTTAGGCAAGATGACTACGACCTAAATTTAGCTGCCCTAACTCAAAGGATTGTTATATATGCAGAAAAGACGAATAAAGAAAGTAACATGTCTCCATTTCACAGGCAGGGAAGCATGTGGTAAAGAGGGTAGCATTTCCATGTGCAATTCAGTGACACAGGAACACAAATCTCAGAATTTTGCCTAGATGCTTGAAAAAAATGTGTCCAGTAAAATCAAATAAATGGCATAAAGTCACACACAAAGTCTGTGTGTAGGCAGGAACTGAAGCCAACTCTCCAGAATCCCAAGTCACTGCTCAACCTCAACACCATCCATATTTCCCTCATCAGCCTCATGACCTGACTAAACATCACTGTGAGGGTCTTTTTCTTTTCTTTTTGAAGGAAAAGCTGTGCAGGTCTCTGAAGTTAAACAAGTTTCTTCTGCTTTACACATTTAAATTAAAATCTATTTAAGAAAAAACTACAAGACATAGTGCAATTTTAAAGTCATTTGGCAAACTGATTCTGTCAAGAAAGCTTAGTTTCATTCTGTTTGCTTGCAACAGCTTTTTTTTCCATAACTCTGCTGTTCTTGTTCTTTTAATACATTTGGGAGGCCTGTCAAGGCCTATCCACTCTCTAAATAGCTTTGCAGATTAAATTTTTAACTCTACTCTCTTCATGCAGATGTATATTTCTGACAAAGAATTGCACTGACATGTCATCTCCCATCTTTCTCACAAGAGAGGAAATAGCTACGTGCCAGTACTGTTCGAAACCCTGACTCTCCCCAGCAAACAATAAAATAAAATAATTATAATTATAAAACCATGTATTGAGAAAACCTACTTCTTTATTTGAGCCTTTGCTACACTAATTTCATTTGTCATAGCAGTTTTGGGCTTTTTTCTTCTTCACCTTTAGCAATACTTGTAACCAACTAATGAGAAACTGGGGAATATGGGGCAGAAGAAAAATGGGTTTTGTTGATTTTGTTGCTGCTACAGGCACATCTGAGCTTCTAACCAAAGACAGTGCGGTACACCCAGCCTAACCTTCAACTCTGGTTTTCACTTGGAAACATGTTTTCATATACTTTTTTTTTTTTTTTTACATATAAATACCGATGAAATCCTACTTCACTGCAGATGCCCTGCCTAGGGAAAGGGTGAAGGAGTCATAGAAATGAAAGTTTTTCTAGCTTACTACATCAGGAGTGCCTGGTTAAGAACTTTTCAATAATAGTTTTTTCCTAGAAGGGAGCGATAGACAGTAAAGAGGTGACAAACCAAATTTCAGAGTACAGAACCAGTCCCTGTATGTAAATTAAATGGGTCTTCAGTGTGTCGTGCAGTTTGTCATCTTAGGTTCAGTTTCCTTCTCCCCACAGAATCAATTGCATGTAAATAGGTCGTTGCTTATGCATAAGTCATTGCTTATGAATTCTTATTATCAAATGCTTCTTTGGGACTCACAATGCTTTTCTGAGATAAATATAGAGCAGAAATGGATGAACATGGAAGAAAAATACTGGTAAAGATAATGAGAGACCTCCTGGGTAACTCCACTGCATCTAGTACAAATGCCCATTAAAGAGTCCGAGCATTTAGGGTCATAAATACTTACTCAAGGTGCGGAGAAATCAACAGGACTACTTCATGAACCAAGATTATTAAAAAGTAAAGGAGGTTGCACTTTCATGGAGCTTTTATATGACAGAATTGTTAGTTTGACAACAACTGAGAAATGTTAGAAATCTTAGAGTATTTTCATATTTTGCCCAGAAAAGCTGTGGCTGCCCCATCCCTGGAAGTGTTCAAGGCCAGGCTGGATGAGGCTTGGAGCAATCTGGTCTAGTGGAGGGTGTCCCTGCCCATCGCAGGGGGGTTGGAACTAGATGATCTTTAAGGTCTCTTCCCACCCAAACCATTGTATGATTCCATTCTATGATTTCTGTGCAGTGCTGCAGACAAGAATTAGGCAGGGTATTTCCTCTTCCCATTGTATTATCTTGTGCCTAGTTTGTGTCTCATATTTCAGGTTGAAATTCATTCATATCATTGGAATGATAAGACATTTTTTTCCATTAGACGCACTGGAAAATACTAATTTTTAATTTTATTTTATTCATTTATTTTCATTTTTTATTTTATTTATTTATGTTACATTGTTTGCAGGCAGGAGGGAAGTGTGTTCTTTCAGCACAGGGCATGTCATGCTCCTAGGATTATCACATAATTTCAATGAACAATTTCCCTGCTGTTGTAGAGTTATGGACCTTTGGTAATGTTCTCGCCTGTTCACTTTGTCATATTATGGCTGAAAAATTTGGTCATGCAGAGCAATCTGTACAACAAACGCCTCCCATTTGCTACGAGGTATGAAGAAGTTCCTTATGGCCAACAGTGTACGATAGGGTGCATAGCTGACATTGTGGTTTCTTCTAAATGAGACACCTATTATATGGTTGTCCAGTTCTTCAGGAGATGCAACTTCTGGTCCTTTGTAATTCAGTGTTCTGATTTGTCCTTGTTTTTTTCTGAAGTCACATGCAGTTATTCTGTGCATGCTGGCATTTGTGTTGTAATTAAGAAAACAGGTTCAGAATTGGAGATTGTGGCATCAAGTATGTTGTAAAAGACAGAAATGTCATACAAACTCTTGTAAAATTATATATGTAAAAATGTTCAGATACAAATCTAATTACTCCAACTTGCTTTGCTATAAAGCATTAATGTAAGTTCTTAAGTATTAATAGTAAATTTTTTAAAAATAAGGTTAATCCATATGTCAGATAAAAATATAGAAGAAATTCCCTTCTATATATTGTTGTAATATTTTTACACACTTTTGTGTAGGCTCTTTAATAAATGTCACCTCTACATGATTAAAAGCAATCATAAAAGCAAATCATTAACTGCAAAGCTTTAATAGTTTGCCATTAATACTACAGTAAATATTTTCAATCTGAGTGCCTGAAGTTAAACACTCTGGAAATTACCTAGATGCTTAGCTACTAGACTATCCACTCTGTATGGAAAACGTTGGCTCTGATTCCCCTCTTCTATAGCATTTTTGGCGAATTGCTCCTCTCTTCTGAGGTTCTGGGTTGTTCCTATTGGTCAGAATCCATAAAGCCTCCTATGGAACTTATAGAGTGTTTGCTATGAATTCAACAGGAGCAAGATTTTGTCACAGAATTTGAATGACTTAAAAATAATAATGATAATTAATTTTGAAGAAATTTTAGTTTTGCTTGTATTATGCTGCCATGCTTGTCTTTCCTTTTAGAAGAGATCTTACTGAGAGCGCTAGCACGTTTTTATTACTCTGAAGGGACATAGGCAATTTGCTACTGAATGGAAGTCATACTTGTTCAGACTTGCCCTAAAACATTGTGGAAAAAAATGTGGAAATTGACCTTAGGAAAGGAAAAAGCCAAAATCCTCATGGTTATTGATTGTTAAATATCTAAAAATCTTTTGAAGCTCTGGCTTTCAGTGTCTTAAATGACCCACACAGTATGTCTGTGGGAAACTAAGGAACTGAGACAAAACTTATCACATTGCATCATGACCCACTCAGCTGTTCCTCAGTTTCTGACACTATGTTTTGAAGTGACGAGTTCATTACTCCACCAGTTACTGTGTGTGACCATCTACTTGAAAGAAATAAAGGTTTTTGCTGATATCAGTCTGGAAACAGGAGTTGGATATTTTTTCTGACCCAAGTACAAGCAGTTATTAGCACTGTACTAGAATTCAGTATGGAATGTAATTCTTGTGTGTGTATGCTGTTGGGCTCTTCTCAGCCCATATTTGCCATCAAAATAAAGCAAAACATTAAAGAAGGGGGGAAAAAATCTATTTTTATAGAATCATTCAGGTTGGAAAAGACATTTAAGATTATCAAGACCAACAGTTAACTTAGTACTGCCAAGTCCACAACTAAACAATGTCCCTAAAGTACCATATCTACATGTCTTTAAAAAACCTCCAGGGATGATGACTCAACCACTTCCCTGGGTAGACCATTCCAATGCGTGACAACCCTTTCAGTGAAGTAATTTTTCCTAGTATCCAATTTAAACTTCCCCTGGTGCAACCTGGGGTAATTTCATAATTTCATAATTTCTCTGTTGCCCAGAGAAGCTGAGGGTGCTCCATCCCTGGAAGTGTTCAAGGCCGGGCTGGATGAGGCTTGGAGCAACCTGGTCTAGTGGTAGGTGTCCCTGCCCCCTGTCCTGGCAGGGGGGTTGGAACTGGATTATCTTTAAGGTCTCTTCCAACCCAAACCATTCTATGATTCTATGATTGTTCTATCACTTGTCACTTGGGAGAAGAGATCAAGACCCCCCCTCTCTGTACCCTCCTTTCAGGTAGTTGTAGAGAGTGAGAAGCTCTCCCCTGAGCCTCTTCTCCAGGCTGAACACCTCCAGTTCCCTTAGCCACTCCTCACAGGACTTGTGCTCTAGACCCTTCCCCAGCTCTGTTACCCTTCTCTGGACATGCTTCAGCACCTCAATGTTTTTCTTGAAGTGAGGGGCCCAAAACTGAACCCAAAATTTGAGGTGCAGCCTCACCAGTGCAGAGTACAGGGGGATGATCATATGCCTAGAATTAGTCCCATGAAACGTGAACAACTCCTTCTGTTTAGCCATTCAAATCAACTCAAGAATTTGTGGTGTTAAATATGTGATATTTAGCACAGAGCACATACACACCTCCAAAACAGTCCAGAGCCTGAATTATGGCCATCAGAAATTAAACCAATATTTATTCCCAGGCAGTCACTCTGCATTATTCTGCTGTATTCCTCAGTCCTTTGTTTAACCTCTGAGAGGTGTTGAAATACATAGCGATTTGATGTGTGGTTGGGGAGGGAGGCTGAAGTAAACAACGCTTTCTGTACTAGAGATTCTGAGCGAGTTGTAATGGAAAAAAGAATTAAAAGGCTGAGTTAAAAGATGTTATTAGTAATTGAAATACTCAGCGCTTTCTTTATTTTTCTGATTCATCTGCTACCATGAAGCAGGTGAAGACTTTAAACCACAGCTCAACAGTGAACTTGACAATTTGTTGAAAAAGTGTTACATTTGAAAAAGGATCCAAATCTGTTTTGCTTTTACTCACATCTTCCTTAAGGAATTTCAGTACAGAGCATAAGGTCTGTCAGAACAATATTTTAGAGGAATAAATCTATCAACAGCAAAATAGTTCTGCTATGAGAAAAAAAATTGCATTTGCAAAATGTCATTCTATTTCTCATTTTCTGAATCCATTTCAGTTCACAGGACTTCAATTCCACCTAAAATCTGACAACATTTAAAACACTAAAACAGGTTGTTTCCACTGTTTCCCTCATTTCTGAAAGTCCTGGAGGGCTCACTGCTCATGGAAGTTCAAGTGATCCTGTAGATCACTTGTGCTCAGCTCTGTACAGACACACACACACATAAACCCCTGCCTATAAATCGAGTATCTTCGATAAAAAGACCCTGGCAAACAGAAAAAGAGGGGGTAAAATCATAGCCCTCTGATAACTGGTGGTCCCACTATATCATGACAGTACAGTTGAATGACATAGGAGGTCTAAGAGTGGAAAGGTTTCCTCATACCGTGAGGATTTCAGGGTATAATCTGCTAATTTATTTACTCATGTATTTTAATTTCTCTGAGTGAAGCTGAATTGACTACCAGAGAAGAACTGAGAGATATCAATAGCAATTTTGGCAGATCATAAAAAGGTGAACATTTGTATCTTCACATCTATTCTCATTCTTGGTATGTAATTTTAAAGTTTGGTTTACATTTCTTTTTCAGAGTGGCTGTCCTTCCACCTTTGAGAGAAATGCAATTGCTGTTATGTCACCTCTGATGAAAAGTTTAAGCCTGATAAATGATAGCAAAGCAGATCTGCACAAACAGATGTACACTACACTTTGCCTGTGTTAGTTATACTCTTTATGGCACTTGTAAATTACGGAACAGAATCATACAGAAGAATATTAAACAAAAATGCTGCTGCATTTGACATGTTCCCATTTGGTTGTGCCTTCATCTATTTTCCACTTCAAACCTGTTCCATGTCAGACCACCCTGTTCCATACTATTTCCCATCTTATAAATATTGATCTCCATCGATCTAGACTATTCTAATTAAATATTTTCCTAAATAACTGAATATTTCTGTTTCCACCATGACCTTCCTCATTTGTGTAAGTGTTTTAGGCAAGAAATCTTGTGCTCTCTTTTTGGTGCAAACTTGACCTCTGTTGTCTTAGTCTGAAAATGCACTTGATTTCTAACAAGAGCTTTTCAAAATGTAACACTGCTGATTTGTTGGATAATGAAATCCAAATTGTTCCACAAAAAAAGGTGCAATTATACAGCGTGTAATACACAAATAAATTGACTTAATGTTACATTATAATGAAAACTGTGCAAAATCCTCTACACAAGCACAATAAAATAATAAAAAGTAATAGAACAGGTAATAGATGTAAAATAAATGCTAAAAAAGTAGTTCAAATCATTTTCATACCAGTCAAAAGATACTGAGAAGGGCGCATCCAATCACAATAAAACACCAGAATGAAACACTTCTAAATAGTAATATAAATTTTTGTGGACACTTCATGTCCCATGATGTGGAATTGACATATAGTTTGATTTTCTTTTTCCTAATGTAAGCCACAGTTTTACAGTCCTAGTGAAAACATTTTATTGCTGGGGATGTATTAGACATGGTTCATTTCCCTTCTCAGTATGGCTTTAATTTTCCACATCCATGGCTTGACACAGACCCAAACACCAGAAGATGGTTGTCTGCTATAAAGTGTTTGGTTTTCTTTGATTGCTTTACAATTTAATCTATAGTTCATTCCATTAACCCTTTCCATTTTAATGCCACAAAAGCCTTACCCCTCTCCTTAATATAAAGATAAACTTCCCCTGAAACACTTATGCTCTTGTGTCCAGAGGATTACAAAGAAAATGGGGAGGGGAGTGGTGCTGGGGTGGATGAGGAGTCATTTTCTTAGTTAACTTCCCAATGGCCATATGTAATCGGTGAAATAATTGAATGCACCACAGCAACAGGGTTTTCCCTTCTGTTTTCATAATACATTCATATTTATTCATTCATTTGGTTTGGTCATATTCATACCAATGCACAGAGCCAAGAAAGTGCCACTGTCATTCTAACTTTCTCCTCAATCCCTGCTCTTCAGGGGGGGAAAGAAAAAAAAAAAACCACGTTCCCCGTCTGCAGTGTTGTCACATCCGATATCCAGTTCCTTCCGGCAGAGAAAGTGTATCTGGGAGGGTCACCAGATCAGCCTGTGCCTCGGGGCTCCTCGCCTAAAGTACAAAAGACTCGACTCAACTCACGTTAGTCATCTAGGTGGCCTATCGGTGGTGACGGACTGCCAGCTCGGTCTGTGGGCTAGCCGTGATAACTGCCTTGAAATGCTAAGTGCTTAATTAAGGACCTTTCATATCAGTTATTGAGGGCTCCATCTCCCATAGCCCAGGGCATTGTACTTTACAGAGGACTCCCCAGAGCCACAGCCAACTTTATTGCAGTGACAAGTTAAAAAAAAAAAAAAAAAGAAAAAAAGGAAAGAAAGAAAAGAAACAAGTGGTTTTAATCCTCTTGCAAGCTCCCAAAATCTAAATACAAGCAGACAGCTGAGCTGACATCATGATCCCCTACTAAAAATTAATTTTTTTTACTGTTTATGAGAATATTGCTTACTCGTGTTTTGCGTAAGGTACGGAGTCAACCCTGACAAGATGATCAGACCACTTGTGTTAAGCCACAGTGATATTTTGCAGTGTGCATCCTTTCCCTTCCCCTAGAACGCTTGGCAGCAGCTGAAGAGACATGTTTATTTAAAAGCAGAAAAACCAGATGTTTGTGGCTAAACCTTGTATAATTAATACTCGCTTTTCATAAAAAGCAGATCCAGTTCTGTCAAGGAAGGGAAGAAATATTTCACAACCAAGTAGCTAAGGTTTGGAAAGAAATACCTTTTGTTTCTGTCTGCGGTAGAAGAGCCCTGGATAAGAGCGATCAGTTCCGCTTTGGCTTACTCGTGAGGGTGTCTATCAGCAGTAACTCTGCTGAAGTCATTAAAGTTACATTGCTGTGAAACCACTGTAAGGACTATCAGAGTCAGACCCACAGCTTACATTCTGGAGGTTCATAGATGGAATGAACACACTGGGTATATTTCTTATTGTACACCAATTTCATACCAGAATTGCTCATAATTTGCATCGGTGTAAGAGAAGTTCAGAATCAGGACAAAAGTAATCAAAACACAAGTAATGCCCAAAAAGCTGCTCAGGAAAAGCATTCTCTAGAAGTTAAACTTCAGTTTGGGACCTCTTGACCCTGCAATTGGGCTGGTCCAAGTGCTACAGGCTGAACAAAACCTTATGGAAACATCTGAAGGGTTGCCATGTCCCAGCAAGGAACACTTGTGTGACATTGCAATGCAGATGTAGCCACCCCCCCTTGCCATCATTGCCAGTAAACTAATCTGCTAGGAAGCCAAGCAGGTACAAACAGCAAAGCAGCCAAATCAAAACATCCAGCAGACATACACTGACAATTCCTCTTTTCATATCTTTTCTCCAATATCCCTTCTTCTACTTCTTTTTTTTTTTTAATCAACTCACTTGGAGGTCTTTGATGTACCTACAGCTCTGCACCTACTTAGTTGCCAACTGATGTAGAAGAACTGGGTGTCTAACAGCCAGTGACACCAATATGATTTGCTTTTAAAATGCAAATGATGAGTATTTAGAGTAAAATGGTGCTTCTTAAACTTAACTAGAGTAATATATTGTCAACACAACAGCATAATAATTTGAGAACTACAGGATCTTCTTCCTTGCACTGTATATATTTTAATACAGGTCAAGGTTTGTATTTTATATTTAAATTTAAATATGGTATTTTTGGTTTATGGTGCTGTATATACTGTATTTAGTATACTATATTTATATACACAGTTTGTAATATGTTATAAATAGCTTATGAATAGCAGGAATCCAAAAAATAGACCAAGTTTATCTTGAGGTTTTCATAGGTTTCCACTAAGATTTTAGGCAGGATTTAGGTAGCAAAGATCAGTGTTATCTGAGATACACATTACTTACTGCATCTAGGAGAGAGATCCTGCAGTCTTGTTCATATGAAATATTCTCATACGCTTCAACACTTCACAGTCTCCAAATAAAGAAGAAAAGATTAAACCTATTGCTTGTTCATTGTGGTGAGATTATTTGAAATGAAAAAAGCTGTATAAATGGAAGTTGTGATTGCTTCTTTATCTGAATTTGTAATTAAAGTCACTTCTTTTTCAAGGCAGAAATCAGAGAGCCTTCTCCTTGTGTACAGTTTTTCATGCCTAATTTAGCAGATTATATTTCTCCCACATCCTGTGACAGTTAAATAAACAGGCGTAGGAAATATCTCTAAAATCATTTAAGGTTCTCCATAAAAAAAAAAAAAATAGGACGACATGCTGAAACACATAATATATACCCAGAAAACAGGAATATTAGGGCCATTGTTTAATTTCCGAGACCAGGTTACCGGGAAAATTATTGATGATTCAGAGCTTGAGCATCTGTGCTCGCTCAACAGTGTGATACTGACAATTATTAACTACAAAACTGTTGTAGCGGGGGTAAGAGTAAATAAGCTATCAGCACGGAGCTGCATTCCTCTGGACCGTATTTTACTGCAGCAAGCTCCACCTGATGACAGCTACAATCAACAGTGGCTCCAGGCAGCTGCTTTGCTGCAGGCCACATTCAATTATGTCGGCCTGCATTAGTCCCTGGCGAAGCTGTCACCTTCCAGCCTGTGATGTGATAGCATGAAGAGTCTCCTGAAGTCTCGGCAGTTCTGCCTTCAGTTAGGGGAGCAAGGGGAAGCGACGTGAAAAAAAAGACCATTAGCACTGTGACTGCTTGCAGCATTCATTTTGCTCATGGAGGGGGAAAAAATAAAATAAAATAGCTTAGGTGAGCTGGATTCAGAAAGTTGTCTGGTGTTGGATAACTGCAGATTGTTTTTTTTCCCATAAAAATCTTTTTTTTTTTTTCCTACAGAACTGTGGGTTGAGCAGAAACTGTTCCCTTTCCTGAATTTCAGGAAACTGAGCTGTAGAGTGCCTTTTCACAATATTTTCCCAAGCAATCCCATGGCATTTCAGGAGGTGGGAAGTCCTGAGGGAGCCTTTGGTTTTAATTGTTCAGCATCTCCCCCACAGAACAGCTTCACGAGCTGTTGAGGAAACTCATGGACCATGGCAGGATTTTGAGATGGAGGAGAGGAGTTTTCACTGCCAAGGGAGTCAGCTCATGCCAGGACCAAGGCAACCTGTTAGGGAAATGGGTGACTTCTCCACGCCACCAGCTCTAGCCCTCTGCATCTACAGCACTGAGACTGCAGGTTGGGTGTGACAAACTCATGGCTGTAGAGCACTCAACACCAAACGAACCCCAAGTTTCACAGTACACCAATGGATTTGTATTTCCTTTTCCCATTACCACAGCTTTGATGTGGGCTGTACAGTTTTTCAAACAAGTGGATAGCTGTGCTCCTGTGCAGGGCTTTCCAGAAAAATCTAAGCTACCTTTCTGCCTAGTAATTTCACATCCCAGCTTTCAGAGGCACAATAGCACTAATATAATAGCATACAGTAATAGTTTTGCAATATAGATGGTATCTAATGTGTATGCACTTGTGATAATAATGTACTATTATTTACTAGTAATACTGAAGACAGAAATAATCATGTGGCAGTCCACGTGGCACTGGAGATCTTCCTTAAATGAAATGAAAGCAAAACAGGTGGGTTTTTTCCCCTTTAAGAAAGACAATATAAGCCATAAACCAGCCTTTCTTCCCCTCCACAGTCATCTTCAACTTATACTATTCCACCAACCTGATGTATTTGATGAAGATTCTCTATTTAATTTCAAGACCTTGCTCTCCCTCTCTGCATATTTTCCTTCATCACAGAAGACAAATCTACTGCATTACAATTCTGTTTTATAAGGAGCTGCTTTCAAAAGTGCTTAATTCCTTCATACAGGTTACTGGATAGTATAATGGAGTAAACTCCTGACATACAGCCTACTACCTAAAAGTTCTGCTGGAGCTTTTACTGTCCTCTTTGAGAAATGTTACTTGGGACTATAACATGCTTATAACATTTATTAATCATGTATTAGCCCTTTTTCAATTATTAATACAGGTAAACCTTAATATGAAGCATGCTTAGAAATGACTTGCACTTGAGCTGTAGAAGAAGATGTGTTTCCTGCAGTATTGCTTTCCTTGCAAGAGAGGAATAGCACAGGAAAGAAGCTGGCTTTTAACAGCTGGCCTCTGTCTACAAAGGTTTATTGATGTGTGCCTCAGTTTCCCTACCTTAAAAAGAAATGGTAGCACAACTCTGTTTTGCACTAGTGTTGAAAATTTTCAATTCTTGCCTT
Organism: Rhynochetos jubatus; assembly: GCA_027574665.1. Taxonomy (NCBI): domain Eukaryota; kingdom Metazoa; phylum Chordata; class Aves; order Eurypygiformes; family Rhynochetidae; genus Rhynochetos; species Rhynochetos jubatus. Next base: position 120,879,095 of record CM050650.1, read on the forward strand.
TCGAGTAATCCCATAGCAAAACCCAATCTCATTCCACAGGCACAGAAACCTTCCCCTTTGCAGATTTTTAGAAGGGAATCGTAATCGTTTGCCTCAGTGCAGCAGAATAAAACTCTAAAAGTCCTACTAAGCCCCCAAAAAAGCTGCACCAGGAACAGATTGAGCAAGTGCACCTGGGGATAAATGCATTATGGACTTAGATCCATTATCACACCTTTTCTCGTCAGAGCCACTATCCGAACCCCACAGGAAATCATTCATTGAGACGCGGAATGTCATTTTAGTTGTAGCATTAATTTCCCAGCTGCTGGTAAAGATATATTGTGCCCGTTCATTGCATATAAAAGAAAATGAGCACAACTCCATTTGATAACTTCGCTACTGGATGTAGGTTTTATTAAGGGCCAAGATCTCTGTAGTGTAAACGTTGGTAACATGCATGTTTCTTTCTGAAGATGAGCCCTTTGATTTTATTGTCACTCCAAGCAGTGAATAACATACATTGACATGCTGATGAGGAAGTTCCAAATGAAGAATATGGCCATAACTAAAATAATATTATTCTGTCCCCTCAAGAGAAGGTTTTGCTCTTAAATCCCAGCAGGAGGTACTTGTGATAAAACTCAATTTGGGACATTATCCTCCTCATGTTTATTTACTTTTCCCCTTTTTTATATATACAATCAATATGAAAATGGAGCCAAATGTACGTAATACCACATAAAACCAACTGTTTTCTCCCCCTCTCTTTTCTTTGTGCAGCAGATTGAATCCTAAAAGCTTCTACCAATCTGAGCACTGTGGAGCCAGGTTTTTTTCTCCTGCAATAGTGCAGATAAAAAGCAGAAAATCTACTTGGTAGCAGTGTGCAGTCTGGTTCTTTAGTTTGACTCGTATGGCCTATTTTAGACACCTGAGTTAAGATGAAACCTATAACATCCTAGAGAGCTTACTTCTTTCCTTCGATTACTCAGAGACACTATAATGAGTACCACAGAGTTACATTTCTGTGCTGTACATGTTTGAATTTGGTGAGATATATCCTCGCCCTATTGTCCCAGGGACTGGTGTTCTTGGAGTACAAGACTTGGAGCTGTGGCCTGTAGAAACTAGAAGCATCTACTGTTGGTAGATACTGTTATGGTTTTGTCTATATGAAAGTAGCCACATCCATCCATGAGGCTGGGATGCATTCTGTTAGCATAGAATGTTCTCAGCTCTCTGATATTCTGACAGTCTGGTTCTCTCAGATATCACTTTAAGTGGATGTTCAACAGTGAAAATTAGTTCACACCCAAATACAAACATTACCTTAAAGCAAAGAGTCCTCTGAAATGCAAATGATGTTTTTTGAATAAAATAGCCAGATATTTTACGAAGTTCCTGTAAAGTTTTGCTTTTATCTTTGCCAGATCAGTCTTCAGTGTTTAAATCCTGGGAATCATGATCTCAGCTATAGACCTGCACAACTAAATCCTGTGAAGTGTCTCCATCAGATGCATGCAGAACTAGAACAGGATTCACTGTTCTAAACAGAAGCTTTATTTTCACAATGAATTTAAGGCAATCTAAGGCTGATTTCAAAGAAGAGATTCCATGCTAACCACGAGCTATCAACAGCAGCATCACAAAGCTCCTGAAATATCAGAGTCAGGATATCAGGAAATTAGTTCTGAATGCAAAAGAGATTAATAAAACTCCATAGTTTTCATCCAGTGCCTTTCTGATCCACCTGATCACTCAGCCACATGATTGCCGGTTCAGGATAAGGAAAAGGAACAGAAGAATTGCTCCAGAATTGCTTATGAAGGAATTGCTCCCTCAGTTGGTTGCATGGACTTAGACTAGATTGATTTATGTCCGTCATTAAACCATAGTCTTAAAAGCAATTCAGAACAGAGTGCTTTTCCACTACTCGGCCTTTCTATGAAAAAAAAAACCACTTCAGGAAAATCAGAGTCAAGTCAATGGGAATACTTTAGGCCAACATTGTGAGAACGTTGTGAGCTGTCCGCTTTCCATAGGAGGAAATTCCATCAGAGAGGAATGAGTCAAAACCACTTATCACTACATGACTGGATATTGCGATAACGTGACTTGGCATCATAAACTCCCTTCCCTTCAAAAGTCTGAACAACGTCCATTTTTCATCTTCTACCTTTACATCTTTTTACACTGAAGAAGAAATGTAGCCTGGCAGGAGGAAGAAATGACAGATGCTCTGTGGGGTATACAGATGACCATACTGAAATAGTAGCACTGGAATTGTAGCTGATGAAGAAGACCCTCTGACTTAGCCAAGCTCTATATTTACTCATAAGTCAGCATTAAACCACTAGACTAGATGAGGTCATTAAGACTTTAATGGTGCATTATGAAAAAACCAGACCTATTAACTCCATGCACCAAAGTACCTGTACAGATGCATGGCTGTTGATAGGTGCTCAGCCAAACATACCTAAGATAGAATAAGGGTCTAATAGAGTAAGGATGGTTCTCTTTAAATATGTGTATGTATATACACACTAATAGAAAGAGTTTTACACCTCAGAACAATTAACCTATGGTTAAAAATTATGTCGTGGTCACAGTTCAAGGAAATATGCCTGGGAGAAGGGTCCATCACCTCATTTCTGTCCATTTTCCAGGAGACAAGCTCCTGCGCTCTTTATGGCTGGAGAACATTCTCATTCCCAAGAATTCAATGGTAACCTTCAGAATGACTGCTCATTAGAGCACTTCTGTGAAATAAATCAAAGGTGGTTTAGGATCCTCTCCTGCCAGAGAGGATGTAGAACCCTGGCTGTTTGCTTTCTGGAGAGATGTAGTAATCTTTTGATTACTTATTACAAGAAAAATGTGAGACAAAGCAGGCAAATTACATTTTTCAGACTTCTCCAAGAAATCAGAATTTAAGTGGTTCTTTGTCTAAAACTAGAAAGGCACAAAGTTGTGGACAGACAGCAATATCCCAGAAGACCAAACATGGTGGTTACTGCTGGGGTTGGTTTCCTACATGAAGAGAAAGCAGAAAAGTGAATGTCAGGAGGGAGTTTCTGCTGGTGATCTACATGAAATTCAGGTGCCTAATTCCCAAAATGAGGAAAATTTAGATTAACTGAATCAACTTCCAAATATTCTACAGGAAAGTTTTCTCAGTGCCTAATTGTGATTGTGCCCCAAAGTGTCTCAATGCTGACAGAAATCAGCAAGTCAATACTTATATGGCTCTTGGGCTTCACAAATTAAACCTCCTTCCACCTGTTTCTGTTGAGGATCTCGCTTCAGTAGGTGTTCTCAGAACACATATATCAGGTTGAATTATGCTCAAAGTATGGCCACACCATCTCCTACCTCCTCCCTGCTTAGGGTTCACCTGCTTTTGGTGGATCAAACGTGAGGGTGTTAGCCAAATTTCCTCCAGCATAAGTAAGGACAAAACGCAGGTTTTCCATGTATGAAGTAGACACTTTTAAGGGGCAATTCCTCTGATCCATCACGGAAAAACATTTTTCTGTCTCTGGGCTATAAAGGGACTCTCAGGTGACTCATTCTCACATAGACACTTACACAACAGATGTCCAGATTAGCTTGTACTTATCCCAGACATATTAACTCGTGACGAATATGGAAATGCTTCAGTGACCATCTTTAACATCACCTCTTTTCTTTCCCCCACATTTCCTACCCTAAAACATTTTCTTGTCTCCACCTGAGGAAGCAAGAATGGTTCCTTTTACTGCAGTTTTGCTGTTCCTTCACCTTTTCCAAACTCGTTTTCCCAGATATTGAAGTGTAATATCCAACAGACTGATTCATGTAAAGGCAATCAATAATATTTTCTAGGCAACATGATAAAGAAAGGTTTGCAGCAGTGAGCTGCCTCCTAGGGCATAAGTCCTCTATCAGGGATCATTTGATGATAGAGCTCTGGTAGAAGTCAACACCTTGTCCACAACATCTTGAAATCTTTCTGTGTAGCCTCAGGTACCAAGCCTTACCTGCCCTGGTAGAAAAATCGTGACACTGTGCTACACACACACTTGAGATGGTGACATCAGGAGGAAGGTGCAGGAAAAGGGAGCAAGAAAATGGGCCTAATTTGTGGAGCATGCAGGCTGACACATCTTATCCTGAAGCCTCAGTGCTCTTTGAGATTATTTATTTACTTTGCAATGCCAGTAAATGAAACACTGCTGGGCATGAATGTAGATACTGGACATTGGCCATCTTTATTCTTAACTTCTCAGATTAAAGCCTAATGCACAGTTAAGCAGGGCAAAGAGGCCACTGCCAAATAGCATGCTAATATGAGCCATTTCCAATATGATGTTTGGAAGAGGTCACCCCACTTTGAAAGGCAGGAGAATATCACAGTACGAACATAATCACAGTATGCAAGCTGACCTCACATGGAGAGCAAGAAAGACCTCATTCTCCAGGCACTCTTATACACTGGGAATCGTTGAGAATCACCTTCTGGTCTTTACAGTCCTTTTGGGTCTGGGAATGTAGGGGACTCCTTCCTGAGCCAGACATTGTCCTTATCACTTATAGGAGGCTGAGGTTTGGCTTCTATATATATACAACAGACACATGGGCACTTTCAGGATGAGTGTCTCAGTTTGGAGAAGTTTCAGACCTATGCTACACTTAGAGTAAGTCTGAAGAATTCGAGATATGTTGGATATTAGCTGTGCACAATTTGAACTTGCAACTAAAGTCCGGTGGATCTGAGATATTCAGGACATGCCCTTTGGGCATTCCCACTGTGCATAAGCAGTGAGACCAATTCTACAGTTTCAGTCCTACAGTTTCACTCTATATGATCACTCAGCAGGCATATAGATGGTGGCCACCTGCAGAGCAATCTAGATAGCAGTCTAGTCCAGCTGGGATTGTTCATCAGGCTGGTGAATACTGGAAATCAGAGACAAGCATTTTATAGCACAAAAGAGAACGGCAAAGAAAAACATAAACCCACTGTGAACTTTCCTCTCTCACATGTTAAGGGTAGATAAAATTATGACATGGAGAAAGTGAATAGGAAAAGTTTATTCATTGTTTCTTATACAAATCTAGATGACTAAACAAAATTCCCTGGCAACTAGTTTTAAACAGACAAAAATAATTACTTTGACATACACAGTTAAATTCCTCATCACAGGGTGCTGTGGAGTCCAAAAGATGAGTGGATTCAAAAAGTGATTAGACAAATCCCCAGGCAAAAAAAGTCCCAGAATCTAGGAAGACATGATAGGGAGAATGGTTCATTTCTGTATGCATTTCTGCAACACCAGTCAAAGGCAGGACACCAAGTTAAGTGGACTTTTGGTCTGATGCAGATTGTCGGTTCCTATGTTTTTATACTCTGGGAAATACCACACGACAGTGTACTAACTATCTAGACTGCATTTTGCACCATTAACTTGTTTACTCAAATATGGCATAGTAACACACTATTTATAACTCATGACAAAGTTTTCTTTGCATGCCCATATCCACTCCTGGTCAAAAGGATTGTGTTCACACCAAGCCTGATGCATGTGCAAATTTTCCAAAGGTCTCCTTATGGATCCTTCACAAGCCACAGATCTGATAGCATTTCAGGCATTGGGCTCCCTCATTTGCTCAGCTGCTGGCACTGTGAAAAAAATGATGTTCACAGGACAACGTAGCCTGTCTTGACATAGAATCAAAGCCTTTTATTAATTTCAGCTGACAGCACCTTGACAACTTATTTATCAAATCACTTCATTCTGGAAATTATTCTCCCACTCCGCCCCTGAACTAGATGAACTTTAAGGTCCCTTCCAACCCAAACCACTCTATGACACATACCCTGGTGCTTAGGGGATTGACTGGGAGGGTTGGAATGGTGATCCCCTCTGCCCTCATAGAGAGAACAACTGTACCCCATGTTCTGAGTGAATACCCTAACCCCAGGGCTTCTAGATAGAAATGTCATGTGCTTTTCCAATGGATAATTGTGAGAAGGTGTCCCTCACTCCAGAAGTGTTAGGGATGGCTGATTCTCATTAGCCAGAGCATCCAGCCCATGAAGATGAAAGATACCCTCCTCTTCACGTTCCCGCCCTGTTGTTGGTGGCAGTCCTTCGTCAGAAGGTTGGTTCCCATTCTCAGAGTCCATCCTATTCCCCATTCATTATGTGCTATATTTGCCTAACACAGCTCTGTTTCAAACACAGCTGAGACAAGCTCATGGCTGTCAAAGATGCATGGCCACCTTCCTGTTTCTCCTTCCCTTGCTTTTCCCTGTGCTCCTCCCCAGGCCCAGCACTGTAATCCTTTCCTCCCATCAGGAGGATGCTCTTCTCTCAATTGCACAGTAAGACTAATCTAAGGAGAATTGGCTTCCTTTAGGCCAGTTTTTTTCAAGCTTAAGTTGGTATTGTCCTGCCATGAGATGTACATAAAGCCTGGCTCAAGGTGAGTGAGAGATCAAACAACTCTTAACCCTTTCAATTGAAAGAAACAGTTAATTCAACACTAGCAGACTGTGAAACAACCTTTTAAGCTATTCTGGACAAGTCTAGCTGAGATCACAAGGATGGCCCATGATAGAGCAGGGAGCTGACTCTTTGCTGCTCAAGTTTTAAGCTAAAAATTAAACTACTGGTCTTCCTTGATTTTTCATCAGCTTAGTGCCTTTTCATGAGACTTATTTGCCATTTTTGCAACTTTGCCCGTGCTGGACAAACTGTGATGAGTTAAACAAACCTATTTTAATCCAATGATGAGAAATGTATGAGACTGGCACTGAAATGGGTTCATCAATGTTACTCAGCTTAACTGGAGATCAGACGCACCATGAGGAATGGTTCCAATAGAGATAGTGGTTTTTTTCTCCTTTTCATCATCCCCATCCTTTCCTCAGAGATTCCTGTCCTCACTACATGGAAGACTGAGGTGTTTGCAAAGCAGTTTGCAGTCCAGAATGTTAAAATTAACTTGCTTTGGTGTTGGTCTTCCACAGTAAACCAAGCTAGAAATTGGTTAGTGTTGCATAATAATTCTTGTACTGGAGCAGGTTGGGGACAAAGCCCACTGCAATACCTGAAAACAGAAGACCTCTTTTCCTGAGTCGTTGTCCTCACTTACCCAGATCTTTAACATGGGTGAACTGGTGGGAACATGCACCAGGGAGTTTTCAGTAACCTAATTAAATCTGAAGTGCTATATTTAGCCAGATTCGGCAACTTCAGTTCAGAAAAAGCCATAAAACCCTGGAAGAGCTGGAAAAGTGACTTCTGATTCTCCTCACATTGTGTATTAGGAACAGCACCACTAAATGCACATCAGTTATCTGGGAATGTGAGAGGTCTGTAACTCAGCCCTGAACCTGGAGAGCTGCTCTCCAATAAAGCTCGTGTAGATCAGCATAGAGGCAGTTTGGGTCCAGTCTTTTTGCTTACAGGGAAATAATTTAATCTTCCACTTTAGGACTGGGGAACCCTCCTTTCAGTTTCTCGACATCTCCAGTGGTTTAGGGAACAATATCTAGGCACAGCTACCCACATATATGGGATTGCCTGGACTCCAGTGATTTCACTGGGAGTTTAAGGTCTTTGTGTTTCCAGACCTTGGTTGCCTTAGCTCCCCAAATATAAAACTAGACATAACAGTACTTCCTGCCTCCTTGGGCTGTTTAGAGAAAAATCCTGAACAGACTGAGGTGCTTACATGTTTAGTACAGATATACTAGCCCCTAAGACAGGCAGCTAGTATAAAGCATCGAAATACATATGCTTGATTTCTACAGCCTTGCAGGCATTTGCACCTGCACAAAATGAGTACCAAATAAAAACAAAACTTGGAGTAATATCACTTGTGTACACTTTTTACAACGACAAATGACTACACAAGCTGTGAGGCACTGACAGTTGAAAATACAGGCACATCTCAATATCCAGGAGCCTCGTGTTTTCAAACATTGATCATAAACAGATCTGAAGACTCAGCCCAAAACAAAGAATATTTTATTTTCCTCTTCGGTTAATGTTTTTCTTAAGGGGGATGTGAAGAAAACCTTAATTTTATTTTGCTAATTACTTTTGAGGACACTCAAGATTCTGTGCCCCTTTTTACAATACAACTTCATGGTAGCTACTCTTCCAGTAATTATTCCAATAGGAATAAATATTCTCAGCATAATAGAATCATATTCTAGTGCAGGAGGAAAAGAGAATATTTTCTGTATTTATGGGTGTCAAAAAGAAAAAACCCTGAGAAAAGTAAGTTACATTATTGCGTCTTGTTTAACTAGTGCCCCCTCTTGTGGTTCTTTGGCAGCAATACCAAACCCCAAAACTAAAACGATGAGAAAAATAAAGGCTTTAATATAAGTTCTATTCAGAGGTGTTTTAAACAAAAGGTATAGTAAGATAGATGAAATGGTATTAGCTGCATAATCAAGAGGCGATCTATGAGCTGTCACAATTAGAGAAAGAAGCAGTGTTATGAAGACATGGTAGAAAGGATATAACAGACATGAAAATATGCTGTGCCTAGCTGTTAAAATCATTACCCTTCCCTTCTGAACTGGACTTCTTGTTCACGAGCAGCTAACTGACATTTTATTTACAACTTTTTGGAATAAACTGTTCATTTGAGTGTCTTGTCTCTCTGTCTTCATTTTCCCTCATATCTCTCCCTGAACATCTTTTTTCTTAGTTTCTGTTTCATCTGTAGCATTAGTTCTTCAGTTCCTCTGCTCTCCAACTTTCTCTTTCCCTGTTATTATCTCCACAAGCCACACAGACATCTCATCTTAGGTCCAAAACCTTGTCTTTTTTTTTTTTTTTTCTTTTCCTTGTTTACCACCCCCAGCTTGCCTTTCCATAACCACTTTTTAAACATTCTTTGCTGATGCACCACTGATTTTCCTTTCAGATTAATTGTATTTGCAGGAGCAGGTGGAAAATAACCACGAAATGATCATTTTGAAGAGCAACTTGCAGGATTCTTCATGGAGAAGTTTTAAGCCAGTGGATGTATCTTGTTCTACAGGGATCTCTGTCAACTTCTCTTTTTATGCATTTAATGTTCTTCCCTAGCGATAGCCTAAGGGTGCTTTCACTAAACAATTAATGTAAGGCATCTCCTGGGAACCTAATGGGTATTTAGCAATAAGTTCACTTCCAGTGAATTGTATAATGTGATATTTTGACAATGGATATACTGAGGTTCTTGAAAGGTGAAGTTTTCTCCAAAGAAGCAATAAAATATCTAAGAGAACTTCTGATAGCATTTTGTGGGGTGAGATAGGATAGGGAGTGGGTCAGAAGGAGTAGGTAATTTAGCAGAGTGTTATGTGCTGTTGTACAGTATGTTCTGTAATTTTAGTGTCATCCTGTAATAATGTTCACTTTCACTAATACAATGTACAAGTCGTAATCTATTAGCGAAAATAAAATTTGCTGTGACATTTGATATGAAAGCCGCTAGCAATGAAGGGTGTAGTACTGCTAGTGATATTTGTATTATGTTAATAAAAAATGATATTAACATATGAAACTAATACTAGGCAAGCAAAAGTGTTTAATATTAAGGCTTGAAATGCAGAAAGTAACACGAAATCTCCAATCCGGTCGGATAACGCTGTGTTCAGAATTACACTCACTGAGAAGACTGTAGGCAGTAAGTTTTTTGAAATGTATTCTTTAATTATTATCAAAAATAATGTTAACTGTTATCACAAAAATAATTTTTCATATTAATCCAGCCATCTAAGTACAGAAAGTATCATTTAAAATAGAAAATATTATAGGGCATGCATTCAGAATTCAGTATTTCCCTGCTAGAATTATTCCCACTGCTTAATCTAAATAAAACTGAAACTTCAAAGATGTGATGTAGGACTCTGTGGCATTTAGCTGTAATGTGACAGCTTGCTAACTGCAAGATACATACAGCAGTTTAGAATTGTGTGTGTGTGTGACATTTTTACAGAGAATGTTTTCTATAGGGTACAGCATGATATGATTTCGTAAAAAAATAAGTTGCATGTAGCAATGTATATCAAATGAGCCTTGCTGTTTCTGTGTAGTCACCTGAAGAAGAACAGGTTGGGGGGTTTGTTTTATTAATGTGCTTTTTTCTAAAAGAATAGTATTATAGTAGAACTGAATAAATTTGTGTCTATGATACGTTTCTATCAAACACATACACATATATATAAAAACAGACAAATAGAATGTAAAGGAGAGAGATTTGAAAGGAAAATGGACAATATTTTTACATTAGTTTCAAACGTTATTCCAAAAAGCAGCAGTAAAGTTTTACTTTAACCATTCATTTTTCTCATGCACAAAATAACAAACATCCTAGAAACAGTGAAACTACAAGAAACAAAGCAAAAGCAAGAAAAAAGTTCTCTTAACCCAGTTAACGCATTTAACCCAGTTTTACTGATTATACATGTCCTTTTGTTAATAAATTTAAAAATAAGAATTATTGATAAAGGTGATCTGTATTTATTGATTCACTGCAGACTTTCAGTTATGATGTACTATTGATTTTATTTTCCTTCTAAAACAGATTTTTGAAAGGTAATTTTACTCAGAGTGCAGTCTACATAATATCTAATATCAATAGCATACAGCAAATGGCTCTGGAAGTGCTTTATTTCACATGGTGGTGTCTGTTCTTCTCAGCCTTTATATTAAAATTAAGCTCATTATCATATTTTTAATTTTTTTTTTCTTTTATGTATGGGAAACAATATGTTAAGATTTAGCAAGGACATTTCTAAGCAAGGAAAGCATGCAGCTTCTCTTATTTTTTAAAAGGAGCTATTGTCATTAAAACTAATGACAATTCTAATATTTAGCATTCATTACATAAAAAAAAAAAACAAACAACAAAGCATAGCTCACATATGTATATTTTTTTGCTTTACTAAGTTTTTAAAATGTGAAAGTAAATCACAGTCTTACAGCAACCCTTATAGCAATCTCCAAGCTTCTAAAGCTGATCTGATTTCTAAACTAATATATGGTCAAAATAACACTAAACAAAACAACAAAAAATGCAGCAAGGGAAAATAACTTCAGAGGCTTTTTCGTAAGCTAGATACACAGTTATTAAAGTAGCACCCTTATGGCAATAATTTCTGTTCAATAAATGTAGCCTAAGAATTTCCAGGTAATGAATTTTAATAGCCAAAACTGTAAATAAACAGTCATTAATTTTTATGAAAAATGTCAGATTCTCTGCTGATGGAAATTGGTGTCGTTCTGTTAACATCACAAAACTCTGCTGATTTGCACATACCAACAAATTTGGCCCATTTGTCTTAAAAAACAAACACTTCTATTTGCACAACAGACGCAGGGTTGTTCCTTGCAATATAAACATTTCTCAGGATGTATTTGCAGGCTGATTTATCGGTTTAGCATTACAATGTATTGTTTTAATGTTCAGAGAGATGACTGCACTATTAATCTATGTGCTAAATACAAGTATAAATAACAGTTTATGCCCAGAGCCTGAAACCTGTGTGTATATATTCAGCTTCAGCCACTCGACCTTAATGTTCTCCTCAGAATTGCACATGAACACAGCATTTGTAGCCTTGTGCTATAACAGTTCCTTAGCTCCTTATTTCTATACAGGAAGAGCATAATCACAGTTAATCGGAGTAAATATGAAGTGTCTTAACTGCAGTCTGTAGGACTGCTCAGGATTCATATCTGAACATTTCAATTGGCATCTGGCCTTTGGGGTCTGTATTTCAGTGCAGCCTGCTTAGCCACATCGGGCTTGCTGTTCAGAAAGTATTTGACTGCCGAGAGATAACAGAGATACTTTTGTGCTTAAAATTATCTTCTTGAACTTATTTTTAGATCATCGCTCATTATGATTTTTTCCTCCTTCCTTCTTTATTCTCTACCAAATGCTACAGCCAAAATAGAGCCAAGGTGGACTTATGGCCCATTGCAACCCACACATACTAGCCTTTGGGTTCCCTCAACCAGCATCCAATGTTATCTGAGGATCTTCTTCATGGCTGTTCCCTGGAGCATTCCCACGTTCATTTTTATTGGAGACTCACTGCGTCTTTATTCTGAGTCTTCCAGAAATTAGGCAGAAAAGTGTCCCAATTCCCTCATTTCTCTACAAACCTAGTAACTTGGAGACCCACTTTACTGAGAGAACTCAAAAATAAACCTCATACCAATCTGAAGAACACTCAAAGATGTCAGCAAAGATGAATGGGTGAGCTGGGTGCAGGGCATGGTGCAGAAAACACTCCCCTATGATGGATGTTGTAGGAAAATATGAATGGGAACCACTTCAGTGGGGCTGGAAAGACTGTGAGCAAGAAGGGGCACAGCTATTAATCTGAATACTCCAAGAAGAGGAAGACCTGGGTTCTGATCAACAGATACCACCTGTACCTTGTCAGTCCACCCATCAGAACAGCCTAAGTGAGGACCAAAGTTAGCAATTTTTTTTTTTGAGAGAAGCTGGTTTTGTGGGGATTGTATGACTAATAATTTTGTAAACTTTACATGTCAGTTTGTTTTGAATTGTGTCTGGTTTTTGTTGGATAAATAAAAGATGTTGCCATTGAAAAAGAAAAAGGTCCTTGACCATGAATATTCTGCTTGTCCTCTAATTTTTTGAACAAAAGTTACACTCTCTGTGGAAAGTTGTCAGTTATTGTCTTGCTTATGAAAGTAATGCTCTTGTAATATTCCTTTACTACACGATGGAGTTAGAGACATTGTTGAACAATGCTTTTATTGTTCTTTCACGAAGCTGAAGACTGTATGTGAAATATTAAATTTAATTGCCATGCTAATCAAAAACAAGTTAACAGTTTTTCAAACCAAACCCATGTTTCATTCTGTCCATTTTTATCAATAATTAAGTACTTAAAAGTAAAAGAAACATTACTGGAATTTAAAATAAATAGATACATTGCTGCAGCTTATAAAGAGCGAAGAGACTCTTACAAATGGCCTGTATTATTTTCTCTTTTTCCATTGCATTAGAAAAGTGAAAAAAAAATGCAGATTAAATTTCTACTTATTGAGCATTTCATCCATCTGGGATTTATTTTTAAAAGACAGATGAACTACTTTCTCCATTAAACACCCTGCAAACTCCTCAGTGTTACTGACTGCAAGTTGCCCTTTTTGAGGCAACAGCATCACTTACAAGAACATAGTGGGAAGCTATTTTCTCATCTTATCAAAAATATGGAAATTTTTTAAGCTACCTACTTCCTACTAGGACTGGTACTTATGACTGGTATGACTTCTTGTCATAATGTGGCATGAAAATTTGGTCTAGTGTGATAACTTTCAGTAAATACGTGGTTCTTAACTGTAAGACCAGTTAAAACCAGTTTGAATTTTTATACTAATAAATTATAAATGTATCAATACATTTCTTATTTTACTACTAAGGAAAGGTAAAGATAAACAGTGGTTCAAAATTATTGAAAAATTACCAAATAATAGGTGCCAGAGAGAACATAAAATGTCATGAGAAAATGAGACACAGGTTTTTTCTAGCTAAGACCTGAAAAAGTAGTCTTATGCAGGTTGTTTTTCCAAAAACAGCCTTCTCAAGCTCCTAGCAATAAAAGGCTTCATGCTTTAATGGAAAATGTAAACATAAATCTGAATGCACTCCTAAGCTGTTTTATAATTAAATCTGCTTCCTTTTCCTTTTGAAGTAATTGAAGACTTTTTGAGTTTCCAGAGGGAAATGTCCCACCTTCGGTTAACCAAGGCATCAGATCATTTTCTTGAAACACAGGAAGAAAAATTCAAACACCTGGGCTGAATCAGTCTGTGCAAACACAACCTGGGTCTCCCCTGTCCCAGGTGAATGCCTTAGCCCTGGGCTATTGGCTCTTCTCCAGCATGCCTATAGCTGGACAGAAATTCTCTCTTGGACTGGAGAAACCTTTCCCAAAGAAAGATGTGTTGACAAAGTTGTTTTCCTGGAAGCTGCTTTTGTTATTGACAAATCATCATTTCCTAAATAACTGTTCTAACTAGCTCTGCTCTCCATTGTGCCTGCAGCTAAGTATATATGTAAGTTTTTCCAAACTGTCACTAAAACTGATGGCAGTCAGGGCCCTGATAGTGATATCTGTGCACTGTGACTAATCTCATTGCCTTTAATGGTGCATGTAAATTTTCACATGTCCAAAGGCTTAATGAGTTATGACTTACACTTCCCAAATAAAAGTCCATCCTGTGATAGGTCCAGTTACCCTAACTCTTAAGCTAACAGCAAACACTAAGAATGATGTCTACAAAGGCTAATACTAGCCTACAGCACTCGGTTCTGCTGGGTCAGAGGAGAGAAATACACTCTTCTGGAAGGGGCTTTCCTTAAAGGCTCCCTGAAGGAGCCTGTCTCTCTCCCTCTTTTCCTGACTATAGGACAGCTCAGAGACATCCACCTCTTCAGGACAAAATTAGCCTTTGTGTTTTCTCCCCTGGCAGATCTGTTTAGAGGCACGCACATACATGAACAGAAATGCTTTTGCTACATAACGCCCTGAGATAACCAAGTTATTACGCTTTGCTCCACCTTTAATACCACAGTTGTACTCCCAAAAAACTTCACTAGTGACAATTTAAAGGCAATTTTTACCAGGTTACATTGACTAGTACTTAATCATGACCTCTTGATTAAGTCACTTGGTTGTCTTCAAAAGGCACATGCAATTTCAAACAAAGTGATGAAAATCCAATGGAGTTCAGGAGAATTCAGGAGTAAATACAATTCACCGAACAGAATGAGTATGAAGGTGGCCTTGAGAAGTGAGCATTCTGAATGTCTGAATGTAGCAGCTCCACTGAAAAAGCTTAGCATACACAGGAGTGAGACAGTATTTAATTAGAACAGAAGACATAACTTCAGGTTCAGACTCAAAATGCTACACTGATTCACATTTCCAGTAAAATGCCATTTTCTTTTGAAGAATTGTGTGGCACTAAGATTCTGCCCAGATAGTCCTTATGCATCCAAACTTCCCCGATCAGGAAACAAATAAAATAATATTTGCTCTGAAATAACACTAATAAAGATTTCCAAATAAAATCCTCTAAGCCTCAAGAAGACTGATCTATCACTTCTTTTCTTCCTTCTTTCCAAAGTCAGTGGCCAGGTCATAAACATGCACTTCTTCAGTGAATTAATTGTGGACCTCCAAATCTCCCTTACAAGAGGAGTTTGGGAACTTTTCAGGTTCATCCTGAACTACTCTGTATGACAGAAGTCAGCCACAGGAACTACTTGAAATGATCAAAAAGGAGTTTCAGAGAGTATTTTCGCCTTTATTTCTCCTCTTCAGTCATTTGCGTTACAAGTACTCAGGAGCTGCCTTTTGCTCTGTTACACTTATACTCAATTTTTATGTATTTTTTTAATCATTTATACAAAGACAAAATGTTCATGGTATACCCAAAATAACATGCAAGCAAAATATTCCAATAGACGTTCAGCCTCCTGCAGCGAAGAACCCCTCTAAATCTGCTCCAAGAGAAATATAGATAGGCAGACAGGTAGGTAGATAATGTACTTAAAGGTAAAGATGGATTATTTTTTCAGCTGTCAACCCCACATGCTCAGATTTAGGATTCAAAAGTCAACTCATGCTCTTTCAAGCTCATGCATCTTGAGAAGCAACCAGGTTTCTGAAACTGCAATTGTTGATTGAAGTCAGTGTGCAGTTTGCCACTATCAAAAAATGGATCAACTCAAGTTAACAGTCCAGTTCATGATGCTGATGCTAGAAATGCACCAGTTCACGCGTAGTCTCAGAAATAAGTTGGATCTGCAGGGCTAACTGGAATCAAAGCCATTCCTCCATTAGGAGGTTTTGGTCAGAAAAATAAGAAGAGACATTTAAAAGTTGCTGTTATAACCTAATCAATTCCTAACCAGGACCATGATTAATGAAAAGGAGATTTCAATTCTCCCACATTGCTTGTCTTCCCTTCCAGAGGTATGTCCTTGCAACACTAATAAAATGGCCAGTTATGTGATATCTAAAAGGTCAAAAAGTTCTTTTTGAAACTAGTAAGGGGTCTTTCCCCCCCACCCCCTCTCACAATAGCAAGTACAAACTCCTGGTCACCTGCAATACTAGCTTCACCTTACTGTTTGAGAACTCTGCAAAGCACAGCAGGTTAGCAGGGTGCCAACAGCTGTCACCAAGGATGGCTGTGAAAGTGGCTTGTCTGAAACCCACATTTCCCAACATCCTTCCCCGAATCTGCAGGGATGGTGCTGCCATCTTTAACCCTCATAGTGATCACTCTTGTTTACGTCTATGACAACATGACATTTGAGGGTACACAATGCACAAATCAGATGGATAAGCCAGTTTATTGTTTCCTGACTATATCAATAATGCTATATACATGGGTTTGTGCACAGTACACAAGGCAGGAAACATTTCTCAAAAATTGTTTTGTGAAATTTGAAATGTTAATCAAAAAAAAAAAAAAAGTCACGATCATTTTGCATCCCTTGTGGTAATCCTGTGCATGTAAACTGTTTGTCACCAAATGCATACAGACATATTTTTCTGTGTCTGCAGGTAGCCCACCCAAAATACAAAGAAAAATGTTCTTGAGAGTAAGAGCTGCCTGCATAAGTACTTACCGAGTCACCCAGTAATTTATACTTATAAAATGTCACTAGCTACTGATGAGCAATATTTTGGCTTGAAGGATGAGGCTTTGAGCAACCTGGTCTAGTGGAGGGTGTTCCTGCTCATGGCAGGGTGTTGGAACTAGATGGGCTTTAAGGTGGCTTCCAACACAAACCCTTCTGTGATTCTATGATGAAGTCAATGGATTTAGGGAAAAAAATCCCAAGATGTTCTAAATAAGTTGGAAATCTGCAAAGGTTGGAGTGCTTCTTATCCATTTCCCAAAGCTCCTGTGTCATACAACAGGCTTCTGCAATGAACATGTGTTCTGAGTACAAAATTGTATAGCACAAGTGAAACAGAAACATGAAGGCCAGATCAAAGCATAATGAAATTAACTTCATATTAAATACTCCCAGGGATATATGACTCATCAATGTGTCTAACACAGCAAGAATACTCTTTTATAAGGCAATGTAAAACTGGAAAATAATCTATTGCCTTCCTTCAAACTTTTTTTTGAATACTCTATGTTGATGCGGGGAAAAAGTCTGGTAATAATTAGAACAGCAATATATGTATGTATGTATTTATATGTATTAACGTACAGCTGCTTAGCAAATGGACCCTGGGGAGATTGACCCTATGCAACTAAACTTAGATCTCACCATTTTAAAATCTTTGTTTTCAAGTAGGACTTCAGTACTATCGTAACCATCTAAAAGCTAGGCATCCAAACTGGAGATTATTTTTTCTTTCTTCATTTTAGCTCCTTCTACATGACTGGAAAAATATGAACTTGAAGAAGCTGTTCGCTCCATAGTAAGTGCGATTTCTGGAGGCCATGAATTTCTCAGTGCCTACAAAGGCAACTTAGAAGGTTAGCTTAGGCTTAATACTTACCTTTTAGATTCCTGGAGTTAAGTGAGGTGACTCTGATGATTGAAGCTTTATATTTTATGAAAGCTTTATGCTTTTTGAAAGCTTTATGAAAGTCAGCTGTGCTATATAATGACATAAAGTAAATAAATAAATAAATAAATACGTGAACCCAGTTTTGCAGGATCACATTCTTTTATTCTTTCACTGTTGCCCTGTCTTCATCCTTATTCTTCAGTTTAAAACTGTTCTTTTTCATTCCATGATTTTGTCTGTGGAAGAAAATTGTGCTTTAGTTTGTTTCTTGAAGAGAAAAAAAGGCTTATATGAGGACACAGTGTATGAATGTGTTGTCTCTGTTTTTGGCCCTGTGCCTATAACTTTGAATCCATTGACCAATTTCAGCGAAGCTTGATATCAGCCTACAGATCTTAAAGATGTTAAATCCAATAAGTTTCTTAACTGTGAGTGACTCTACTCCACAAAAAGACCCTAACAAGGTTACTTTTTTATTAAACACTAAGAGAATCCAACCAGAAGTTTCTCATTCTTTAGTTTGGCACTTGATTAAAGTCTTCTTTATTTTGCATGTCTAGTGAACTCTGCAGAATAGTAATACGTTTTTGCTAATGATAGTATTTGTTCTTTGTTGTTTTTTGGGGGGATGGTAATAAAGGGTCCACTATTAAATTCATCATTAGCTGAAGGAACTGAGGAATCTTGAAGGTTTGTCATGTATTTGCTGAAAGTAGCTATACAAACCTTTGGATTCTGTTTTACAGGGATTTGCTTGCCATGCCCACCACAAGGTGTAGACTTGATACCCTGAAGGCTACACAAAACAAATAATAAATAACAATGTTATGCTGCTTTGATAGATGTTTTAGCTTTTCAGCTTGAAAAATCCTACCTTACACTTGTCTGTTTCTGTTTATTACAGAGTCTGTAATAAAAGACAGTTGACAACTGGAGAACAATGAGTGTATTTTTTGAAGTTTTAATAACTATTTACATTAGACCTGTCTCAGTGTAACAAGTGCTTTAAAATCCCTACCGTGAAAGCAAATTTGATTGCACAGAGTATTTTTCAGAGAGAAAAAGGGAGGGAAGGAGAGAAGGAGGGTGAGAGACCAAGCTGACAGGAAAGAGGGAGGGAGGGAGAGAGGGAGAAAGAGATGGAGGGAGGGAGAGAGGGAGGAAGGAAGGGGAAAAGGAAAGAAGGAAGAGAGGAATCCTGTATTTTTCCAAATAACTTAATAATGAGAAATTAGGGCTGTCATGCATTCTCCATGTCATTGATAATCATACTTTGAACTGTACTTTTTCCTGATATGTTCTCTTTTTCAATCTGGAAATTTTGTGTTGTAGAAGAGGAAATCTAGCAAACTTTCTGCAGTTTCCAGTGTCAGACATTCAATCAGAATATGTTTTCTGACAGTGTTCCAAAGCCACAGTATGCAAATAAATTGCGTATAATGTGATGCAACAACTCCAGCAAGGTTTGATTACAACAGACTGTCTGTGCATTTGTTGGCCAGTTTGCAGGACTGGTGCCAAGGCTGAGATGCATCTTGATCTCCACACAACGCTCCTGGGTCTATATTCCTATCTGGTCTATATTGCTACCTGGTATATTAAGAATGAATGCAAATAAGTTCTAGCCACAGTCTGCAGCAAGTCCTCTTGATTTCAATGGGACAATGTGCATACATGTTCTTTAATGTGTACACAGAAATGGTTTTTTTTATATAGGAAAAGCAGATGAGGTGTCTAATGACAGATAATTTAGAGTGATAAACTGGCCCAAATAACAGACTCTATAATTTTTCCATCTACTTTGCTTCTGTGGAAGAGAAAAATAATTTGTTGGTGCTGCAGGTTATACGACTCATACAGATATCTCTGCCTCTGACCAGCACAGTAGAGCAAAGATAGCCTTTTAATTCTGTACATAGCTGTTTCTGGAAAAGGAGGTATGAGAATTTGTGGGTTAATGTGTCTCAAATAAGGTTTTTTCTCCTGGAAGCAATAGTGACCACTCCTATAGCTCTTCCAGGTAACAGCAGGGAGCTGCTTTCCCAGTTCTACTTCTAATCCTAGATGCACTTTTTTCGCACCAGCTCCACTTGAATTACTCTACTGAATAACCTTGGACTGGCTTTACAGGCATTGTTTAATTTGATAATAAAACCCATGATTTCTAGTCTGAAGGTGGCAATTAGGCAGAATCTTAGTTCAGAAGGACTCTTCTGGTATGGCCGTACAGACCAGGCTACCCTGTTTCACAAGCAGGTCAAGATAAAGAAGGTAGGATGCACTCCATGTTAAAAGGCATGAAAAGGTATGGAGTTTAAATACAGAACAAGAAAGACTATAGGAAAATGAGTAGGAGGAAATCAGGAAGATGGGGTATGTAGGCAATTCTGGTACTTCAATCTCAAAGACCATGATTAATAGATTAAAGGCCAGAGGGACCACTGTGAAAATTTACCTTTACCTCCATTGAACTTCAGGGAACTCTATTTTCTGCTGGAGTGGAGTCAAAACTGTTGCAATTGGTACACGTTTGCATAGCATCAGGGTAAATCAAGCTTGATACAAAGATTCCCAAGGTATCTTTTCCAAGTTGGTGTAATTGCCTTTTACTGTGTGATGAAAGTTGTTATTTCTCCATCTAATGGTGTTATGAGAACACTGAAAGCAAATAGGATTCAGGAAAATATGTGCAAATAATCCATTTGTGTTGACTCATGTTGTTGCTTGGTTTTGTATTATTGCTTTGTATATCCAGCATGTGTTTCCTTGTTGAAAAGAAAAATGAAGATTAATACAGGGCCTTGGAAATCTGCTTTCAACATGGTAACCTAAGATGTGTAATGTAAATTATTATATAGTTTGCATACAAGATAACATCGCTGAATTTTCATTTCAGAGAGAAACATTGTATCTCTGTAAGGATTTATGCAACTCGATCTATAAAGGATATAAATGTCTTCCACATTAAATGCATAATAGGAAAGTGAGTTTCATAGCATTATTATTCTTTGCTGTTATTATATTGTTATGATATCAAGCACTTCTATCATCTGTGCGATACAGGAAAATAAATAAAAGTCAACACAGTTGAGAGACAATTATGACTTCTTGGCCTTGATTTTGCAAAGGATTTAAGCACATTCCTGGAGTTAAGCAGAGCAGTGATCCTGTAGAAAGAATTATTCATGTGGTTAAAACTAAATAGAAGTGCTTTGCTGAAGTGTGGCCATGATTTCTGTTTTACAGACTGAAAACTGCACTCCAAGGTTACTTTATTTTATTTCAGCCACAAAATTCCTGCTGAGTTCAGGGGGACGGGAACCTGGTTCACTGAAGATGCTATGCAATTTGCTTATGGCTACAAAGAGAATACTAAATAGCAGTCTGGGCTATGCTAATGCTGGCAGTAAGGGTGACTCAAGCTATTATGAAACATTCCTTTCAACAGCGCCCATGTCTTCCAGCCATGAGATACCATCACATGTCATATGCCTCAATAAAATCCTGGAAGGAACTTCTGAAGTGGACAATGGTGTATTTAAGATTAGATGGGGACTACATCCTGAACCACTCCCTAAAGGCAGGAATCCATTTGCCTTGCAGGTGAATGAGGAAAAGCAAGGTCGAATGACAGGGGAAAAAATAAAGTATGTCTGAAGACTTTCAAATGAAGGAAGTCAGGCAGATAAATTACAGCTGTCAGCAAAATGGCAGGGAAACAATGGAGTGAATATGAATTCAACAGGACATTTAGGACAATGGGAAGTAAAAGCCAAACCTATTGGAAATGCCACAAACTGAGCTGTGCTGTCTTACACTCATGCTCAAATGTGCCCAATGGGTTGCATGGCTTGGACATAGATCCAGCCTTGTACACACAGAAACACTGAAGCAAATGTATATCTTTATAGTTTGAAGTGGGGGTAAGATTTTCCAGAACTGGACCCATAGTCTGCATTCAGAAAATATGCTGAATATAATGCAATGCCTCAAGTGCAGGGTAATCCTAATGCCAGGACTGCACAGTCATTGAGGACTGTATATGTCACCAAAAGCATTCCTCACTTGGGTGAAACCTGTTTTATCTGATTTTCTGTGTATCTTTCTTTAATTTATTTCTCTGTATTTTATATGTCTAAAATCTGTATGTGTGATTTAGGCTAGTCATATTCTAAAAACTCTGGAAAAAGACGTGTTTCTCCAGAGGATGTTTCATCACACTGGTTTTAGAATCAATTTCTGAAAACATCTCATGCTCCACCGACCGTAAAGAGAACTCAGATGACAAACCAGAATGGGCAAGTAATTTATAGATGATTGAAGTTCAGTGTTACAAATCCCACCCACTGAGTTTATAGATAAGTATATAAAAGTACCAAATAGCTTGTAGTTTTAGAAATTTATGTTATTTTTCTTACTGTGATTTAAAAAATACAATAATTAATAGTTTTTTGTCAAGAAAGTCAACTTAGATATTTCTTCTAGGCTGTTTTCTATCAAAGCATCTGCACTCTCCTCTTCACTGTCTTCTTCACTAGACCTCTAGAAGAGTAGTATCCTATGAACTATCTTCTTTAGCTTGAATGTGCACCTAGCTAAAGCTCAGAGAAATATTGAAATGCTTCTTTCAGCCTATCACCTTACTACAATTTGGATCATTTCCCTGGTCTTTTTATTCCTGATGCTCTTTTGTCCTGCTTTCTCTGCAGCTGATGCTGTCATGGCCAGGGACTTCGGACCCTTGACTGAATTTTTGTCAATGGCTCCCAAGTTTATCTCCAGAAAAAGGGCACAGCAGAATGAATTCCTCTGTTGTGTTGCAAGGAAGTGGAAAGGTTTAGGGATGGAAAGAAGCTAACTTTCCTTTCCAGCCAATAAATATAAACATTTGTCAATGTTCTGTTCTCTGAAGGGAAGCCACTAGCATTACTTTTGCGAGTAGAAAATTATTTAAACATTGCAGCAATACACCACCCCCATCCCCCTTGCCCAGACTCTGGTAGGGCTACACATATCAAATACATGTCCACTGTCAAGTGGCCTAGAGCACCAAGATGGTACGTTTTCATTTGCCTGCTGTAGGAGTGATTTTGATTTTTCTTATGCAGCTGGTAGTAGACAACACTGCAGGGACCACAAATACACAGACAGGGGTCTCATCCCTGCTTTGTCTGTTACCAAATGCAGGGTGAGTTCTTTAGCAGGAGCGGTGAGCAAATTTCATATCAATTTCTGTGGGCGTAAGTTAACAGAAAAACAAAACCTTTCTGTACAGACTCCTCTTTGCCTTTTCCTACTACAGTTAAAAGGAAAAGTATGAACTGTATCTGTCAACAATATTTCAGCATGTGGGAAGTCCTGTTTCCTTCCTGGGAACAGAGCACACTGCTTGTCTCTTCCAGCATGGGTCACTGGGAAATTCTCTGTGATGGTAATAGTGTAAGCCATTATGGGTCTAGCTCAACTGGGATTTCTTCGGTTCACCTAATAGTATTGAAATTAGAAACTATTTTCCTTGGACACAGATTTTCCTTTTTTCTATTGAAGATATTGTTTTATTTGCTATTTCATTATTATGATGCTGAAATATATTCTCCTTCAGAACAAGATTGCTTAGAGAGGGTGATGACGGTGTTCTGATATTGAATGACATGGTCGTTTTGCTAAGATATTTGTAAGTCTAAGCTGTTTAAACAGTAAAGATTTTAATATGATTTTTGAGTTCTATGCCCTCATTAGTGTTGCTAGTTAAGAAGTGATACTCATGTGAGATGTGTGAACAACGAAATAAACCCAAATATAGTGTATTTTATAAAAGGAATGTTTGACAAACAAAAATAACAAAAAAGGCCAGACCCTATTTAATCTCAGTCTTGACTGATTGTCAACACATTGTCTGCTATAAACAGTATTTGTGGAGAATTTCAAACTGTTTGCAGATCATCTACTCTGGTTTTGAAGATGCTTCTGGTTATGTGAAAGTATTTGCTGTGTCCCTTGAATTAACTATTTTCATTGCCCATTGTCACTTTTCCAATAATTGCTTTTAGCTATTCACTGTTGCAGTGTGTTATTAATAATGGAAATCTGTTGCCACTTGTCCTAGTGTTATGCGAAAGCATTCTAACAATTTGGACAATACTAAAATTGGGCTACAAAATTTGGTAGGATTCTAAAGAAATTGCATTTCTCAACAGGGAAAACTGTTCTCTTGACTTAAAGGATAAAAAAGTCTTGTTGCTGTCTGTAACTCAGATATCATTTTTTTTAATTAAATTCTACATGGTTTCTGAAAATTTATAAAATTATTCTCAATATTTACTAAAGGTCAGAGTTATCATGAAATTAAACTTTATAGTGGGATTCCAGTACTTCTTTATACTGACCACAGATACATGAAAATAAAAGCAGAACAAATCACAGAGGAACAGAAAATGAAACAAAGCTTTCCAAACCAATCTATACCTGACATATTGGTGTCAAGGTAGAGGCTCAATTCACTTTTTGTTTTAGGCTTTGTTCATGGCCCTGAAATGTGGTATTAAGGCTCTGTCTGTCAGGTCTTGTGTTTGTAAGATGCAGCAAGAGACTTGGAAGGAGGAGGCCAGTCACAAAAGTCTTGCAGAAGAGGTGGAAAACAGATTCTTAGCAGTAGAAATAAAGAGGGAAAAAAAGATGAGATGGGAAAGCAGCAAAAGCAATTATCACCTGGTGGGGAACAGTCCTCATTTGGTCACTCTGGGGTTTTTACATTTACAAGGCCTTTTCAAGTTTTTTCTTCCTTTTTATCTATTTTTTTTTTTATGTACTTTCTTTCCTCTTTATCATGACTTGTCTGCTCTGTAGTTTTTCTCATCATAACTGAAGACAGTACAAGAAAATAAAGAAGTGTTTTCTGCTTTGTGGTCATCAGTGTTTCCGCATTCAACCTCCAAAAACACCTAGCTGTCTCCCTTTCTGTCTCTTCCCTGTCTTCTACACAAGTTACTTTTATATTTCTATTATATATTATTCTCCAGGCAATGATGATCAATAGATCATGTCTCACTTTACTGCCATGCTCAGCAATGGGGTTAACTAAACCGTGTTCTCATTCCTTGACCCAGACACAGTGACTCAGCTTTTACTTAGTTTGTTCCTTCTCCTTCTACTTTGAAATATACTCACAACATTTTCCACATTCCAGGCTTAGTTATTTGTCATTCTTTAACTTTTCATCATTTACTGAGCTTTAAAGTCCAATTGTGAAACAAGTGGTTGAGTTAAAATCCATAAATAAATGCCAGAATTTTAAGGAGAAAATGGAACACAATAGATGGACATTTTAACAATCACAATTTTGGCAAATGATATTTGAAAACAAAAACAAAATGCTAGTTAAGAATAGATGAAAGAAGCCTTGTCAAATCCCAGTGAGCATAGGCAACTTTCACTGCATTGAAATTAGAGCAGAACAAGATGCTCTTTACAACATTTAGCTTAAACATAGTTATAGAAACAAACAGAAAACACCTGAGTACCGTTTTCCAACAATAGATAAAGAAATATCTGTAGGGCTATAGTTCAGGACACCTGGTTCAGATGGCTAGCATCATCTAGGGTGTCTAGAAAAAAACACACAAAAGTTAACATCGGTTACCAGAGCACACAGTTTTCTACCATCACCAACATTTGCCTGCTTCAGGTTGGAGAAAGCCAGCAGATTGCCTTTTTACACCAACTATCTTCCAGAGATCACTTTGTTCTGTTTCAAATGAAACTAGCAGAAGGCAGGAACAAAGCACACAAAAGGAAGTTCATTACACAGTCTGCAGTTAAGCTGAGAGCCTCCTTACCGAAGGATGTGGTGCATGGTTAAGTCTTTAGCATCGGTTTGCAGGAAGATGGGACACATTCATAGGTTACTGAACACATCAAAAACATGTCTGGCTTAGAGAGTTCTGAAGCTACAGATGGTTAGAGGCTGGGAAAGAAGCTGGAGGAAATATGATATGTTTGCCCTGTTTTTATGGCTCTTCCCTGGGCATCTGCTTTTCGACAGCTGTCAGAGACAGCATGCTGAGATAGATGGTGAGATTCAGTAAAATCTCTCATGTTCTTATGATCTTAGTGGAACTCAGACAGAATAATCTGACTGTGAATTAGCTGAGCATTGCTTGTACCTCTGAACTGTTGAAGGATGGAGTAGTGCTCAGGGGGTACTTTAGGCTTCTCTAATGTAGACATCTACATCTGCCCTAGAAGGAAACAGACACATTCAGGCTTGATTCATTTGACCTACTTGAACGCTCTACTTTTGGTGAGACCAGTTACAGCCTCAAGATACCTATTCCTCTCCACTGACCACAAAAGGAGCCCAGGGTAAGTAGCTCAGAGGTAGATATTTAGATTTCAGACATCAGCATAACGTTAGATTAATTCTATCTGGAGTAACTTTCCAATTATTTGGAGGCATTTGAGTCCTATTTTGAGAGAAAGAAAAATAACTGCAAAACAAATGAATCACTGATTCCCGCCCCATCCCAAAGAGCCATGATTCAACCCACAGATGATATGTGCTACAAAATGAGGCAACATTTGCATTTAACAGTCATATAGACAGAAGGTCTAAATGCCCATACATTTTACAGTGCAATAATTTTTTCCACAATGGCCAACATGTTGGCAACAACAAGCAGAGAGTACGTTAGACTCACACGTTCTACAATGGACTAACTCTAAGAGTTACAATGGTCATAATTTCAGGCATTGTCATTCAAGTCTAATATTATTGATTTACTGCAATATATTGTCCCATACAACTCAGCTTTAAGGAGTGAATGACATACATCAGGATCAGCCCAAACCACTACAATTGGATAAGAAAAAAACCCAGTTTTTAGGGCCTAATTGAAAAATCTCCATCTTCATATATCTCTACACCTGTCTCTCAAAAATGGCCCCAAAACAGATGCCTTGAGCAGAATAGAAGATAGAACAAGGCTAAATTGTACTCCCCTTGAGTACTGTTGCATCTTTCACCAATTCGTGGCCAATAAAATTCGTGACTCGTGTTATCCACACATTAGGAAATCCCTATGGATTTCTCCTCTGCGAACTTTCCCAGCCTTGCCGTGAAGCCATATAAATATTTAACATCCAATTAACATCAGGTACTTAATAGAGATGCCTAGATCCCCTTCTCTAGTTGGAGAGAAGAGTTCTTCTAGATTGAAACTCAGAACTACATATGGGAGCATCTTAGAAATAGTCTGTCCCCTGTAGCCTCTCTCTATCACCTCTAGGAGTCAGCATGCCACGCTTAGATAAATACCTGGTGAGTTTTGGCTACCAGTGTTATGTGAGATGAGACTCACACTTCATTGACGTCTTTTCATTAATTACTTTCCCTGAGCTCACAGTTTAGGCATCAGGATCTTCCATCTCAAAAATAAAAT
Source organism: Rhynochetos jubatus (assembly GCA_027574665.1). Lineage (NCBI taxonomy): Eukaryota > Metazoa > Chordata > Aves > Eurypygiformes > Rhynochetidae > Rhynochetos > Rhynochetos jubatus. The sequence continues at coordinate 120,906,098 of CM050650.1, forward strand.
CTCCAAAAGAAAATTGCTGCATGCACATAATTAATGTCAAGGAGTGGCAATTTCTGCTGGTTTATCTGGCAACTTTTCCCAACTATGCTTGAGACTTCAAGTTTCACGTTACACATACCGTACCTTAAATCACTGTTGTTCAACAAGGGTAGTTCCAATGCAGATCTGTAGCAACAGATCATTTTAATGGCAATTATTAATCACTGTAGACAAAGTGTGAGTACCATGACACTTAGTATCTAAGATCACTTTCCTTTCTCATCCTACCTGCCCCTTCCCCCCCTCCTCCTGTTTTTTTATATTCAGTTTCTCTTTCAGGTGATCTTGCCACACATTTACTGACTGGTGGTACCTAGACACCTTTGCAACTTGATCCAAACTCAGATGAGAAACTGAATGACTAGAAAAACAATACTTCACTAGAGGGAACTTGTAAACTTTGAATATACAAAGTGGAGAATTCAAATACATTTCCCCACCATAACGGATGACATTTTCAAAAAGTGTCTCTGATGAAGCTGTAAAAGGAGATTTTTAATAGAATAGAATAGAATAGAATAGAATAGAATAGAATAGAATAGAATAGAATAGAATAGAATAGAATAGAATAGAATAGAATATTTTCAGTTGTAAGTGACCTACAATGGTGTTCATGGCTGACCAAAAGTAAAACAGGTTATTAAGGGCATTGTCTAAATGACTTTCAAACTCTGACAGGCTTAGGGCATCAACCATCTCTCTAGGGAGCCTGTTTCAGTGTTTGACCACCCTCTTGGTAAAAAAATACTTCCGAATCCCAAGTATAAACCTCTCCTAATGGAGCTTTGAGGTTCCCATGCATCCTATTACTGGATACCAGGGACAAGAGATCAGTACCTCCCTCTCCACTTTCCCTCCTCAGGAATCTGTACAGAGCAATGAGGTAACTCCTCAGCCTTCTTTTCCCCAGACTAAACACGTCTGAAGGCTTTAAGCACTTCTCATTCGGCATTCCTCCCAGTCCTTTCACCAGCTTTGTTGCCCTTCTCTGGACCTATTCAAGGACCTTCATACCCTTCATAAATCGTGGGGCCCGCAGCTACACACAGTATTCAAGGTAAGGCCTCACGAGCACTGAATACAGAGGGATAATCTGATTATGCTGTGTTGATGCAACCCAGGATGCAGTTTGCCCTCTTGGCTGCTAAGACACACTGCTAACTCACATTAAGCCTGTTGTTAACCAACACCCCCAAATCTCTTTCTGCAGGGCTGCTCTCCAGCCACTCCTCTCCCAGTTTCATAAAATCATAGAGCTATAGAAAAGTTTAGGTTGGAAGGGACCTTAAAGACCATCTAGTTCCAACCCCCCTGCCATGGGCAGGGACACCTTCCACTGGACCAGGTTGCTCCAAGCCTCATCCAGCCTGGCCTTGGACACTTCCAGGGATGGGGCACCCACAGCTTCTCTGGGCAACATGTCCCGGTGCCTCGCCACCCTCTCCAGGAAGAATTTCTTCCTGATATCTAATCTAAATCTACCCGCTTTCAGTTTAAAGCCATTACCCTTTGTCCTGTCACTCCCTGCCCTTGTAAAAAACGCCCCTCCACCCTTTTGGTAAGCCCCTTCAGGTACTGGAATGTGATATAAGGTCTCCCCAAAACCTTCTCTTCTCCAGGATGGACAACCACAACTCTCTGAGCTTGTCTTCACAGGAGAGGTGGTCCAGCCTTCTGATCATGCTTGTATCCCTCCTACAGGACAACACTGTAACCCCATCGTAGAAGGTCACAAAATTTGTTAGGTATGTTTTCCCCTTAGTGAAGTCTTGTTGGCTTCACCTCTTTCACTTCCATGTGCTTTATCACGGTTTCTAGGAAGATTTGTTCCATGATCTTGCTGGTCAGAGAGGTGAGACTGACCTGTTGTTCCCTGGGTCTTCCTTTTTCCCTTTTAAAAAAGGAGGGTTATGTTTAACTTTTTGCAGTTAGTCAGAACTTCACCAGACTGCCACGACTTCTAGACTATTATAGATAGCGGCTTAGCAACTTCATCTGCCAGTTCCCTCAGTGCATGCAGCTGCATCTCATCAGGTCCCATGGACTTGTGCATCTTCAGATTCCTTAGACGGTCTTGAACCTGATCTTCTCCTGCAGTGAACAGTTCTTCTCTCAGTCCCTGCCTTTGCCTGCTGTGACTTGGATGGTGAGGCTAGAGCACTTGCTGGTGAAGACTGATGCAAAAATATCATTGAGTACCTCAGCCTTACCCATATCCCAGGTAACCACGTTTCCTGTTTCCTTCTGGAGAGGGCCCACATTTTCCTTAGTCTTCTTTTTATCACCAACATACCTGTAGAAGTCCTTCTTGTTGCACTTGACACTCCTGGGCAGATTTACTTCTATCAGGGTTTTAACTTTCCTAATCTGATCCCTGGCTGCTTAGATCATGTCTGTGTATTCGCCCCAGGCTACCTGTCCTTCCTTCCACCCTCTGTAGGTTTTCTTTCTGTGTTTTTGTCCAGGAACTCCTTCATCCCTGCAGGCTTCCTGGATCCTGACTTCTGCTTTGTTGGGATGCATCTCTCCTGAGCTTGGAGGAGGTGATCCTTGAATGTTAACCATTTTTCTTGGGTCCCTCTTCCTTTCAGGGCTCCATCCCATGGTACCCTACCAAGCAGATCCCTGAAGAAGCCAAAGCATGCTCTCCTGAAGCCCAGGGTAGTGAACTTGCTGTGTGCCTTCCTCACTGCACTAAGGACCTTGAGGTTCACTATTTCATGGTTGCTGCAGCCAAGGCTGCCCTTGAGCTTCACATTCCCCACCAGCCTCTCCCTGTTGGTAAGAACAAGGTCCAGCATGGCATCCCTCCTCATAGGCTCCTCTATCACTTGGAGAAGGAAGCTGTAACCAACACATTCCAGAAACCTCCTGGCTTGCTTGTGCCCTGCCATGTTGTCCCTCCAACAGATATTGGAGTGGTTGAAGCCCCCATGAGGATCAGGGTTTGTGAGCATGATGGTGCCCCTAACTGTCTATAGAGGGCCTCATCCACTCAATCTTCCTGGTTTAGTGGCCTGTAGCAGAGCCCCACTATAATGTCTCTTGTCCCTGCTCTCCCTATAGTCCTGACCAATAAGCTCTCAGTCAGCTCCTCACATGCACTCCAGCTGGCCGCTGACATAGAGGGTGACACCCCTATGGGAATCTGATTTCTATAAACTGTAAAAGTCATGTCTTAGACTCAAAAATAACTGATTTTTTCTTACAGGGAAGTGAGGCGGCAAGAAGGAACAAAGAAAAGAAGGAAACAGTGCTGCTCAGGACATTTTGGTTGTGGGGTTTTTTTCCACAACATAACTGACATACTTAACTATAGGATTCATGAGGAGCTGTAACAATAATTAGCACATTTCACCATAAACATGTGGTACCAAATGAATTGTCCTGCCAGATTCATGCCAAAGGCAAGTTGACCCAGCTGTCATATAATCATCCAGTCTGAAAGTGGGGGAGCCAGTGTAACTAATCCTGATGCTGGCCATACTGCTGTCTTTGGCTACAGAAACTAGAATGTCTTGCCGACACTACTCATGCCGTCTTGCATGGATCACTGGCCCTTTTTGGTAAAGGATTGTATTCTTATGCATGGGAATGGATTTACCCAAACATCTGAAATTTGACTGCATGCCAAGAATATTGATAGCAGTTTGTCTTTCGGGGGACAATTTTGGTATACATGTGTGTGTGAATACAGCACCTTTTCCCATGGAATATTGGCAGGGAATTTAATATTTTTCTGTTAAAACACTGAGTATGGATATTGTTATTATATCTGGATATATACCCATAAAAGAGGGAAGAATTATATTTTAATTTTATTTGGATTTTAAATGGTTTACAGATATACTGAAGAGTCACAGAGTCTACTCTCTGAGGTCACTGGTAACAGTCTGGCCACATCCTTTTAAAACAGTGACAACACCTAAACTATCTGCTGAGAAAGATCTCTAGCCCATGTTAACTTTTGATCATGCCTAGGAATTATTTCAGAGACTGCTAGCTGGATCAGGCCGAAATGATTCTTTAATAATTAAATAGTACAGATGACCAAGTTCCAGTGTTTAGGAATGAACCCTGGCTCTGCTTTATATGTTGGTATAGGTGCCAGATAAAACAGAGCTGGGCCAAATAAAATAGTTTCAAAGGCACAAGGGAAAAAAAAAGTACTTATGTTTGGATTTGTATGTACAAAAATTAAACACTTTCTTCTCACACTTTATGTTTTCTCAATGACTATCTCCTAGCATAAAGACCCACCGGAATGCAGATTAAAATGGTCATAGCTCGCTACACTGAAATGTCCTCACCACATTGAGATGCCAAACAGACTATCTGTGAGTTACTAACCACAGCTGAACACCATCCCTAAGAGAACACAGCACAGTGACAATTGCTATCAACAAAATTACAGGTTCCACCTGCATCTGGGAGCCCATTCCCAGGCTCTTGTTATAGGTACAAGGGACTCTAAAAGTAGAATCATAGAATCATAGAATGGTTTGGGTTGGAAGGGACCTTAAAGATCATCTAGTTCCAACCCCCTGCCATGGGCAGGGACACCTTCCACTAGACCAGGTTGCTCAAAGCCTCATCCAGCCTGGCCTTGAACACTTCCAGGGATGGGGCATCCACAGCTTCTCTGGGCAACCTGTGCCAGTGCCTCACCACCCTCTCTGGGAAGAACTTCTTCCTGATATCTGTTGTGGTTTAACTCCAGCTAGCAAAACACCACGAAGCCGCTCTCACAAAATCCCCCTCCTCCAGTGGAAGGGAAGAGTCGGGGAAAAAGAAATAAGGAAGCTCGTAAAATTGAGGTAAGAACTATTTACTAATTAAATCTAAATCAATATATACAGGTACTACTAATAATAAATAATTAAAATAGTTGAAAATGAAACATATAGTACATTATATACAATATGATACAATATCATACAATTTCCCACCATCCACTGACCAAAGCAAACCCAGATGTTGAATGATGAAAATCAGACCCAGAGAGCCCGAGGACCACAGCCCAAGAGCAATCGCAGCCCGAGAGCCGAGGCCTGAAGGCCGGAGCCCGGGAGCCTACACAGCAGATTCTGAGCAAACCTTACCACTGATAACACGGCCAGAAAACTCAAAACAATCCACCAGCTCCCACACAAATGAGCCAGCACAGGAGTTGGCAAAGCTGCTAACGCAGGAGGATTAGCAAGTGCCTGGGAGTAAATGAGCAAGGGAGTAAGGGAGAGAGAGAAGGGAAGAGCAATGGCTACCCCTTCCCCACCCCAAGAGACCGGAACATGATGTACTATGGGATGAAATACTTCCTTGGTTAGTCTGGGTCAGCTACAGTATCCGAAGTGGACAAAAGGCCCTGAGTTCAGTACAGGCCATCCCCAGCACCAGCTGAGGCCTTATCAATGTTTTCACTCACTGTCCAGGAACACAGTTCCCTGGCAACCAGAGTAAAGGGAGTTAACCTTTTCCTGACTGAACCCAGCACATACCAAATCTAAATCTCCCCACTTTCAGTTTAACCCCATTACCCCTTGTCCTGTCACTACAGACCCTTGTAAAAAGCCCCCCCCCCAGCTTCCTTGTAGGCCCCCTTCAGGTACTGGAAGGTTGCAATAAGATCTCCCCAGAGCCTTCTCTTCTCCAGGCTGAACACTGAACTTCCCCAACTCTCCCAACCTGTCCCCATAGCAGAGGTGCTCCAGCCCTCTGAGCATCTTCGTGGCCTCCTCTGGACTCTTTCCAACCAGTCTATATCCTTCTTATGTTGAGGGCTCCACAGCTGGATGCAGTACTCCAGGTGGGGTCTCACGATGTAGTAGGTGCAGTCCATCTCAAAAAAGGGCACAGAAAGCAATATGGGAAGTAACATATTTGTCCACTATGTGATTCTTAGCTTTCCTATATATAACAATAAACTTGGTTAGGTTTTTTTGTGGAATATCTATAGTTCTTGTTAATATTTTTGACAAAAAATAATTCTATTGAAATATGAGTGCTTTCCACCCTTGGATCACAAATTATGAGTTCCAGTAATATTACTGGTTACCTTTCCCACTGCAATAGCAGAAAGAGGCCTTAAAAAGGTAAGAATTCACTGTGAGAACTTCTGTAGAGACACAAAGTTAGTTATAGGCCCTTCTTTCAAAGGATCTGCAGTCAAAAGTATTTTTCTGGATATACGGAACTGTTCTTTTTCACAACACCTCTCTGTCTTATGTATATTAAGGTAAAAATGTCAAGTGATTTTTCATGTCTCAAATCATAAGTGAAGGAGAAGGGGAAGAAAGACCAGAAGGAGAAGAAAGAAGAAGAAAGGAGAAAGAAGGAGAAAGGAGGAGAAAGGGAAAGGCATTTTATCTGCTTGTTTTCTGTCAGTGATGTGAGAAGGGTTTCAGATTAAATTAGGTACCTCAGTGATATCTATCCTGTGTAAGTCAAGCTTCTAGCCTTTCTCTGCTATCAGTGGAGAGGGATAGGAACCCACAGAATGTGTATCATTTCATCTGTTCCAGCTACCTCTATTAGGAAGGACCAAATAAATTTCTGGAGGTGTCTGTCTCTCTCCATTGGTGTTCTCTATACTGATAAAGTTAATCTAACTAATTTCCTTAGCCTAGAGCTCAAAATCCATTTTAGAGCACAAAGTGGCATTTGAAATGCCTTACAGGGTGCAAGACATCTGTCTGGGGCCAGCAGATGTGACACGACTTAATTGTACATTCACCTGTCTGAACTAGCAGCTGAAGACCAAGTGGCCAAAGAATTACTGTAGATTCAGTGCACTCAGAGGTGAGTGAAAAATAATTCCTCTCCTACAGTTAGATGTAAAAAATATTACCCTTGGTTTCTAACCTGTGTGTTTTAACAACAATTGCAGGAAGTTTGTACCAGCCTGAACCTGTTTTCAGTATCTAACTTACTAAAATTCACACAACAAATAAATTGGACATATATTGAAGGTTATCTCTAAGTAACATTGCATCATTCTGTAGGTTAATTTCTCCCCTGAAAAATTAGAATAATAGCTTCTCTCGTGTCCTTTCATTGTGAAGTCTTTGGGGTAGTGAAGAATTTTCTTTTTCTCTTTTCTGTGTACACAACAGACACCTGATTTCACCTGGGACCTTCTAACACTGCTGAGCAATATGCATTTAAAATAAAAAAGAATGTCATGGGTTGCTTAAATTCTGCAAGATCCTGTGGATTCCATACGTTACTGAAATTTTTCCAGTCCAAACCTTTCAGACATATTTAAAATATCACAGAATCATAGAATCATTAAGGTTGGAGATGAACTTTAAGATCATTGAGTCCAACCATTCCTAGCACTGTCAAGTCCACCACTAAACCATGTCCCCAAGCACCACACCTGCCCGTCTTTTACATACCCACAGGGATGGTGACTCAACCACTTCAGTGTCTGAGAGATATGGCTATTTCTATGTATGTATGTATGTATGTTTGTATGTATGTATGTATCTATCTATCTGTCTATCTATCTATCTGTCTGTCTATCTATCTATTACCTCTCCCATGTAGAGCTATGGTTGCCTGAGACATTGTGATTTTGCAGCTTCAGAAAATGTGAGGCTTCTTGCTTGCCATGCTATTGTGCTTTATATGGACTGTCAGGCAATCATTACATTAGGAAACAAAAAATAAATGTCTTAAAGAAATAACCAGAGAGACTCCTGATACTCGAGAAGTAGAAGTATGATCCATCACCTGAGCCATGCCATTTAAGAAGCCTCATGCATTAAACATAATGGAAGGGAGTAGTACAGCTCCAGTTCAATATGTGACTTGCGAGCTATCACAGGGCTTCTGACTCAGTATTACTAAGAAATGTTCACTGACTGTCACTGCAAAGGTATGTGAGGGAGATTCTCTAAGGACCAATTAATGGGAATGGAAGAAAATTCTGGTAGATTGGTTGCCAGTGGGAGGAAAGTGAGTGGAGAATGGTGAAGAATAATGTATGTTTGCAATTTACTTATTAGCCCTATGAAAAAAAATGCTACACATGCCAAATGAAATAACAAAAGATCTTAGCAGCATTTGTAAATACCGTTTTAATTATTTAAGCTGAATGTGAATAGGAAGCTGCTTTTTTTTTAAGGGACACCGTTGCTAATCAACTCAACAGCCTTATTTTATGTCATAAAACCACAGTGTTCTGCCACAGAGGAAGCTCACTGGTGCAGTTTCTTAAAGCTTGTATCCTTTAATCACAGCTGAAATAACAGCATCTTAACTCTGGCAAGCCCATGCAGAGGTTTATTATTTTCCTGTTTCTCTTTCTGTTCATTTGTTTGTTTTTCCACTTGTGTATCAATTTCTTTTGTCTGAGGATCTCCAACCACAATACAAAGGCTTATTAATTAAGCTTCACTGTACCCTATGCGAAGGAGGACTCTGAGGATAAAATTCACCCAGTGCTGCATTGCTGTAGTTCAGTTTGATAGCAAAGTGGTTTGTGATTAATTATTGCACAATTTTGGTTTGTGTTGTACATTTTCTCTTCTATTTCCATTTGTGGCTGGTGTTGCATCTCTTAAAGGCTCATAACCAGTTTATTCTAAATCTTTGACTGATATGTTCTTTGTAATGGAAAAGGAGCTTTTTTCTTCAGCTTCTCTATTTTCACAAAATAATCTAGCTAGCCTAATTCTGTCTGAGGAAGGTAATTTGGTGCCCTAAAAAAACACCTTGCTTTTCAGAATGCCAACCCAAAAATGAGTTCTTCTTTCAGCTACACCTGTGCAAACCATTTTCTTCTCATTAGAACTTAGGTCCTGACACAGTCAAGTACAGAAGCATGAGCTGAACTACGATAATCTCATTTTTCAAGTCCAGAAGGATTCTTATTGTTGCCTGTCATGGTTTAATCCCAGACAAAAATCAAACACCACACAACTCCCACTCCACACTCCAGTGGAAGAGAAGAATCAGAGGAAAAGAAAAGGAGACTCATGAGTTAAGATAAATTTAATAATTGAATGTAAATTAATAAAATACTGACACTAATAATACTAAAAATACCAATAATACTAACAATATTAATACTAATAATAATTAATGAAAATAATGGAAAATAAAGCAAATCATACAACTGCTCACCACCTGATGCCCAACCAGGTCACAGGTATCAAGAGCCAGATCTGGAGAGCCCGAGAGCCAGGTCAAGCCTGAGAGAGGGATCGCACCATAGCCAGGGCGAACAACAATGAGCAAGACAGTGACTGAGAGAGAATGAGAGTGAACAAGAAAGTCAAAATGACCCACAGCCCACCCCCAGGTTATATACTGAGCATGATGTTTTATGGAATGAAATGTCCCTTTGGTCAGTTTGGGTCAGCTGTCTAGGCTGTGTCCCCTCCCAGCTGCTTGTAACGAAGAAGTTGGGAACACAGGTGCAGCATCAGAAACTGAAAAAAACCCTAACAGTATAAAGATTCCTTAGCAACAACTAAAATCATTAGTGTTATCAATACTCTTCTCACCACAAATCCAAAACATAGTCTCATGCTAGCTCCTGTGAAGAAAATTAACTCTGTCCCATCTAAAACCAGCACATCATCTTATCAGGTGAATAAGAGTAAAGATTAAGAATTTTAATTAATTGTTGCTATAATGTGGTCAATAGTCTAACAGAGTAATTAAGCACAGGTCTTATTTTGAGTTTTGGCATTTAAATCTGGCCTGCTTTAGAAATGTTCTGCTGTTACTACAGCTGGTTTCACTCTACTCTTAGTCACAATCATAGGCAGAGTAGAAAGTGAGACAGCTTTAGCATCTGCTCCCTTAGGAAAATGCTTGCTGTGCCTATGCCTGCAGCCTGCCGTGCTAGTGGGAAGGAAAATGAACAGATCTGGTGCAGTTTCCACCAGCTAGGGAGTGACCCAGGAGATTGTTGTGGGGGTTTTGTCAATATAACTCCTTTGAGTTAATGTGAGAGAGATGAAACTGTTGAGTTACCAAGGTAAGGGATGAGGATGAATTCAACTAAAAGAATGCCACTTCCTTTAGTCTTCAGAGAGTAGCTTTGTTGACATGCTAATAAATAGATGGCACAGTGTCTTCTGTTGTTCAGAATTTTACATAAAAATATATATAAAATCAGTCTTTCATACTTAGCTGGCGAAGACATTGCAGTAGTCTTACTGAGTGTAGTGTGAGGGCATGTGTGTATACAGATCTGTAAATCAGTTTTCTCCACTTGGGAATAACAGCCAAAAAACACAATTACAAGTGACAGGACTCATCAGGGAAAATAGATGTCCCTCAAACATTCACAAATGGGGTGAATTCTGCTCTTTCTCTCAGCAACATTTTCCCTGGGCAGATCCTACAACAAAAAACATTATTAGCAGTAAATTGAACACAGAATGAAACTGGTATCTGTTTGGATCTAAGTATTTGCTAAACTTCAAATTCATCTAGGAAGAGTTAATTTTAAAACTATGAAAGTAGTAATAATAGGCTTTGGTATTATTTAGCCCAGATATTTATATTTCTATTTACATTTAAACTCCTATGAATATGACACTTCTGTGGATGTGAGTTTTATTATTAGGAGTTCCAAAGAAGAATAAGTTGGTTTCTACAGCCCCTGTTTTGTGAAAAATGAAGCAATCTGTATGTTTCTCAGATAATAGTTCAAATAAAAGGATCAAAAAGAAGCATGAGCTTTTGCCTGGTAAGAGATATATCTAACCCCAAAGGCGACCATAGTATGATTGATATCTAAACATATTATTATAGGTATTTTCCATTTTTCCCTACCTAAATTATGAAAATTCTTCCAAATAAGTTTCTTTCCCTGGTTTCGAGATGTCAAGATTTTCAGTTTGATGGAAGAGATAAAAAATGGAATTAATATTACTAAGTGGTTGAACCAAATACTGCAGATGATGTAAAAACTATTTCAAGCAATATTTTCTCCTGGGAAATGTCTACAAGGATATCAGCAGTAATGACAGACCTGTATCCTAAATGGTGACCTCAGTGAGCTGCACTTGTGGTGAGTTGACCCTGGCTGGAGGTCAGGTGCCCACCAAAGCCACTCTGTCACTGCCCTCCTCAGCTGGGCAGGGGAGAGAAGATATAAGGAAAGGCCTGTGGGTCAAGACAAGGATGAGGAGATCACTCAGCTTTTACTGTCACAGACTAAACAGACTCAACTTGGGGAAAATAAATTTAGTTTATTACCAATCAAAATCAGAGTAGAATAATGAGGAAATAATACAATCTTAAAACACCTTCCACTCATCATTTGTTTTGCTTTCTGGTAGTGCAATGTCAAATTGTGTTAGTACTGTAAACCCAAAGCAAGGCAGAAGTGAGTCAGGACTGCTATAAAGCACCCTGGAGTCATTTAATGTATGGAGTAGTGTTAGAAATGAGGGAAACAATCAGTTCAGGCAACTCTTTCTAAAGTTCTTTGGATGCTTTAAAAAAACCTCATTGCTCACATGGTGATTTCCCCACATCAATGAATCAAAGCCAAAAACTTGAGGAGAATTTCTCTTGAAATAGAATATTAAATCACTCCGCTGAAATGGTGCCATATTCTATTTGTTTGGTAAATAAAAAGCAGTTGGCAGTCATCTGCAACAAGATGGAACATGAGGTACCAACAAGCACTGAAAAGAACAATTAAGAGCAGATGATGTGGGGGAAAGTTTTGTATTTGCCGCTTTCAAAATATAAGATTGCCAATTTAGGATGGGATTCACGCCCTTTAAACAGAACCACTTGAAATTCAGATATCTTGTTTCATGTAGGCAAGCATGTGGTATTCCCCTAGAGTTATTGGAGAGACAGGCATCTTCCAAAGCCTTTTCACCCAAGCCTGAAAAGATGCCTAAGGTAGATGAGAAGCAGAAAACAGCCATTCATTCACAATAGGGTAAAATTCAAAGACAGTATGGGGCAGGCCAGGTGGAGGCATTTCTAGGACTTTTACCCACCAAAAATATCTTCTAGAAAATGGCTGAAAAGGATTCAGCTGAGAAGGAAACCTAGAACTAGTCAAGAGTGTGGTCCGGATAGTGTCCAAGATAACTCCTGTTGGTCACTTACAGCTAAGCTCAGCTGACTGAAAATAAAACACAAAACATTCTGCTTTCTGGCACAGTAAAACTCATCACAGTACTGATGTTTGGCAAGTTGTCAAGCATCAGTAAAGATTAAACTTGTGGAAATCTGACCAAACAAATTATTTCCTTTGGGGCATTCACTTGAGGGCTGAGGATCTAAAGAAATGGTGAAGGGATATGAGTCATATATCAATATTCATTGAAACACATAGGCAGTATAAGTTTTTCTTGGGGCAGCCAAAAGTTATAGATGAGCTGCCATGGTCGTGAGATGTGCCACCACATAAATAAAGCCTCTGATGATTTATGGCCACTAGAAGACCAACTTCTGCAACAGGATAGAGAAATTGGATAAGCAAGAAAAAGAGACCATACGTTTATCATTTTCACTGTTATGTAGGGAAACTTTTCTCTCAGAAATATCAGTATCTTCCTAAACAGTAGAAGGATATGTCCCCATCATGGGCAGTCAGACAAAATGTTCTTCTTTGGTGGACAAGAAGCTGAACATGAGCCAGCAGTGCGTGTTGGCAGCCCAGAAAGCCAACAGTATCCTGGACTGTATCAGGAGAAGTGTGGCCAGCAGGTCAAGGGAGGTGATTCTCCCCTGCTATTCTGCTCTTGTAAAACCCCACCTGGAGTGCTGTGTCCAGCTGTGGAACCCTCAGCTTAAGAAGGATATAGACCAGTTGGAATGAGTCCAGAGGAGGGCCACGAAGATGCTCAGAGGGCTGGAGGACCTCTGTTATGGGGACAGGCTGAGAGAATTGGGCTTGTTCAGCCTGGAGAGGAGAAGGCTCCGGGGAGACCTTATTGAAGCCTTCCAGTACCTGAAGGGGTCCAACAAGGAAACTGAGGGGGAGACCTTTTACAAGGGTCTGTAGTGACAGGACAAGGGGTAATGAGTTTAAACTGAAAGCAGGGAGATTGAGATTGGGTATCAGGAAGAAATTCTTCCCAGAGAGGGTGGTGAAGCACTTGGAACAGGTTGCCCTGAGAAGCTGTGGATGCCCCATCCCTGTCTGTCTTCAAGGCCAGGCTGGATGAGGCTTGGAGCAACCTGGTCTAGCCCATGGCTGGGGGGTTGGAACTAGATGATCTTTAAGGTCCCTTCCAACCCAAACCATTCTATGATTCTATGATTCTTTAGAGCATTTTGCACACGTACACACACAAAAAAAACTTTGGGGAAAAAAAAAATTCTAGAAACTCATGTTTTCCCACATCTCCAAAGATCTCTTCCACCCATACCTTTAGCCATGCAATGAAGAAGCTCCTAAGGCATGATGTCTGAATTCAGACCAAAGAGGCAAGAAAGGTAGGGTTAGTTTTCAAGATAACACCTGTATGGGGAAAGACACAACAGTGACTATATCTTGTTTCATTTCTTAACTTGGAAGGATTAAATCAAAATGACTGCTTCACTTATTCTTGCCTGACATCCAGATGTCAGGTACATGGATTGTCTGTGCTGTAAATACCATACGCTCTACTGTCCTGTCAGACCCCAGATACACAGGATGCCTGATCATGGCAAAAGATGTTCCTGTCTTATAGTCTCTTCTTTGCTGCAAGCACTTGTCCTTTCTCATTCCTTCAGCTCTTGGGGAAAGGAAATTTCTTTATTTTAGATGCAGCATGACCTAGAGATATACTCAGTGTGTGCAATACTGCAGTGTGCTACCAAGTTGGTGAGACAGGACAACCAGAATCTGATAACCCAAAAAGGCTCATTTATTTGAGAGCAAGAAATTAAATGACTGTTGCATTGGACACATTCCAAAAATAAGATCTGAGAGTGTCTTGAAAAATGAGATATGAGAAGACAGGGAGAAGAAAGTTTGGATGTGAAATCAGTGTCCATATGAGAACAGGTCAGTGACAGTACCTCTGACATAAATTCCTGCTGCCTTTGGACAGGTTTGTGGAAGGAAGAAAAGGTTGCTCACCTGCAAGTTGTCCATATGAGAGAACTAACTATCAAACCAAATGTTGTAGAATTCTTGGCTCAAGTATGAGTGGCTGGATCGGACAAGATGATGACATGCACCAGAGGAATCCGGTATAGGTGAGAGAGTGCTAAGTCTTATGGATAGTGTACAAGTGATATGACAGCCATCCAATTCATGCTGGATGCCACATGTAAGCTGATGGGGGAAACGAAACCTGAGGACACAAGGGAGAAGCAGACAGACACCACACGAAAATACACCTTTAACATGATAGTATGTTAGTTGGTTTTTTTGTTGGTTTTTCTTTTTTCAGAAAACAGCTAACAAAAATCTTGAGAATATTAAATTCTAAGTAGGTATGCAAGAAGTCATTTAGAAAATTGAAGAGCTTTACACACCTAAGCTGACAGAGGATTTAAATTATTAATAAATACTGCAAATATTCCAGGAGGAAGGAAGGGAACGGTAGGCAGCATAAACTGGAGAAATAAATTGATTTACCTAAACCTCTCCTAGGCAGATATATGTGAAATATAAGTATAAACATCAGGGTACATTGGCATGAATTTCAGATGGGTAGCTGTAAAGACCAATAAGGTATCCCTTGAGCATCCTTTTCTCCAGGCTGAACAACCCCAGTTCTCTCAGTCATTCCTTATAAGACTTGTTCTCTAGACCCTTCACCAGTTTTATTGCCCTTCTTTTGGACATGTTCCAGCACCTCAATGTCTTTTAAATAGTGAGAGAAATCAGTACTGTTGGGATTCAATCCGTCTAATTTCAGTTCCCTAAACAACAAAATTGATATAATATGCTCATTAAGCTCTCTACCATCAGTGGAAAGATGTAGAAACTCCAAAAGGTGATTCATCAGATCTTAAAATTGATGCCCAAAATGAACAGAGTAAAAAACTTTCTGAATGTGTCTGACCATTTCCATTGTCTGAAATTTAGATAACTATTTAAGGATAATTAACATTAGATTACATTCTTTTAAATGACTTCAGTGTTATGAGATGAAGTCTTATAAATATAACATTAAAGCTACCTATGTTATTCCATTGACATGTGTTTTCTGTTTTATGTGGTTACTATGTCATGTTCCTGAAAGGACTCGTGAACTTTTGTCAACAAGGAGAGGCAAATAGTTTGATGGACAAAAACTAAGCCTTACAAAGATCTCTAGGTATTTATGTGACTGATCTCATAATAAATCAGTTGTCAATAACATACAATATATGTTATCACTATTCCCTCTATAATCCATGCCAACAGTGCTATTCAGATAGATCGAAACTGGTTCTAAGACGTCAGCATTCTGTAAGCATATCCAAACTTTCCCAAGAGTTTATTTAATAAATTATTTGACTTAACTATCATCTTTTTGAATAAAAACTACATTCTCCTACCCTACCCCAAGTCAAAATTCTGGTTTTCAAACACGTCTTTTTTTTGTTCTTCCAAGAATTGTTGAGATTGGATCTCAGACGGAATGGTGATGAGTGCAGTATTAAACACCAGGTCAAATCCTCAACCAGAGTAAATTGGTGTAATTCTATTGAAGTTACTGGTGTTTTGCTGCCGGAGACTGATTCAAAGCCTTTGGGAATCTTTTCATTGACTTCCCTGGGCTTTGGCACAGTTAAAGATCTGATCCTTCAAGAGAGAATTGACAAGATAAACAAGGTTGGCAGTTGTGGGAAATGCGGGAGGGTTTACTTGCTATGGGACCTGTGGTCAAATATATGTTAGAAGAATTAGTCCCAGTTCAAAGGTGAGACTAGTCCAGTACAAAAAAGTGTATGAAGCTGTGAATTTTAATGGTAGCAAATGAATCCTTCTAGCAAAAGCAAATGAATGCAAAATACTTAGCTAGGAAAATATAAGCTTTGTCTACTTCTCCTTTTGTATGAACACATTCATTTTGCAATCCTCTGTAAATACTATTGAAACAAAAATGTGTTTACAATGTTACATATTCCATAAAACATGTTTCCTACTCAGCAATCTGCTTGCTTCTCTTAAAGTGTGTTTTTGTGACAAACAATCATTAAACCTCACAACCACCGTGTGCAGATAAATGAAACTAGCTCAGATATTACCATTTGGTTGACACATTTGTTTTGACATTGTAAAAAAGCGTTACGGATTTTTTTTGTATAAAACTCTTCCTTTTTTTTTTTCTCAGAAACAATAATATGTTCCTGCAAATGCTGCAAAAGATCAAAAGCTGTTCAGATCATATTTACAGTACTAAAAGCACAATGAATGCCCCTGTAAATGACATGTAAATTACCGAACGGTGATTCAACTTCAGTCAGCTCTGCAGATGAATTGAAGGACCTTAATTCCACTTTAGCTTAGAAATCTGATTATTCTACTGCTTGTAAGAAATCAGCTTTAATCCTCTTTTAAATGTCATTCAACAGGTTCTTTCTGCACAAAAGATGTAAATGAATTTTCCTTTACAATATCTTTTCAAATTCATTTTATTTCCACAGGACGTTCTTAGAAATAATTTAAATCTGGCCTATGAAACTAGTAACTCTCTTTTTCTACATCTGTTCAAGAATAAGTCAGGATGCATATCTTAGATTTGTGATAGTATAATTCCATTGACCTGCTTTTTATTCCTACTGATGGAAATGAGATCAGAATTTGGCTCCCTGATAACATTTGCAGCTGAAGATATTGTATTGGTTTGTGTGGCAAGACTTTGATAGTGGGGAGGGCTACAGGAGTGGCTCCTGTGAGAAGCTGTTAGAAGCTTCTCCTGTGTCCAATAGAGCCAATGCCAGGTGGTTCTATGATGGACTTGTGGCTGACTGAGTCCATAAGTTGTGGGGGTAGCACCTCTGGGGTAACATGTTCAAGAAAGGGGGAAAAAAATGGACAAGAGAAATTGCAGCCAGTAAAAGGAGTGAGACTGTGTGAGAGATACCACTCTGCAGACACCAAGGTCCATGAGAAAGAGCAGGAGGAGATGCTCCAGGTGCTGGAGCCAAGATTCCCTGGCAGCCTGGTGCTGCCCATGATGAAGCTGGCTGTGCCCTGCAGCCATGGAGGGTCACGGTGGAGCAGAGACCCACTTGCAGCCTAGGGAGGACACCACACTAGAGCAGGGGAATGCCCAAAGGACTCTGTCACCCCATGGTCAGCCCATGTTGGAGCAGGCTCATGGTAGGACTCATGGATCTGTGGAGAGAGAAATCCAGGCAGGAGCAGTTTGTGAAGAACTGTAGCCTGTGGGAAAGAGCCACATTGCAGAAGTTCATGGAGAAGTGTCTCCTGTGGGATGGACCCACAGTGGAGCAGGGGAACTGTTTAAGGAACTGATCACAGCTTCCATTCCCCATCCCTGTTGTGCCACTCGGTGTAGAGAAAACAGGAGTGAAGTTGAACCCCGGAAGAAGGAAGAAATGAGGAAAGGTATTTTAAGATTTAGTTTTTATTTTTTATTATCCTACCCTGATTTGACTGGTAATAAATTAATTTTCCCCAAGTTGAGTCTGCTTTGCCTATGACAGTAATTGGTGAATGATCTCCCCCTGTCCTTATCTCAACCCATGAACAAGCCTTTCTTTAGATTTTCTCTTCCCTGCCCAGCTGAGGAGAGAAGTGATAGAGCAGATTTGGTAGGCACCTGGCCTCCATCCAGCATCAACCCACCATATATATATTCAAGAAAACAAAAATATTATCTTCCTTCATGATTAAATTTGCTCTGGAAAGATGTCAGAAAATACATATTCCTAAACAATTCATGACCACATAAAATTGAACACTAACATTATTTCATTATCATTTCACATTATTCCTTCAGTTTCCTACATTCAGGGAGTAATTCTATGTGACACTGAGATGTTTCTAAATTAAGGACTGTCTTTTTGGCACCTAGCTGTACAGTACATCCCAGCTCCTGATTAAAGATATCCTTATCACGGGCAAATGATAATGCTATTTTCTGTTCATGAAGAAAACTAAGTACTAAAAATCACAGGCTGGTTGAGCCACATGTCCAGTGGGTGTAAAATCAACACATTCTTTTGGAGTTGTACTGGTTTACACCCATAGTATATCTGGTACCCCAGGTTAGAATGCTGTTATTTAAGAGAAATATCCTAGATGATCCACTTATGCAAATAAAAATGCAACTCCACAGAGCGTATGGCATTTAAACACTTGCTCTTCCTATTTCTAATCAGAGCTTTTTGTCTCTTGGCTAAAAGGATGAAAACTCAGCCCTGGGTTAGGACTTCAGACAATGCAAAATTGCAAATGAGAGGAAATTCACATGAGAAAGCCTAAACAACACCTGAAATATTTCTGCCACTAGTAGTATGTAGATACAAGCAGGAGCAGTATACTGTCTAAGGAATTCCAGGTGACTAGAAATTCAGAGCCAGGGAGTGGATATGGGACCAGAGGTCGGGAACTGGCACAGGTGATAAGGACTTCTAAGTCTGAGCCTTACTGGGTGGAAGGAGGTGAAGGAAATATATTTTTCCACAACATAAGATTATTTCTTTTGTGGTAGCCAATTAAAGTGCCTGGCAGTAATTTTAATAACCATATCTACTGTGGCAGTATTTCATTTACCAGTGTAGACCAACCAACAAATTCTAAAGCTTTCATTGGACTCCACATCTCACCTTTCCAAGCAGTGGAGTCTTTTAAAACAAAGGCTTGTTTGCCAATCACAGTAGCAGACTCATGCTCTTTATATGGACCTACAGACAGTTAGTGACACAACAAAGTCTCTCAGAACAAGTTAAAGGGGACGAAGGCCTTAAGCAAGTCTTGATGATTTGAGGTTTCATTCCATATGGTACACTACTATTTTTTTTTTCCTAAGATGCAAAACCTTTACTCTTTGTATTTTGAGTGGCCTCAAGCTCAAATCAAGGTTCCCATTCTCTCAAGCAGC
Source organism: Rhynochetos jubatus (assembly GCA_027574665.1). Lineage (NCBI taxonomy): Eukaryota > Metazoa > Chordata > Aves > Eurypygiformes > Rhynochetidae > Rhynochetos > Rhynochetos jubatus. The sequence goes on from CM050650.1 coordinate 120,925,126, forward strand.
ATACAGTCTCACAGCAAGACCCAGTCTTCACCCTGAGGATCTAACATAGCAAAGAGATAAGACATAAAAAGAAAAGAAGAAACGGATATACCACACATGCAAAATATGAGGAACGTAGCAATAATGTGGTAGGTGATTTCTCCAAGGTGACACAGCAAGTCAGTAGCAAAGGCGAGGAGTGATCATCCACATACAGCCCAAAACCTTTACTGACCCCCACCCAAATTATCCACTGTCCTCTAACCACATGCAGTGCCGACTGTGTCACATATTGCAGCACACATCACAGTGGCTTGGAAATTTCTCCCCTTGGTCTGTCAAGCATAAACTTATAAAGTGTTCCTGTAACATGGTTCTAAAGGCTTTGAAAGCATTAAAGAGTCTGCCTGCTAAGGATGTGTTAAGGTCACAATGCCAGGAGCTGCTGCTGAAGGAGAGACATTTTTCTGCGTGACTTTGACAACAAGCAGCATCCACCTGTGCTGTGTAACAGGTGTAAAACTCTTGCACTGACATTTCTCTTCCTAAAGTCCAATGGCGCCACTTGCAAATATAATCTAGCAGAAACTGATAAAATTCAATGACATTAATCATGATTAGTGTGACAATCCAGCCTGCAGGATAACAATAAATAATGCAAAGAAGGTGCAAATGCATTGCATTTTAGCAAGCGGTGACATAACTCTATTGAAAATACCTGCACTGATTTGAGACTAAAAAGAGATTTCTTTCATGGCAGGAGGAGTTTTCACGTTTAAAATGATTGTGTATAAATATTATTAGCCAAGCTTACCTTTGGACTTATGATTTCAGTTTGATATGATGTGACCCGAATTTCTGCCCTAATGTAACTCTCTTATCTAATCCTCATCCAAGCAGTCTCATGGGCAGCTGCGTTTATGCTTTGAATACAAGAAACCATTCTCTGCTTTTGAGGGGCACAAAGCACAAGACATAAAGCCCCGCCAAAAAAAATAATAATAATAAAAAAAAAAAAAACAACAACCTTTTATGTCAAGGACAGGGTGATATTCAGACATCCCCAAAAATTAAATTAAGCTTGGAGGTATAAAACACATTAAAAAGTGTGAGGGGTTCCACAAATAGATAAATAAATGAACCCAGCACAATAATAAATAAATAAATAAATAAATATTGTCAATAAATTATAAGAGACAAGAAAATATCTTCTGAGTCACTGTGTAGCGAACAACATTCCTTATGCTTCCTACATCATTCAGGCATTCAGAAAGTCTTCTGGTCAATTCCCAGAAAAGTTCCTCTTCCATAGTTTGCAAGAAGAATCATTGGTCAATCCTAGAACAGGATGGTCTCTTCTGAATCAAAACAACCGGTTGCCTAATCTGATGAGTTTTACCCAGGCCTCACCCAATACCTCACCATTGTAGAACAATATATTGTTGAGCTCAGTTGGATAAAATCTAAGATTGAATCAATTATATTCCAGATTATTGGCAGATAGATGTCCACTTTGGAGATGTGGACTGTGCATGATAATTTTTCTTCTGTATCTCTACACAAAACCAATGACACTGTATTTTTATTACATTTTTTGACAGAGCAATCTATGTTGCTATTTCTGGATGTTGCCTGACTCAGGATGGTGGCCAAGAGGAATTACCATGAGATTAGGTCACGCCTTATTGAAGGCACAGCAGAACTTCCAGTAAGACTGCTCTTAATAGTGGTAACTCCATTAATGCAATTAAATTAGTTGGCTATGTATCATTCTGGTGTTCAGACACTGCAAAACAAAAAAAGAACTTGATGATGGAACTTCACTTGATCCCTTTTTCCCTATCTATGAAAGATCCAGAGCTTCTTTCTTGGAAATAATAATGTATACTACTCCACCGAGTCTTTTTTTTTTTTCCCCTGATGAAATTAACAGAAATCTGTGCCAATGCACTCATTCACTTAAACAGGACCAGTATTTCACCCTTAGCTCATTTTTCACCCAAACAGCCTGAAATATGAGTAAAGTGGATCTTGCTTTGGAAAGCAAAGAATGTAACTGATTTCTCATTACTTGAGGCCTTTTGGGATGGATATAGCTACAGTAAGGGTGTAGAAGAAATGCCAGGACTAAGTGTAGAAAACTCTACATGAGGAAAGGTTTAAGCTGCAACAGTCTGTCCTCTTTCATTAGTCACAAAAAGAGCCAAGTCTCACATGACAATGTCCTCCTACACACCAACTGTGCTCCCCCCCTCCCCCTCCCCTTTTAGAAATTCACGGTAAGGCATTTCTGTACCTGTCTTCATTGGATTTATGGTTCCTGTTTCCTTTACTTAGTTGAAGACAACTTGTTTTGGCCCCTTGACAAAATAGTGTATTTTTAGCTACTACACTGAAACAGAATTACAAAAGGGCTGCAAACCTGTCATATGGGGAAACTGAGGCTAAAAAAGGAGATGGCTTTAAACAAAGCCACCATCTCCCATGTCCCAAGACCTGTGTGATCTACTAAGTTACTCTGTTTCCCTAAGACAATAGCTCCTTACCTCTCCATCATCATCATCAGGAATAAGCAACAGGCTGTGGGAAGGAATGCCATGCTCCAATTCATGCTGTTTTGTTTAGTTTTGTTTTACCTTAAAAGTCTCTTTGATATTTTTATACCATCAGACAGCAGCCAGCTCTTCTTTTTTTTTTTTTTTTTTTTTTTTAAACTTCCTCCCTCTGGACAAGTAGGATATTAATATTATCCCTGTAACAAGCAGCAGAAGGAATAAAACATCTAGGTAAATACTGCAAGTGAGATTAAAACTCTCTAGCTTTCTGATGTAACCCTGTGACATAGCGTTTCTAGTGAATTAAACCAAATGTACAAGTATTTAACGACTAATCCTTTTAAGTATTTTAATGCCCCAATGAAGATTTCTTATAGGGAGAGGCAAAGCATATGTGGTTTCCGTTAGACTCTGCCTGCAGGCAGAGGATTGAGCAGATTGGCTTTTTTTTTTTTTTTTTTTTAGCTCTCCCCCCTCTTTTTAATTAATTAATATTTCCCTTCTTTTGTGTTGTTTTTGGCGGGCAGGCAGGCAGCCGGTGGGCGCGGGGTGCTGAATGGACAGCTCCTGCCGGCGGGGCTCAGGGGGGTCTCACCCCGCCGGGCCCCGCAGCCGGGGGAGGGAAAAAGGGGGGCGAAGGCGGGGGGGAGGGCGAGTCCACATCGCAGCCTGCTTCTTGCTGCAAGAAAGAAGAGGGATACTAAACAGGCTTTCTGCCTCCCTTGGGTTACTACAAACAACTAACCTGGCTCAGGGGGCTCTTTGAAGACAATAAAGAAAAGTAACTTTTCATTTTAGAAACCCATCCTGCAGGGCAGCAGGTATGAAGCTGATGATAACATTCCATGTATGTATCCAAAAATATATATCTAAAACAATACTCACACATATATATTTTTATATATTCAGACTAGTTATAAGGAAGAAATTTTTATGGATGAGGGTGCTGAAAACCTGGCACAGGTTTCCTGGGGAGGTGGTAGATTCCCCATCCCTGAAAACATTCAAGGTCAGGTTGTACAGGTCTTTGAGCAACCTGATCTAGTTGAAAATGTCCCTGATCATTGCAGGGAGGTTGGACTAGATGACCTTTAAAGGTTCCTTCCCAACAAAACTATTCTATGATTCTTTGATATATAGCTCCTTTTAATGTTATAGAAGTTCCTAGTCATAAGAAATAATATTTTTTCCTCCATTAGTAGTGTACTGTGTTTGCGTGGCAAGGGTTTGTTAGTGGGAGGGATACAGGAGTAGCTTTCTGTGAGAAGCTACTAGAAGCCCCCACTATGTCCAACAGAGCCAATGCCAGGCTCCAAGACAGTCCCACTTTTGGACAAGGCCAAGCCCATCACTGACAGTGGTAGCACCTCTGGGAAAATGTGTTTAAAAGTGGGGGAAAAAACCCTGCACAACAACTGCAGACAGAGAGACAAGTGAAAATATGTGAGAGAAACAAGTTGACAGACACCAAGGTCAGTGGAGAAGGAGGGGAGGAAGTGTTCGAAGGACCAGAGTAGATATTCCCCAGCAGCCCACAGTGAAGACCATGGTGAAGCCAGCTGTGCCCTGCAGCTATGGAGGGTCACAGTGGAGCAGAGATCTGCCTGCAACCCAGGGAGGACCCCATGCTGGGGCAGTGGTATGCCCGAAGGTGGTTGTAAACCAATGGGAAGCCCATGCTGAAGTAAGGTCCCAGCAGGACCTGTGTCCTCATGAAGAGCCCAGGCTGCAGCAGGTTTGCTGATGGGACTTGTGACCCCATTAGAGAAGTTGGCAGAGGACTGTTTCCCATAGGAGGGATCCCACTCTAGAGCAGGGGAAAGTGTAATGAGTCCTCACCCTGAGGGGGAGGAAGTGGCAGAGAACTGACAATAACCCCCTTTCCTCCTCTCCCTGTGCCGCTCAAGGGGAAGGAGAAATGAGGAGCAAAGCTGAGCCCAGGAAGAAGAGAGGTGTGGGGAAAGATATTTTTAAGATTTGTATTTATTTCTCATTATCCGACCCTGATTTGATTGGTAATAAATTAAACTAATTTTTTCCCCAGGTCAAGTCTCTTTTGCCTATGATGGTAATTGCTGAGTGATGTCCCGGTCCTTGTCTCCACCCACGAGCTTTTTGTTATAATTTCTCTCCCCTGCACGTCTGAGGAGGGAAATGACAGGGCAGCTTTGGTGGGTACCTGGCCTCCAGCCAGGGTCTTCATTCCACAAGTAGCCAGGCCAGTGTCATGCACTTCAGGATGAAAAATCAATGCTCATCACTATAAACAAAATTGATCTTCTGTTTAAGCTAATGTTTAGGTTGTAAATTTAAGGTCAGGGTTAAGTTTACATGGAAACTGATTGTTCATACTTCCAGTTGAGGGAAATATATCCTCTTCCTAAGCACTTTGATGCACAATAACCAAAAGAGAATCTGGGGGGCCAGGAATGTGGGTACGAAGTCTACGCTGTGCACATGCATATGTGCAAGCAGATGAGATTGATAACAGTATCTCAGCACGTCCCAATGACGTGATGAGGAATTGCAAGTGCGTAAGGAGTGTGTTTCTACATTTCAGAACAGTAGACCAGAGTTTGAGCTGATGCAAATGGGAGGTAAATCAATTGCATTAACATAGCTGTGTCAATTCGTCTAAAATGTAGATAGAAAATAGCGGTGAAAATTACTGCAAAATCTCTCTCTTTATCATAAAAGTACATGATGTACCTGTATGTTGTGTATATGAGTGATATATGTTTATAGAGAGGAAGAGTCAGGGTCTTTAGTTATTGTTGTCAGAGATCTGGTTCATGAGAGAAATGGAAAAATATGTACGAGCATTGCTAGAACTAGCAGTGTGGAGACCTTTTGTGATAAATAATATGTTAATTTGACCCTAATTTAATACAAGCATGTCCCTTGCTCCTAAAACATAAGAACCAAAATTATATCCTGGTCTTTTCTAATCTGAATAGCATTTTCTGTTTTCATCGTGAATGAATGTTGCTTACTGGTGTTAAATGCACTTCCTTGCATTTTCTTTTTTAACTCTGCACTCAGAAATACAGCATTTGTTTCAGCTAAGCTTGTTGTTGAATGGGGTCAGTAAACTATAGCCCATTGTCTTTAAACTACTGAAAATACTGTACTTAAATTGCAGTCATTTTATTGTACAATCAAAAGTTGTTGATTGTCCATGTTGCATTCACTGGTCTGCACATAATCATTTCAGAACAGCCAGACAATATGAATTGAGGGAAATTACTGCTGAAAATCACGCTTTAAGTCACAGTTTAGCAACTGAATAATTAGGTCGTCCACAGTGCTAATACATATCTGTACATACATATAATGGTATTACTATACAGGAAGGAAGGAAGGAAGGAAGGAAGGAAGGAAGGAAGGAAGGAAGGAAGGAAGGAAGGAAGGAAGGAAGGAAGGAAGGAAGGAAGGAAGGAAGGAAGGAAGGAAGGAAGGAAGGAAGGAAGGAAGGAAGGAAGGAAGGAAGGAAGGAAGGAAGGAAGGAAGGAAGGAAGGAAGGAAGGAAGGAAGGAAGGAAGGAAGGAAGGAAGGAAGGAAGGAAGGCATTTTATTTCTCAAAAATATAGTACATGTTTTTCAGCTTTCACACTATGGAAGTAACATTTTTATTTGTTTTTTATAGACATATTTTAGGTGAACATTATTACATTCTTATTTTCTCTCTTTTTTTCTTTTTATATTTCACACACAATACAAATCCAAATACCTGTTTAGTACATCTTCTACAGCTCTTTGAATTCCAGAGGAAGAATTTCATTTAGTTAAGATGATCTTTAGATCAGGTCCCTCACGCAAGCAAGTACTAGTCTTTTACCACCTGACCCTTCCACCTTCGCTAGCATGCTGAGGCCCATAGAGGTCAAAGAGACAACTGGCTTATACAGGGATTACTGACATGAGTCGTGGATGCAGAATGGAGCTCACAGTGAGCTCTATCAGCACATTCATTATCAGCTCTCTATTAGCTATTGTCAGGTTGTGAATGATGTCTCCTTTATCAAAAATATCATTCCAGAATCTGATCCTGCAGACAAGATCTTATTTCTGGAAAGAAATTTAAAAAAATAATAAAAAGAAAAAACCCTCCTTCTGCCAAATGAATTTTAATGCCCAATTTTAAAGCAATAGAAATCCCAAAATCTCTTGATTTTATGCATGAGCTATTATGATCAATTGGGAAATTAAAATATGTTTTTAAAGCATAAATACCTATTCCCTCCGTGGAATCTGGTGTCTCTGAAGTAGTGGGTTTCAGTTTTGGGGATACATCTTATGCATTTTAATAGTAAATGCCTGAACAGTGAGCCAATAAAAAAATATAGAGTCATTTCTTTCGCACCTACACAGGATTCTTGGGTCAACACAAGTCCCATTTTCAAATATGTTAACAAATATATGTGTTCAGTGAAAATTATATATTACTTAACCTAAATCCAGATTCATCTGAGATATTCAGAGCAATTCCAGGCTCTTGAGGAAAGGATCTCTTTAAAATATTAATACTATTACACCTAATTTTTAAGTGTTAAGGCTACAAATTAAGTGTAAGGGGGGGAAAAAAGGAAGTATATCCATGCACACACACAGGTGAGGAAAAAAGAGGATGAAGCATTCAATACATGACTCATGAGCTGAGGACAAAGATGTCAACCTTACCTTTGAATTTACTCTTTTAAGTTTGTGACACATCCTTAATTCTATTTAAACATATAGTAGAGCACAGTGTTTAATTAGGTAAGGAAACTTGCTCACTTCTACTGCCAATGCATAAGTATATGAGCACAGTGGAGTACACTCAATAATCCAAAGAACCTGACACTGTATTATTTATTGGAACGTCTACATTAATTATGGATGATTTTAATATAAGGTACATCTTTAATACATCACAGTCTACAGATGTATTCATTCTCCTGTACCAGAGAGAAGTTTAATGATAAGATTTTGCCTCATATATGGAAAGGCATCCAGAAAATAATGTGGATAATTTCATCTTAGCCAGTTCATGATCAGGAGAATTTCTAAAGGCCTAGCTTAACTGGTTGCATGTAGCAGAGCTGCCCTGTGGGCTAAGACTGACAAAACAAAAAAACCTCACTTTTTAATTAAATGCACCAGTTAAATGTAAGATTTTCAGTTTCATCAGCAGTGTGTTCTCCTGAGCAGCAAAATATAAGGTTGTGATGACAGTTCCCATAGAACTCTGATAGCCTGATACAAAATCCCTGTCACATATGGATTTTTCTTGTTGCCTTGGTTGAGTGTGGATATTTCCATGAATATCCCATACAGCTTCCTATAGTACTTTCTATAAAAGTAGGCTTCATAATTTTTCTTTTTTAACTAGTTTAAAAGAAAAAAAGTCAGCGAAAGTGTCTTACAAATTTTGTTGAAATCAAACAAAATAGTCTTAATAGTCCCATTGGTTCCTTAAAGTGAAGGGAAGTATGAACTTGACAGTTTGCAGAGACAAGTGGGGATGTCAGAGAATAATTCTCCTCATTCTAAATTTTTCCACTGATCCATTCTGGTCCTAAGGAATGTGTCTGTTAAAACCCATAAGCTTTTCCACAAATTATTAGGTCTAGAAGGACTAGGTTCAAATCTCCATACCACTAGAAGTGGAGAAAAAATTTGAATCAGGACTACTGTTAAATTTCCTATCACATTTTGAGGCTTTTCACCATCATGTGGTTTTGCAGAACCACATTTCATCCCGCTCTACCACTATATTACTAACATCCCATGTCATGAACAGAGAAGGTTATGTCTGTGTTCCTTTTTAACGGTTTCCCAATATGGTGTTAATAGTGGAAATAACTTACAGCACCAATATTACTAGAGAAATCCTCAATGAAATAGTTAGAAATTATGGTCAGAGCAAGAAAATATGTGATCACAGTTTGGGGAAAAAATGGCATCACACGGAAAATTCTTTAAGGGAGAATTCCTGGCTTATTCCTTGATATAAACTTGAGGGGACAAAACATTGCTGAGATATCTGTGATTGCTTCCTTTCCCAAAATGTAAAAGCATCAATTGCTTACAAGCAAAAACGAAGTGACTGACAAGCTACTGATGTGAAGGAAGGCAAGGCTCTGACATAGAAGAGTAATTAGAGTCTAGTTAGGTTTGTGATTACAACCTGACATTCTCTTTCAGAACAGCAAAACACACAGAATATGACAAATTTGAAAAATCATTAGACATACAAGAAAAAGAAATATTATTAAAGGATTCTCCAAAATTATTGTGATTCTGTTGCCCACAGCAGTAAATACCTTCAGATAGCCACAGAATCAGAAAAGGATTTAAGGGTGAAATAGATTACCTGCATGATTGAGATAGCTCAGGTAAAAAGAGGTTTGGGAGTAATGAAGGAAAGTGTAAAATGTGTGAGAGGAGCCACATTGAGAAATGAAATAACTGCACAAGAGAGAAAGATAAATAAAGTAATAGGACATTGTTCAAGAACAGAAGAGATCAACAGAAAATTAAAATGGCCTCTAAAAGATGGCAGGACCAATTGACAGAAGTAACTTTTGCTTTCAAGAGAAAGCTGGAAGGAGGGAGGGAGGTTTTTCATTGTCTCAGTGTTCGCAGAACTGGAGAGAGGACAGCTGCCACAGACAGTCATCATGTTACCCCCCTAAGGGATGTGGTAGAGATGCTGAAAGAAATTAGGAACATGGCAGTAAAAGGCACTGGCAAAACCGCAGTGTTGTGTGAATATTGGAAGGTGGGAAATCCCAAAAGGGGAAGAGTGGAGGCAGCCTGTTTTTCTTGATGCAGGTGCCTAAAGGAGAGAGAAAAGGCGGGTAGACAGCTTGAAAACACAACAGTGACGATGAAATAAATGCCTTGAAGCAGGAGTGTGTGAAAGACCAAGATACACCAGAGGCTATTGTCAAGGAGGACCAGGTGGAGAGGCCTCCATGGAGCAGGTACAGCCCCAGGAGCCATGTAAGAAGAGGCCCTAGGCAGCTTCCTCAGTACTATCTCCATGTATCTACAAGCCTGAGCCAAGAGAAGCTGTTTTCTAGGGGTCTGGCTGGAGAGCAAAGACAGATGGGATGGGGCATGCAACAGCTCAGGGAGCTGTGGGGAAACAGGAGAGGGAGAAATGAGATGGCTGCAAGATCAATTGAGGGGAGAGGATGTATGTAAGAAGTAAACCTTTGGTTGTGGAACAGGGTGCTTGAAGGAGAAAACAAGGAACTCATGTCACCAAGACACTTATCACAAGAAATAACAGGGCAGGGACAGGAACTGTGAGGCTCATGGCCCCATTTGGCCAGCAATAGGCAGCAGCCAGCAGGGAAGATAGAGACTAAGACAGGTGAGAACAGAGGGAGGAGGATCTGAGAAAGGAGGTGAAGAGGGTCTCTCATTGCCAGACAGCCAATGGATCACTCTTAGCAAATATCTGGAAGGTCACATTGCAATGCAGTGACCAAAAACTCTGCCCTGCTGATCCTTGCTCAGAGTGGTATAAATGGAATTCATTTCAAATTAGCATTGACTTTTTTTTTTTTTTTTTGTGCAAGGCAATATTGATCAATATTGACACTTTTGAAGACACCTTGCCTCTGCCTTTTGCATTTACCGTGGGTGATGCCAGGCACCTGGGTTGAAATATAGCTGCCCTTCAGCCTTCATGAAAGCCTCAGCAAGACAAAACTCTTGCTGCCATCAAAGAAATGACTGGAGACACTAGTCATCCCCTTTAATTTTTGACTAATATATTCACAGCATTTTAATTGCTTGCAAATGCATTTTCTCTGTCCCATTATGTTGCCTTTCGGCTGTTGTGGTGAGGCAGAATACAAATTTACTAGGAGGGGGAAACATGGTGGTGAGCTTCAGAGTGGTTAGCTATGTTCAGAGGGAAGGGGAACGGGCAGGTTTTTGCAGGATATCTCTAGTCTTGCAGCTTGAAGAAACCCCCTCCAAAACTCCCCACACTTGTTGCCCACAACAGGAGTCTCTGAATTCCAGTGTTCAATCTTCCTCTTTCCGTTTTTTCCTTCTTGGAAGAGGAAAAGCTACACATTGTAACTTGTATTCTCAAAATAATGATTCTTAAAGGGAAATAAGAGAGAGAACAACCCAGATTTCTCACTATGGCCTTTTGTTTCCCCCTGAGACTGTATAAAGTCTATTTATTTACCAGACAGGGTTTGTTGCTCTCTGGATGAATGGAAACATAGGCACACAGACAGGGTAGTCTGTGTGTGCATTTGAGGGGTGCTGCAAGCTTCCTCCCTCCAACTCAGAGAGGTCTGGGACTCTCCCAGGGTTTTCCCTTCCTGTGAAGCTCAGGGGAGGGAGATGGGGGGATCGTGCTCAGCACAGAGGGGTGTCATATTCAGGTTCACCCCCTTCGTCACACAAGAGGGGGGAGTTCAATGGACTAGGGCAGAAGGAGAAGGAGAAGAAGATTTGCTGAGGGTGACAAGACAAAGGATCGACAACAATAGATCCGCAAACAATGGGCAGGACCCAGTGATGCACAAAAGTCACTCTATGTCTGCTTTTGTTTTAGGTCGGCTGAATGTCCCCAAACCTCACAGCTCTCAAACTTCAGGAACTGCAGGAGACAAACGGGATGGAAAATGACATTAAGCAAAGAGCCTTTGCTGTCTGATGAAGGGGGACTTTGGGTGCTTCACATAAAAGGGCATCACAGAGGATGAAGTCTGCTCCAGGAATGTCCTGGCACTGCCAACCCCGGCTGCCTGTGATGGCTTGAACTGCTCTCTGGTCTCATTCAGACACAAAAAACTCCAGGAAAAGTGATCAGGAGTTAAGGTCCAGCAAGGACCCAAGTTTTGGCAACTATCAGCAGAAGACAAGGCTCTTAATTAAGAAATAAACTAAACAATTCTTGGGCAACCAGCAAAATCTAGAAAGAAAAAAAAAAAAAAAGAAGAAAAAATTTTATTTTCAGGCTTCTAAATGTTGGGAAACCTTCATAAGACAAACATGAAGTGAGAGATCTCTGAGTCCAGGGAGCTGCTCTCATACAGCAAACAGACGTCAAGCCCAGACTCTGTCCCTGCAGCAGCACCAGCCACTTTGCACACTTCAGTGAACTACCAGGGAAACTGAGATGATCCCAGAAAAGGAGCTTTTATTTTCTGGTGTTTTTTTTTTTTTCCCCTACATTCCCACCTTTTCCAGCAGCCCAGCAGCTTCCAGATCCCTTCCAAAAAAAAAAAAAAGAAGAGAGAAAACCGACCCAAAAAGCCCAGAAACAGAAGCAAACTTGAAGCAGGTGGATAAACAAGGTGCCCAGCCACAATGAAACAGCGCGGTCTGTCTGCTCTGACCATTAGCTTATAGGGCTGTTTGGAAAACCATAAAGCTTCCAATTAACTTTCCTGAAAGAATTTCTTTGGGAGTAATTAATAAGTGCTTTGCAGTTTGACTCGCGTTATTAATTGGATTGGGGGGTAGTTAAAAGCACAAACGGTCTATATGATTTTTTAGGGTCTGTAAGCGAAGCTAACAGATGGAACTGACCAGTAACGTGCATCTGGCAAGCCGGGTTTCTTATAAACTTTCCTCCAAACAAAACCATTTTGATGTCTTTGTTGTTGTTTGAAGCGAAGTTTGGGCTCCGAGCTGGCTGGCGGTGTGGCTGCGGGTTTGTCTGGGCTGCGTGCGAGTGGGGAGGGTGGGGGGGAGATCTCTCGCAAGACGACGGACCTCTTGCAGGGGAGTGATCTGGCAGCTCGGGAAAAGAGTTGGGAAAGCATCAGCCCTTGAACCGTGCCTGTCCTCCCGCGCACTGCCAGGGGCTGGGCAGTGATAACCCAGTGATAACCCAGATAACCCGTGCGGGGTGATAACCGCATCACGGCACCCACGGGATTCAAAAGGAGGGAATCTGCGCCCAAATACTTTCCCCGCCTCTCCCACACTCGTAGTTTTCTGGAGGAAAAAAGCAGAAAAAATGGGTAGGTGTATAAACTGTCCTGTAGAGGTGAGCTGGGGGGAGGGCTCTCACACTGGAGAGCTCTAAATCACGGCAGGGGCTGGGCTGCGTCCCGTGTTCCCCCTTCGCGGGCCGTGTCCCCCCACCCCGTTCGTGCGCTGAGCTGGGCTTGCTTAGGCAAGGTCGAGGAAAATATTCCTGCCCACCATCCCCCAGAAAAAATTACCCAGACAGGACTAAAGTCAATAGCCGGCTGGGTGAAATCTGCCGAGCTGGGGTGTGCGGTGACCTGGCTGCGTGGGAGGGTTTCCTTCCTCCTCGAAGGGAAGGGACTCGTCCTTCCTTCAGGAGGGTGTTCTCTGGGTGTCTTAACTTCTTGTTAGGTCTAAGCCTTCCTGCTCAAGGCTGGTGTGGCTGCTCACCCTGCACTCGCCAGGCTTCAACCAAGGTGTAAAGAGCAAAGTGTGCCCATTTCTACATCTTGTTTTATTCTCTTCAACTACCAAAATCTTGAGGAGTCCAAACAAAATCTGAACTTGGAAAAGTTCCTAGAATTTTCTCAAAGATAAATTGGAGAGAAATATTTTTATTTCTTTAACAATGTTAGAATTGTAAGAAATACAAAAGATTTCCTTCCTTCCTTCCTTCCTTCCTTCCTTCCTTCCTTCCTTCCTTCCTTCCTTCCTTCCTTCCTTCCTTCCTTCCTTCCTTCCTTCCTTCCTTCCTTCCTTCCTTCCTTCCTTCCTTCCTTCCTTCCTTCCTTCCTTCCTTCCTTCCTTCCTTCCTTCCTTCCTTCCTTCCTTCCCCCTTTCCCCCCATTTCCTTTTCCCACCAGGCCAGTCGGAGGGGCCGCAGAGCTCCGTTGGGCCGAGCTCCCCAGCAGCACCCAGGAAAGGCGCGGGGCGTTCGCCCTGACCCCTCTGTCCGCCCCACAACCGCACGGTCCCTTGCAGACAATGCACCGCCGCTGCCGGCGTGTGCCTTTGTCCGTCTGCGGGAAGAAAAGAGGCTGAATGGCAGCTCCTGTCAGCCTGCATGAACAGAGACCAATAAACCCTCCCCAAACCCCGACCCTGGAAAAAAAAGGCCAAAAAAGAGGGAAGAGAGAGAAGGAGGGAGCCACATGCCTATTTGCCCGCGGCTTATTATTAAGACACCTTCGCAGCTTAAACGCTTAAAAGCGACCCAAATTAAATGGCAATTAAAAGCAAGTTACACCCTTTCCTATCTCCAGGCTTATCATCTGTGGAAGCTAGCCATCAGCAGAGCCACCCCGACGGGAAATGCCATTTGGGCTGGCATCTTCTCAGAGGGTGTGGGACTCCCCCCACACACTTCCCCGCCCCGGCCCCGAGCTTGCCGGGCAGCGGGCGGGCCCCCCCCCCCTCCGGGTGCTCCCCGGGCGGAGCCCGCAGCCACTTCGGGGGCTGGAGAGCCGCTACCTGGGGGCAGAGGCAGAAGGACGGGGAGGCGGGGGGGTGGGCTGCGCAGACGGAGAGGACTTATTCCCCGAGTGGCAACTCCTCGGACCGGTGTCATTAAATAAATAATTTTTTTTGCAACCCAGGGCTACGCAGCCTCTGTGCGTTTCCATCCCTAAAACATATCGGCACTTAGAAATGTTGAAACAGCTACCAGTGGTCTTTAGCTCTTTCCCTTCCCTATTTTTCTTTCTCCTGTTAGAGATGTAATTCCGTAGATCTATATGTATTTTACGTATAATTCCATATAATATGTCACTGCAGTGATACTTTGTGGTCTCACCCTAGTTTTATGTTTGAAAATGCTATTTAAAGAAGCCTGTAAGATAGCATATTAGGAAGCTTTAAAATCAGGTTGGAGTGTGGGGTGGACTTAAATTCGATGTAAATGCAAGGGTAAACAAAAAAAAAAAAACAACCACCCAAACCAAAACAAACCACATAGTTTTCATTTAGAAAAAAAAATACAGTTAAACAGACACATATACAAATGTGCAATCTTAGGTTCTGGTCAGTATTTAAGAGCAGTATAATCAACAGGAAGGAGCACTTACCTATTGAAAAGGATGGTTTAATAATATATATTAATATATATTAGCTTTATGTCTTCCCAATAAAATGTACACAAAATACCCCCTTCAATCAGATTAGCTCCCATATTAGCCTAGGTAAGAAAAAGCATTCTAAAGAGTGGAGGAAAAAATGTATAAAAATGTTGAAAGAACCTACAGTTCCTTATTAGGCGAAGATACAATATTTATTCCTTGTCTCCTGGGATGAAGCTCCTCTATCTATTGTCCTCCCAGTTCTCAGTGCTGATGCTTAATTTTCAAAACTTCTATATTACCAAGGGACCTACGACATCAGCCAAAGAAATACCCAGCAAGTACAAAATCTGATCCAGGGAGCAGCTTTTGTGCAGAGGGAAAATTTTGTTCCTACAGGTTTTTAAGGAGGTGCATGGAAAAGCGAGAGATCTGATCTATGCAGATACATTGCAAATTCTCTCTGTCTGTAGAGATTTTTTCCTAAAAAAAATTGGGGAAACACATGAACTTTGGATTTTTCAAATTTTTTCTTTTTCCTTTTTTTTTTTTTTTTTTTTAATTTGGAGAGGGGAATTTTATCCAGAGTTGGGTTTTTTTTTTTTTTCTCTTTTCTTTTTTTTCGGAGAACCAAAAAATGTCAACTACCTTTCCAGGTCTCGTCCACGATGCAGAGGTATTTTGTGTGTGTGAGTGTGTGTGTGTGTGTGTGCGTGTGCGTGTGTGGATGTGTGTGTGCGTGTGTGTGCATATGTGCGTGTGTATGTGCCTGTGTGGTTCTTTCCATTTTTTTAAATCCATATTGGACCGTTACATTTAATTATAATCCGGCTTCAGAGATAACTTAAAGAAGTATAGAGAGAAAATTCGTTATGACATCTGTCGCCAGAAAGGGCAACTCATTACCACGTTAAAACCGTTGCCAGAACGAAAATCAGAATAATACCCCTAATAATATAATGAAGTGGAGAGAAATCACCACCAGCTCGCCAGGAATGGGAGTTCTCACTAAAAAGCAAGACTCCCCTTTTCTTTCGAAACGCAGGAAAAGGAGGGGAGGGGGAATTTTGGATCTGATTCGTTA
This sequence comes from Rhynochetos jubatus, assembly GCA_027574665.1. Taxonomy (NCBI): domain Eukaryota; kingdom Metazoa; phylum Chordata; class Aves; order Eurypygiformes; family Rhynochetidae; genus Rhynochetos; species Rhynochetos jubatus. Next base: position 120,940,734 of record CM050650.1, read on the forward strand.
TTTTAAAAAAGAAAGAAAAATAGGGGTTCAAAAAAAAAAAAAAAGGAAGGAAGAAAGAAAGGAAGGCAAGCAGGCGGCAAAGCTTTCTCAGTGTTGTAATGCTGTAACATAGGGACGGGACTTGTGTGTATTCTCGGTAGTTTCCTCTGTTTGATGACTTTTTTTTTGTGTCAACCCCAGATATTACAGCTGTGATCAGGAGATGGATGGATGGACAGATAGAAAGATAGATTTTATTTCAGTGCGTGGATTCCTTGCGCTTGTTAAGGGCAGGCTGGGCTGTTTATGATTTTTTGAACAGACCTTTATGGCACCAGCCCAAGGTAGGAAAGGATCTTTTGTTGCTGGGATTGCCGCTCGCAGGCTTAGACGCTTCTGCAGGGGGAGAAGCTATGCGGGACAGCGTGCTTGGAAGAACCGCACCCGGGGTTTTCAATGACAAACCTCCAGTTTTGGGGTCTTCTTTTCACTTCTTCCTTTCAGATACGTCATGACGGATCAAACAGTTACCGTTTGATGCAGCTTGGATGCTTGGAGTCTGTGGCCAACTCGACTGTCGCCTATTCCTCCTCATCTCCTCTCACTTACTCTACCACGGGCACCGAGTTCGCCTCCCCGTATTTCTCCACTAACCACCAGTACACCCCACTGCACCACCAGTCCTTCCACTACGAGTTCCAACACAGCCACCCGGCAGTCAACCACGCCCAAACGCCTTACTCCTTGAACTCTCTCCCATCACTCCCAGCAATACTACCAGCAGATCCATCATGGGGAACCCACTGATTTTATCAACCTGCACAATGCGCGGGCGCTCAAGTCCTCTTGCTTGGACGAGCAGAGGAGAGAGCTGGGGTGCTTAGATGCTTACCGCCGCCACGACCTGTCTCTTATGAGCCATGGGTCCCAATATGGGATGCATCCAGATCAAAGACTCCTGCCAGGACCAAGCCTCGGGCTTGCAGCCTCGGGAGCAGGACGATTTGCAGGTAAAGAGCATGCGATCTCCTTTCGAGGCACCTTCTTCTTCCCCTCCCCCTGCCCTGGTCCCCCCCCCCCCGTCGTCGTGTGTCCCGTCCCCTCCCCCCCCCCCCCCCCCGCCCGCCTCACCTCCCCGTTTTCCTCTGCTCATACAAAGAAGGGAAAATCCTGTCCAGAGCCCGTCCCCTCCAGAAGAGTAGCAAAAAAAAAAAATGGGGGGGGGGGGGGGGGGGGTGTGGAACCGCAAGTGGTCTTTGCCAAACAAACAAAAAAGCCCCCAAACCCTCGCGTCTGATTTCCCCGTGTGGGTTGTGTCTCTGTGATGGCTGAGACGGTGGGACTCATCCGGAGACCTCGGGATGTGTGTCTGCCTGTGCGGGTCCGTGCCTGCCTGTGCCAGCCCTCCCCAAAAGTCACACAGAAACTAAACCCAACCAAAGCAAAGCCACCTTCTCGCTTTTCCTAAACTTTTCCTTTCTTTCGGCCAACGGAACCGTTCAAACAACTTGCAGCGACAGAGCAGGCAAAAGTGTTAAGGAAGGATGGAGTAGGAGAAGAGAAAAAAAGACAGGGTAGGAAATACAACTGCTTTCCCACATGCATACAAAAGAAAACCTTACGTTGTACTCCGAGTCATGAGGCAGGGACAGAAATAAACGGGAGCAAATGTTCGTCAAAAATACTCAGTATGCTAAAAATCCCTCGCAATACTCGATCTAGATGTTAACAGGGAGAGAGATACAAGCAGATAAAGCTGACCTCATCTATCTATGTGTCTAATCATTCATCTGTCCCCCCCAGCCGGCATCTGACCCATTAAAAAAAATTCTATTTCCATGTATCAAAACCTCGGCTTTATCCGCTCAGAAAACCTATCCCCCGCATTAAAAATTCACCTCCGGTAAATGGAGCTAATTGCCTAAATGAAAATTTGTTTCCAAAATTGCAAACAACACCCTCCTGTATCTAACACCTATTTCGAAAAGTCCCCCAAATCAAAAGCAAACCTTCCTTCTCCCGACGAGCTGAGCAACTAAAGGCTGCCCGGTCAGCGGGGAGAGACAAATGGGACCGTATTTACTGTACTTACTTTTCCCCAAATCTGCCTCCCAGTCATACAAAGCTCACTATATTGGTGTCTCCAAAATAACGTGGCGGTCAAAGGCTCGGGGAGAGAAAAAAAAACAAACAAACAAACAAAAAACCACCACCACGAAGTTTGCAAAACTATGAGGGTTTATTTTCTTCCCTTAAAAACAAAACAACAACAGAAAAACGAACCAAACCCTTTATTTGTATCGGAGAAAAGAAATCCTGTGGGTTGTTTTGGTTTGGTTTTTGGTTTTTATTTTTTTTCTTTTTTTAAGGAGGAAATAATCCAATAACCCAACAACAAAGAACCTTATCTTTTATATCTCTGAGGAGGAAACCCTAACTATTTAAACCTAGCTTTCTCCATTAAAGTTCACTATATAGTTTTATCCTCTCTGGCCATTTTTTGTTTACATTTTTACAAGCATCTCCTTATGTTACCCCCCTCAAAAAAAAAAAAAAATCTGCCATTCACTGCTCAACCCAACTAAAACCTATTTACTCCTTTTTATAACCACGTCTGCTGCTGATTTTTTTGTATCTGTACAAATTTTTTTCTTGGCAGGCACAAAGCCTTGTATTTTTCAAAAGAGGGGATTAAGAACGTTTGCAAGACAGCAGACAATGCCTAAGACCCGGGCAAAAAAGCACCATAGTTTATCCAATTTTCGACTTAGTGCCATTCAACTGGTCATTTATGCAATGTCATCCGACCAAACAACATGTTTCCCTTTAAAAAAAAAAAAAAAAAAGAGGTTGGTTAAGCTGCTAGAGGCATATTCTTTTTTTATTATTTATTTAAAGAAGAAGAAAAAAAGAGCTTTTCTTTAGAATAAAACAGTTTTTCGATCACACTTTATTCGAAAGTCAAAGACAGAGGTCTTTGTACCTAATCTTTTCTTTATTTTATCTCCTCCTCCTTTCCCCGAACAGAAGAGGAGTGTATTAAGGTATCGAAAAGGCTGAGCGGTGAGAGGTTGAAAATATTAATATCTGTTGTTATGATTTAGAGGATTCAGAACAAACTTGGGATCTTGCGTGTATCACCTTCAGCTTAGAAAGAAGCGTTTTGGTGGCGAAGAGAAACAGGACTGTAGATAAATACTTTTAAACCAAAATTGTAGAGTAACCAGTCTTCCCCTTTCTCCTTAGTCGTTCCTTTTCAAACGTTCATCAGCATATGCCTCATTTCAATGCAACAAATGTAAATATACTTTTCCCTGAACAGAATTTTAAGTGAATGTCCAATAGTTTCGAGGGCGGTTTAAGTCAGCCTAACAGATGCAAACAGTCTTGGAGCTGGAGTGGCATCTTTCAGTGCCCTAAAAAGATTTTCATGGGCAACAAAGAAAACTGTCACACCTTTTCCCATCACCGCTTTAATTTATGCTCAGTCGCCAAGTTTTTTTCATATTGATTTCATAATCACTTTAAAGCAGAACACTTAAAATAAAAAAGAGCCTTGAAAAGAAGTAAATTACAGGGCCAGGCGGCCAGAGGGGGAAGTGGGGGAGAGAGCAGGACTGTAAAGTTGTTGTTGTATGTGTGGTTTTTATTTGATGCAACCGACACTCTCCGCATTTGTCTGAGACTCTGTCACGGGCTGATTGAGTATGGTTAAGGGCAGGCAATGGTGAAGGGGAGAGCCGGCTGTAAAGGTTGTTTTGTCAGTGGGTATGCCGAACATAACTCTCGGGTGGTAGGTAAGTGGTTTGTAGAGGAAAATACGTCTTTAACACATTTCCACTGGGCAAAGATTTAGGTTTGGTTTGTTGTGTTTGGTTGTTTTTTTGTGTGGTTGTTTTTGTGTTTGTTTTTTTTTAACCCCAACATAAGGGAAAAACCCAAAGAAAACCCAACCTTTCAAGTCTTTTATCATTCCAATAAAAATATTTATTAAGGAGGGTGAAGATCTCCAAATAATCAGCCTTGTAACAGGAGAATAAAGAAGTGAGATCTCTACGGATGTGCACCAGAGGCCCTAGGCAGGTTTTTGGATGGTTCTTCACCCCGCACGCACACATGGGTGCCTCTCTGTGTGTGCGCACAGATCAATATTCATCCCCACCTATGTGCGGACACACCGTATTGTTACAACACCCTTACGATTCTGTGTAGCCGGCAAGCCCAATAGGTCGTCTGTTGTTTGTGCTCTTTGTCTACTTCTGTACACACTTCTGAAGTCGGTATATAACTGTCACGAAACATATATATGCATTTAGCTGTAGATATATAAAAATATACAGCTAAACATACAAAAAAACCCCTACATAAAAGTGATTTTTTTTATCTTTGTGCGTGCAGTTGCACAGCGAGAACACAATTCTCTCAAGGACTATTTTGTTTGTCTCTCCGTCCTGCCAGTAACTGCCGATCTAACTCCCCGGTTCAGGAGAAACTTACATTTAAATGCCAATGGGAGTGATAATGATTCTCCATTTCGAGGGGCAGACGGCAGAATGGCGGTGGGATTTTGCCAGAGCACTTGAGTTCTATGAGAGCAACTGTGTTTTTCCAGTTCTCCTGAACTACTCTTCCCGTGCGAGTCGTGTAACAAGGCATAAGCTATGTGATCTCTCCCTGGCTATCTGTATCTCACTTCTTTCTTTCCCTTTTTTCCTTTCCCCTCCCTCCTTTCATTGCTTAAGAGCTCAGTGGAGGCCCAGTGTGGACTTGTACTGAACGGGCAAGGAGGTGTGATAAGAAGAGGTAAGAGATTACAAATACTTGCGTCTATCAATTTTGTAAACATAAAACCCTCTCCAATTCTCTCTCTCTGTTTCCTCTCCCACTGTTTAGGGTAGTCTGGACTTACTGTTGAAATAGTGATGATTTGACATTAACATAAGTGCGTTCAAGCTAGCTTAAAGCATTCATCTTTCATGGTCCATTCGCACTTGACAAGTGCTCCATTCCTCCACAGCTCTTGGATACTCCCGCGGAATCCCAAGCTTTCTTAACTCGTTTTATCATTCCTTGTTTAATCGAGCTGATCCCTGATAGTTTGAGAAAGGTGTTCCCCGGCTCCTGCCTGTTAAATCGGCAGTTTGATCTCCTGTGGGGAAAGAAAGGAGCTTTTTTGGAAACGGCGTTTCAGTAGCGCTTGGAG